>JADRCH010000019.1:558231-818312 GCA_019843965.1 Rhynchomys soricoides
GAAAGAAAGAAAGAAAGAAAGAAAGAAAGAAAGAAAGAAAGAAAGAAAGAAAGAAGAAAAGAAAAGAAAAGAAAAGAAAGTTAGTTATCATTTTCCTGATTGGAATATCTACATGTGTTTTTAGAAATTTGTTGTGACTTCCAAATTACTCTAAGAGAATGAGTGTGCTTTTACTGGGACAGCTTGTATTCACGGAGGCCTGGCCCCTTCTCCCCTGCAGTGTCCCTGAAGCTATGTGGGAAATAAATAAAAAACAACCACATCCCTTTTCTTCCATGGACTGGACATCCTGGGCCCAAAAGCGCTGCTGTCTCTGGCAGCTACTCAAATCCCTGTCTCTCTCCAGGCTACGAGGATTCCAAGGAGGCCCTTTTAACTTCATTAACCAGGAAAAATGTCTGCAGTGCCTGTAATTTGCTAGTGCAGGCACCATGACTGTGTGGGCCATGAACAGCAATCCTGAGTATAGGCTTAGTTTGTGAACAGCTCATCTGTGTCTGTGGGGAAACCAGGAAGGAGGCTAGGAGCTGCTAGCTGGACCCTAAACGAAGGGAAGTTCTGTCCTCCAGAGCTCTGCTGTGAACTGGCCAGGAAAGCAGCCTGGTAGCTCAGCCCAGCTCTGTCCCCAAGGACAAAAGTGCCCCAGCAGGAAAGGAGGCGTCTTTCCTGGGCTGAGCCAGGAAGGAGCAGCTCAAATGGTCCAGATGGTCACTGAACTGAAAGTCAACCTTGTGACCTACCACTGAGACCCAATGGGAATTTGTAATCTTGTGCCTTGGGCCTGAGATTTACTTTATTGCACACTGTTTTTGTGCCCTTGTCCTGGTGGGAGTAAATTCACCCAAGTTTTTGAGTATCTTTCCCTTCCACTGCTAGTAAAATATTTGGGGCATCAGGGCTTTTCAGGCCGCAACTGGCTTTTATCAACTTTTCTTGAAGGCAAGACCTTCCTGCTAAAGGAACCTAAATGTAGGCACTGAACACAGTGGCTGTGACTCTCATGTCTTGTGAGGCAGCAGGTCCTTTCCATGTGGGGCCCAGGCAGACCTGTCACCCCAGTAAAGAGGAACTCACAAGGCTGTATCCATGCCATGAGTGCAGCCTAGGGCTTTGTAACCAGACCTGGAGGATACAGGAGGGTTTCAGCCGCCTCAGCAGCTGATGTCTGGAGATCAATTAGAGATAATGGCTCTGTGTGGACCTGGAGAAGCCGAGGCCAAGCTTTTTCCTGGTTGTAACTGTTTACCTCATTAACAGGCTCACTCTCTTTTGAGGTTGGATTTGTGCTGGCTGCTTTGTTTAATGAAGAGGAACCAGTGTAGCCCCTCAGCAGGCTGGTAGCTCTGCCACCCCCATTCAGATGGAGAGAGAAGTCCCCCCCCACACACACACCCCATGACTCCGTTGCTGTCATAGGTGCTTCTGAGGATAGCTCTTCCTTGATTAACTCAGAAGTCATTTGTTGTAATAAGTGCTGGGAGTGGCTGGCACCAGAAATCTGGCAATGAAGGGCATAGAGAACCTGTAGATCCTGGGCACACACAGGCTTTGGAGATGATAAAAATACATCGTGAATTAAAAAACAAGAAAAAAGCTAAAACCAAATGGACAAACAAAACAAAAAACAGGGAGAGGGGTGTTTGAGGCAGAGAGTTCAAATGGATAAGACTGTATGCTTCTGAGAAAGAAAACACTGAGGAGGTGAGCCAAGTCCTGATTGACGAGAACCAGCCAGCCCTCTGGGCTTTCCTGCAGAGATAGCAAGTGCAAAGGCCCTGGGGTAGGGCTATGGGGGTGAGGGGTAGGATGGAGAGAGTGAGGAGTAGAGGGACAGCCTGCAAAGGCAACTTCTCACAGGGCTTACCACCAGGGTGCAAAGTTTACCATGTGCTCCTTGCTGCCACCAGAGCAGAGCAGGACTTGACCTGATGAAAGCAAGTGAGAGTAGTCAGGTGGCCCCAGTTGTGAGCTTGGCTGCCTCACGTTCCTGTCTGTGGCAGCAGGTTCCCTGATCTAGTACCAACAGCAGTGCAGGGCTGGCTCCCAGCACTTAGCAGAGCCTAGTTTTCACTGTGGAGTCCCTTTTACAAGGGAAACAGGGTGAAGGGGTCCAGGGCATTGCTGGCTGGCATCAGGCAGGAATGTCAAGTCTAAGCGAGGCCCCAACCTTTGTCTCCACCATTTCCCCCACACTCCTGGCTGTTCCCTAATAACAGGACCTGGAGAGCCTTAAGGATGCAGTCACCACAACCCCCAACCCACCCCAAGAGCACAGATGACCAACCCCACAGACCTCACCAGCCTGAGGTCATTTAAAATGACTGTGAGAGTAAGACCTTCCTGTTAAGGCACCTAAATGCAGATGCTGAACACAGTGGCTGTGGCTCTCACAGTCTTGTCCCAGGGCTAGAACCTTGCGGAGGAGGCTTGCTGTTGTCCTTCCTATTATATCTGCAAGTCAAGGGACTGCACACTTGTCTCCCCAACCCCACAGTACAAGACAAGCCAGAGGTGCCTGGCCCTGAATACTATCTCATAAGGGTCCACACTCGCTGGGCAGCGGTGGCACACGCCTTTAATCCCAGCACTCAGGAGGCAGAGGCAGGTAGATTTCTGAGTTCGAGGCCAGCCTGGTCTACAGAGTGAGTTCCAGGACAGCCGGGGCTACACAGAGAAACCCTGTCTCAAAAAAAAAATAAATAAATAAAAATAAAAGAGTCCACACTCTGTAGAGAAGGGACATGGGAACTGGCTGCCTGGCTGGCTGGTCCATCCCCAGACAGGAGCCCTGTATCTGAGTATCTTAGTCAGGAATTCTAAAAGTCTGTGTAGCAAAGTGTGAGGTTCCTTCATTTCTGAAGTGAGAGGGCTGCAGGTCCTTCTGTACGGTCTGCAGTACAGGTTGGGGTTCATCAGTGCTGCTCAATTCTTTCCTATGCTTTGACCATCTTATCCCATCCACGGTGAGCGGTGGGCAGGTGGTGCAAGGCTGGTTCAGCAAAACAGAAGCTGCCCCAGGAGTCTGCCAAGTCATGCTCTGCCTCTTTAGGACAGACTCTAGTTGTGTTGCTGCTTCTCTAAGCAGAGGGGAGGCTGCAAGAGAGGCAACTCCAACTTTTTATCCTGTGTAACTGGGGAAGAGTGTGCAGGTCTGGGGTAAGCTATGTTCTGCAATAGGACCTGCCATGGCTTCAATGCCTTCATCTGAACTTGGCATTGTCTTTGGATGGTAAGATGGTTCTGGTTGGGGCAGGAGAGAAGAGGGAAAGGAAATGGGGTGGCAAGACTCAAGGAGAGAGCAGGAACACCAGGAGTCAGTTACTTAGTGCAGGGAAACTAAGACTCCATTTCAGAGCACTAAGTAACCTGCATGGATGATGTCAGTGAAAGTACATTCCTGCATCCTAACACTGTTGTTTCCCAAGGCAGGGGAGAAGCAGAGAAAGGAAAACAGTCATCAGGGCTCCAGTGCCCTTGGTTTCACCAGACAGGCCCAGGTCTGCTGGTATACCACAGGCCACGTAGCAGGGGACTTGATTTTGTGGGACTGTGACTATCATCAGTGACTGGCGACTCATGCCTTTGTCATTAGTCTTCACTCAGCATCCCCCAGACTTTTTGGCTCAGGAGTCCTACTTTAGCAGGGCATGCCCTGCATCCTAGACACCCAAACCTTGGTCCAAACCCCCAAATGCCCCTTGCTTCCAGCTCTGTGACTATTTTCACCCCAAGGCCTCTGCCCACCAACTAGCTTCTTCACTGCTGGATGACATCAGTTGCCTAGTCTCCCAAAGTCTCCAGCCTTCCTGTGCATGTGGCACTTAAATGATCAGCCCAGCCTGAGTGGGAGGCTATGAGTGGCAGGAATTGCTTCCAAGGTGCTCAGGATGACTACTGCATGGTAGCTTGCTTGGCTTATTGCCCTTTTCAAGTTTCCAGTGGATGCTCATTATCCATAACAACCCATATGCAAGTGAGGATAGAGTAAACAACTCATGGTTTTATACACTTCCCACCTCTTGTGAGGAATAACATTGTCTATACCACAAAGACCCTTGTGTCCCTCCTAGTCACTGCCACAAGCAAAGGTGACTACTAGCCTGACATTTAGTAGCATAGATTGGGTTTTGCCTGTTGCAGGCAACTGAAGCATGTCCAGCACATAGGCTTGTGAGCGTAATCATGTACACCGTTAGACTTTGTTCCTTTCACTATCTTTCTCCTATCATTCTCTTTCCTGGTTGTGGTGACAGAAGTCTGGCAGCTTTCTGATGGGGACTACTAGGAATGGCCCTGCTAGGAGCACTCTAGGATAGGATTGACTTTGTTTAGTTTAGAGGCAGGGCCCCACTGTGTACTCCTTACTTCTCCCTGCCTCCTGAGCACTTCGAGGGAAGGCCCAGCACCATGCCCAGCTAGGGCCATCTGTCCATACAACTCACCAGAATGGAAGGTCTATGTAGGGAGGGTGGCCTTGACCTCATGATGGAGCCTCTCCCAAGGAGCCATGAGAGGAGGAAGAAGAAGCCTGGGCACTTACCCACTCTTATCAGAATCCCAGCCATGGGACCTGAGTTCAGCACCAAGCCAAGCTCTGCCAGAGTGAAGGCCATAGCAACTGAGCAAGGCCTGGTAGGCTCTGCTGTGTGGCATGAGGTGAGGACTCTGCTGGCAAAGGGCCTGCCCCAGTCCCTGAGCTTGCAGTCTGATAGGAGAGAAGAGGCACAATGCAGAAAACTGTCAGTTCCACATCATATGACAACACTGACAAGGACCTGCTTCCTGACAGGCTGTCAGTCACCTTGGCACTCTTGAGTTCAGCAGGAGCCAGGCTTGGGGATAGTGGGCAGGGCTTTGTTGCCTGTCTGCATCTCTCTACCTAGCAACCGCTCCCCACCCTGTGTATCTGTCACCTCAGCAGAGGCCTTCTGGACATGCCACTTCCTTCTCTGCAGCCCAGGTAGGACACACCTGAACAGTATCTGATAAAAAAGCCACATGGTCATCTGCCTGCCTCCCTTTCTGCTGTCCTGCAGGTACCCAGAGACAGACCTCTGCATCACTTCCTCCCATGTTAACTGCACAGGTTAGGCGCTCTGTATATGTCTGTGGAAGGGACACATACTTGAACAGGGGCATGGAGGGTTGCTCGTGGCTGAAGAGAGACAGAAGATGGTCACCACAGAGTTCCCAGAAATGACCTGACGATTCGACCAAGGGCTGCGCAAGGCCTTGAACAGAAGAGGAGATGGGAGCTATAGAGGTTTCAGAGTAGGAGTGTGCCGTGGCCAGAGGGCACCTGATGGCATTTTAAAGCAAGGCAGTTGGGGGGCGGGAGAGAAGGCTGTGTTTTAGAGCACTTGCTGTTCTTGTTGAGGACCTGGGTTCAGTTCTCAGCAACCACTCAGTGGCTCACAACCACCACAACTCCAGTTCCAAGGGATTCACCCTCTTCTGGCCCTGCTTCAGGCACATGCATACATGCAGGCAAAATACACACATTAAAAAGAAAAAAAATAAAGCAAGCAAGGCACTTGTGGAAAGGAGACTAATAGAAGAGTAAGTGACCCGGGGTCATGGCTGTGGTGCACCCGTCTCCCCAAGTCAGGCTTTCTCGATGACTGGACTGCTGCCCCTAGAGTTCAGCAAGGAGCCCCAGCTGGCCTGGAGGTTGCGGCCAGCTGAACTAGAGAGAATAAATGAATGAACTGAGCCATCCCTCTGCCTGTTCTACCCAGAGTTGTGAGAATGGAGACACCACCCACCTCAGACTTCTCACCAGTTCAGAGAAGAGACACCTTTCAGGAGCCTTCGGCCCACCCTTCAGGAGACTCTTCTCTCCTTTCTCCATGCTGGTGTTGGACCCAGGGTATTTCCACATTTTTCCCCTCTATGATGCAGACAGAGAGTTTATGGGGGTTGTGGTGTATGCCAGTCTTATCAGATATTAATAGATCTGTTTTTATTTTTTATTTTTATTTTTTTTATAATTATTTTATGTATGTGAGTTCACTGTAGCTGTCCTCAGACACACCAGAAGAGGGCATCGGAGCCCATTACAGATGGTTGTGAGCCACCACGTGGGTTCTGGGAATTGAACTCAAGACCTCTGGAAGAGCAGTCAGTGCTCTTAACCACTGAGCCATCTCTCCAGCCCCAATAGATCTGTTCTTAAATATTATTTTATATGTAAGTGTAAGTGCCTGTGTGAATGTTTGTACCGTGTGTGTCTGGTTCAGAGAAGGCAAGAAGGAGGACTGGAATTAGGTTTAGAGGGGATTGTGAACCACCATATGCGTGCTGAGAACCATACCTGTGTTCTCTGTAAGAATATGACCATTGAACTGTCTCTCCAGTGTCCTAACAGATCTTAGAGCAGTGAGGCAGATAAAGACAGACAAATAGAACAGGAAAATATCATTTCCAACCAATGGATCATGGTGAGATACTTGTTTATTTAGTGGTACTGAGGATAATATCAAGGGCCTCATGCAACTAGACGAGCACTCTACCTGAGTACTGCCTCTCAACTCTTAGCATGAGCATCTTAAGAAAGATAGTATTAAGTATAGTAGTTCAGGTTTGTAATTCCAGCATTTGAAAGGCTGAATCATAAGATAGCTATAAATTTCAGGCCAGCCTGGGCTACAAAGTATGGCCCCAGTCAAAAGTAAAAAATAAAGAAAAAAACCCCCTAATCTAAGATAGTTTTGTTAAAGGGCTGGTTATTAAAGGGCTGGGACCATAGCTCGTTTTCCTATCTTCTTCACGAGGTACTAGATCTGATCCTTAACAGAAGAGGAGAGGAAAGGGGGAAGTCCAGACATAAAGACCCATGGTAATCCAGCGTTCAGCAGGGTGAGGCAGGAGGATCAAAAGCTCAAGGCCAGCCTCACTATATTATGGTGAGTTTCTGTGGAGGTAGTAGGTGGGTGAATATGAACCAGACCACTGAGAAAACCATTAGACCACTTAGAAAATTTGGGTTGAGCTTTTATAGCTCAGTTGGTTAAGTGCATGCATAGGTAGTGGCTCTTTAATCTCAGCTTTTGGGAGGCAGAGGCAGGAGGATCTCTGAATTTGAGGCCAGCCTGGTCTAAATAAGGAGTTCCAGGATAGCCAGGGCTACACAAAGAAACATTGTCTCAAAACAAAACAAAACAAAAACAACAAAAAAAGAGCCCCCCCCCCCAAAAAAAGTGCAGGTAGGTATGGTAGCACTATGATCTCAGCACTCAGGAGGGGAAGGCAGGAGGATACAAAGTGTAGGTCATCCTTAAGGCTAGACAGTGAGTTCAAGGCCAGCCTGAAATAGGAGACCCTATCAAAAAAAAAAAAAAAGAGCAGACTGGACCTCTGTTTGAGTAATTGTGTAGAGATAAATTAGTGCTACATAGACATAGATGTTCCAAAAGAGAATTCAGATGAATTATAACAAAACCACTGAGTATATGGGAATAAAACCTTCACCTCCAAAGCTGTGAAGAGAAAACCCAGCTAAACCTGATAGTATGATTGTAATATTTCCTTATGTCAAAACAACAACAAACACAAAAACAATTACCAAAAATTAAAAGGCAGCAGAAGGGAAGGTACCACACACACACACACACACACACACACACACACACACACACACACACCTGCACACGGTGTATTCATGGCGGTGTCCTCCATTGCTCACTGCCTCATTCCTTGAGACAGTGTCTCACTAACCCTGACTAGTGTCTGCAGCTCCTCCCTTCCAGCTCTGGGGTTGCTATGGGCATGCGTGCTCAGCCAGCCCAGCTTACTATGTTGATTATGGAGATCCAATCTCAAGTCCTCATGCTTCTACTGCTGTAATGAAACACCGTGACCAAAAGCAATTTGGGAAGGAAAGGGTTTATTGTGCCTATGTTTCCAGGTGACAGTCTATCACTGCAGGAAGTCAGGGCAGAAACTCACACAGGACAGGAGCCTGGAGGCAATTGTGGATGCAAAGGCCACG
This sequence comes from Rhynchomys soricoides, assembly GCA_019843965.1. Lineage (NCBI taxonomy): Eukaryota > Metazoa > Chordata > Mammalia > Rodentia > Muridae > Rhynchomys > Rhynchomys soricoides. The sequence continues at coordinate 566,222 of JADRCH010000019.1, forward strand.
AGGAGGCTCCTGTAAGGAGCTGCTTACAGGCTCACTCAACCTGCTTTCTTTCCTATGTTTTTCTTTTTCTTTGTTTGTTAGTTTTCTGAGACAAGGTTTCTCTTGTGTAGCCCTGGCCATCCTGGAACTTGCTAGCCTGGAACTCAGATTAGCCAGCCTGGAACTCAGATTAGCCAGCCTATGCCTCCCAGAGTGCCCAGATTAAAAATGCCCACAGCTTGCCTAAATCTTGAGGAGTATTATGTTGTTGTTTTGTTTGTTTGTTTGTTTTGAAACTGGGTTTCTTCGTGTAGCCTTAGCTGTCATAGAACTCACTCTATAGTCCAGGCTGGCCTTGAACTCAGAGATCTGCTTGCCTCTGCCTCCCAAATTCTGGGATTAAAACTTGATTTTTACAAAGGCATTTTTTCAACTGAGGCTCTCTCAGATGACTTTAGCTTGTAGCAAGTGGACTTAAAATTATAGCCCAGCTCCTGTACTTACTGAGCCATCTCCCCGGTCTCTACTATCTTTCAAACAACAACAAAACATGTTTATTTGGGGGCATGATGAATATCAGTGTGTGTGTGAAAGTTGAGGATCACTTGTGAACGTGTTCTTTTCTTTACCAAATGGGTTCAGGAGATTGAGCTCAGGCCATGATGCTTGAGAACCATCACTCTTACCCACTGAGTCACCTTGCCACCTCCCCCACCCTCACACTTTTTATGGAGTATCAAGAAGTCCAGACTGGCCTTGAACTCACCACATCGGCAGTAATGGCCTTGAACTCTTGGTCTTCCTGCTGACACCTCCTGAGTGCTGGATTATAGACATGTCCAGTTTCTAGAGATTGAACGAAAGACCTTAGTCATGGTAGACTGAACTACATTTCCAGCCTTGGGTTTCTAATTTCAAAGTAGAAGACTTTCTGTCAAGTAGTTGAGGAAATGAGACCTACAGAAGCTGAAGCACGCTGCCTCATTTGTGCGGTGTCATAGTTTGAATTGGTTCCATTGGGCTAGTTCCTTTCTGTTTGTTTATTTCGATGAACTTGGGATGGGAACCCAGTGTCATACTTGCTGAACCAGTGTCTCTTGGAGACCGCTTCTATTCTATCTGCCCTCCTGATGTCCCTTTAAATTCCATCTGCCCTGATCTGGAAACTTAACTGAGCTTGCATTGCCTTAGCAGGCCAAATGAAATTCCCATGCCTCTCAGCTGTGTATAGGCTGGGCACACTCCAACACCCTGGGTCCTGTGTGCCCTGCCATGCTGGTCTCCCCCTTCCCTGAGCCCTCCCCCCTCTTCCACTGTAATGCTCAGCACCACAGAGCTCCCAGGACCTTTATACCAGTTGCCAAATCTGGAAGGCCATGTCTCAAGGTCTTCACCTGGTTGCTAGCCTTTGCTGTCAGGAGCATGCTGGTCCACTCTGTGAGGTTGCCTCCCCCTCCCCCCCCCAGCCCGTCTTCTTCCCATCTCACTCTGTCCCCCCCCACCCCCCAGCCCGTCTTCTTCCCATCTCACTCTGTCCTCATTTCCTTTGTTTCCTCCTACCTGTGCCTTTATGTCCAGGGTACAACCAGGACCCACATGTTGCTTTTACTGGAAGTTTTCATCAGTTTCATCACTTACAACAGTTAAATTAATGACGATAATTGGTTTTTGTTTGTTGTTTGTATTTTGGCTTTTGGGATAGCATTTTGACATAGAGACCGGGCTGACCTCAAACTTGTAATGATGCCCCTGTCCTACTTCCTGTAACTAGCATTACAGGCATGTACCTCACACCTGACTCAAGGGTATTTTTGAATAGTCTAGGACTATTTGTCTGTGGAGAGCCCCCTTTCAGGATTTCTTGTCTGAGTGTTTTCTCACTCAGATTCAACATTTTGGTGGGAGGGACCTGGCACAGGGAAAGGAATAGTCAACACAGTTTCTGCTACCTTCAGAAGGTGCACACAATCGAATCAGGTAACTGCCCTTTGGGGGCAGCTGCTTTGATGGCTCCATCGGTTCTAGTGGGCAGGTATTCCTTCCCCTCTGTCATTAAGAAGTAATTTGTAGTGATAAATGGCTTTTCAAATGCTTTCAGATGCTAGAACAGTGTCTACTCTGGACTCTCCTGTCCTTCCTCTTATCCTCTGGCCTTGCCTCTGCTTTGGGGCACAGTCTAAAAGCCTGTTTTTGTAGGTGCTCCATAGTGTCCACTGCTGAACCTGGAGTGACACAAATGTAAAGGCCAGCCTTTCTCCTCCCCCCATCCCCCACCCCCGCTCTGGAACCCTCCCCACATTGGGAGCTGGGAGAATTCTTGGTCAAAAAACTGGGTCATCTAATTTTTTATGGAGACCCACAGTGTGGCCACTTTAAGGCCAGTGGGAGTTGGCCAGAGGGACAAGGACACTGAAAACCACCAACACAAGGTTCCTCAAAGAGGGGCAGTCCTGTGAGAACAAGTCTTGGGAGGCTCCCTGCATTCAGAAGTGCTGCCCAGCCAGCCAAGGTGCCTGGCAGGCCCCTCTGAGTCTGCGGGCCATGGGGCTTGGGGTTTTGTATTGCAAGAATGGTAAATGAGTGCACATTAGCTGCTCTGCCCTCCTGAGCTACACTGTTCTGAGTCTGAGGGAGGTGAGTTATCTGGGTTCAATTCCACCTTTGAACTTCAGCTGCCGGTGGCTTTATATTTCAAGCCCAGATGTCCACTGCTGCTGTGAAATTGTGACTCAAGCCAGGCAAGGTCAAAGGTCTCAAGAAATGTTTTGGAAAGAGGTAGGAAAATCCTGAGCCCGAATTGGCAAGAGGATAGTCAAGACCCTAGACCCCCACACCTCAAAAGATAAGATGTAAAGGTCTAACAGAGAAAGCAGGGATTGGTGAATTGATTTGGAAACACATTACATTTCAGGAGTAAAAGGCGCTAATGAGTAACAGGCCTAAATCCCCTTTTAAAAGCACGGGTTTCTTACTGACAGTAAAATCTTTAGCATGTGCAGAATGAAGTCTGTGTGCTGTTAATTTGAAGTGTTATCTTCTAATCGGTGAACACTGCTCCGAACCTGTGGTTGTAATTAAGGACCAAACCTGTAGAGGGAGTCTTGTCTATCATAGATTGTTCACAATGCAAAGCTTTCAGAGGAAGAAAGAAAAGGGCTTTTAAAAGAAAAGTTGGAGGGTTAAAGGCAGTCTGTTTCAAAATTACAAACAACCTCAGTGGCTGTCTCCTTTGCTCTCCTCTGCGGGCTCCACTGTAAATGAATTGTAGCGTAAAGGAATCTGTAGAAATTGTCCTTCCTTCTAGAGGAAACAGAAGATGGGCTCCTTATTGGGTTTCTTTTGGGGGGCGGGGCATCTCACCACAGAATTCCACGAACGTCTCTATCTCTATCCTTGTTAAAGCACAAGCTTTATTCGAGGCCCATGTGTTCTAACCCGAGCTTTGAACTTGGTGGTGGGAATTCGGGGGGCGTCTGCTCCTAACCTATTCTTCTCTGTCGAGGTTTTAATTCTGCGGTTTGGAGATTGGCTTGTTAGGTCTCAGGCGAGTCTGAGGTTGCTCGGAGGTTTAGGGTACCCCTCTAGCCACCTCGCGCCGCCCCATTCTATCTTCTGAAGCCGAAGCGGAGGATCCGTTTGCCCCGAGGAGGACCGCACCTTGTGTCGGCGTGCGTCTTCCCTTTCCTGCAGAGTCCATGCAGATTGTGCGCGCCCAGGTCTGGGCAGCATTCTTAATATTATGCTATGACTTTACAACTGTAGCCAGCGCGGCGTAAGAAGCCGGCACCGTGTGGTCTGCTGGAACACAATGACCCGCAGAGTGGGGCGGGGGCCCTTAGAGGGAGCCGGGAGCGAGCGGGCGGCAGGCGCTCCGGGTCGCCGGAATGTTTGGGTCGAACAGGTGAGCGCAGCCTGGACATTGTAGCTGGCCGCTGGGCAAAGAGGAGGGATGCAGGGGCGGGTGCAAACTAAGTGGTGGGAAAGAGACAAAGGAAGAGTGAGAGGCGAGATGGAGCAGAATAGAGAAGAGGCGAGGGGAGGGGAGGACATGACCCGTGGGTAGGGTGCTTTGGAGCTCAAGCTTGAACTTGATCGAGAAAAGGGGGCCCTGAGATGTGGGCGGGGGCCCGACCCAGAGTCGGCCACGTGCCTGGCTTTTCCTTGTCAGCGTCCCATTAGGACGTCCTAGGCTGAGCACTCGGGTCCCGCAGTCCTGCACAACGAGCACCCGCGTCGCCCGGGATTGAGAGACGCGTGCGTAGGGTCGAGGGCTGTCTGGAGGCCCCTTGACACCGAGAATTCCTGACGATGCCCGCCTTAGTCACTTTCTTTGGGCCAAGTCTCCCTCTCCTGGTCTGAACGCAGACAGCTTGCAGGGTATGCCCCCAACCCGCCCAGGACTTGAAGTCCGCAACCTCTGGAAGCCAGGGGCAAGCCCAGCTCCCATCGCCTCCTTTCCCGGGTTGAGCGCCCCGAAGGGTCTTCCTCCAAGCTCTTCTCCCTTAAGGGAACTCTACCCAGGAGAGCACAGCGGCGCGTCCAGCGCGCTCTGGTCCCCATACCTGGCCCAACCCCCCCACCCCCCCCATTCCTCCTCTTCTCCCCCACTCTCCTTTCTCCTCTTCCCTCTCCCCGGGTGCCTCCTTTTCCTCTCTTCCCCCTCCCCCCTATGCCCACTCCTCCCTCTCTCCCTCCCTTCCACCTCCTCCTCCTGCTGCTCCTCCTACTCCCCCTGAGTGCGTCCTCTTGCGCTCCCCTCCCCCCCGGCCCCCGCCCCGTGCCCGGTCCCGCCTCCTCCCCCGCCTCCCCGTACCCGGTGCCCCCTCCCCCTTCCTCCCGGGCCGCGGCGCCGCCGCCGCCGCCGCCACTGCCGCTCGCCTGGGCCCTCCTCCTGGCCACCCCCGCCCCCGGGCCGGGCAGTGACGCGCCGCGGCGGTGCCAGCCCCTCTCCCCCGGCGGCCGCGGCGGCAGCAGCAGCAGCAGCAGCAGCAGCTGGAGCAGTGGGGCTGTCACCGCCTCCCGCCCGGTTCACTCCCAGAGCTAGATCGCCGGTCTGCACCTCGCCGCCCGCCCAGGTACGGAGTCCTAGGGGACCCCACGACCGGGCTGGTCCCGGGCCCTCGGCCGCCGCCCCCTCCTCCTGCTCTGCCGCTGGCCGTTGAGCTGCGGTTAGGGGAACCGGGGGTTCCGAGGAGGGGGACTCACGGGGAGCTTCCTGAGCTGGGCGAGCTGCTGGCCCTGGGTGGAGTGGATTGGGGCTGGGGGCGGACGAATGTGCTCGAGAGCGGGGAGGGGCGGAGGCTGCGCTCCGGGGCTTGCCTGGCGCCCTAGAGGTGCGCCTAGCTTCAAGTGCCTTGGGCTGTGGGACGCACCCCACTCTGGGCTGTGCGCGCCGCCCGTCTTGGGGGGCGGTGATTGTGTGCGCCGCGCCGCGGTATTGTGCCGCGGCCACGCCGTTTGCAGCGGGCCCCGCACCTCGTCCCCGGGAGGTAGACGTTCGCTGGCAGCGGGGCGGGGGCCAGGCTCGGGTGGCCTCTGCCTCCGGGAGAAAGGAAGTGGACTGTGTTTGGGGATGTGGGGACGGGAAGCGTAGAGTGGTAGGGAGGGGCTCCTTTGCCACGGCGCGGGGAGTTGAGACGCGGTTTGCACAGTTGAGCCCACTTTGGTAGGCTCCTGTCGCTTCACCAGGAAATCGACAGTTCATCTCGTGTGCACCCTTGAAGAAGAACCTAGGGTGTCGGAGACCCCTGGTGAAGGGACACATCGCTCGGGGGCCTCCCGAGAGCGCGCGTAAGGGTTAAAGTGGATTTACACCTCCGCCCTCTGGCTGCTCGCCGCCCTTCACCTAAAGCTCCTAGGCAGGATACACTAGCAGGCGGTGGGGGGGGGGGAGAGGGTGCAATTCGCCTTCCTATTCCAGCCTCTTGGGTTCAGAAGTGACCGTACTCTCTCTCGGAGCTGCATTTGCGGGGAGTCCGGCCGCCTTTAGGAGGCCGTTCTTCCTGGGGGAAGTTCTCATTAAGCCTCGCTAATTAGCATTATTAAGGGAGAAAGGTTAAGGTTAGACCGTCCTTTTCCATATCGAGAGCCCCCTCCCTGCCAGTCTCTTCTCCCTCCCCTTTCCCTCAGAGCACAAAAGCACAAAAAGAAAGTGTGAAGAGGCGAAGATCAATGGAGAAGCCACAAACCCATTAATTCAAATGGAACCCTTTCCCCCTCTAAAACATTGATTTTTCTTTCTGTCTGCTCTGAGGAGAGATGAATAACCTCCTGATTTTACCTGAAATGATGTTTGGACTCTGTGATTTTCCCCTCTTTCTGAGGATTGTGGCCTGAAATAGATTCTCCCTTGAGATAAAGCCCTACTTATCCCAGAATCAGCTGGAAACCCCCTTCCCCCACTGCACACACCAGCGTTGGGGCCTGGGGAGAGTGTTGGTGCTGTCTTTACCCCTGTGGGTAGAGAGCCTGTGATGGTGGAGCCAGGTTGCTTGACCTCTGAAATATGCCTGCTTCTGAGCCGTGGGTTGGTGTGTGTGTTGGGGGAAAGGGCCCATTGATGGCCCAGGCCCCAGTGGGTAGCTTAACCCCAGGTTGTAAATTACCCTTTCATTGGAAAGCCATTTGAGCCCAAATGTCTTTGAATGCAATCCAGGCACCTCTGCTGTGCTGTCCTTTAGAGCCCTCTCGAGGCAGCACCTCCTTCTGCTCCCTCTGCCTCAGTTCAGCACCTTCCTGCCAAACAGTGGCAGACAGCACTCCAGCTACCTTCCTGCTGAGAAGGCTAACTTTGAGGAACTTCTTCCCCAGGGTGTCAGCCACCCTGGGGCAATGGGGAGCCGGTCCATCTCCTAGTTGCTCAAGAACTTTTTACTCTAGCCTGAGTCCTTTTCTTGGAAGGATACTCCTGGAGAGGGTTAGCTATGAGTGGTTCCCCTCTGGCCATTCTTTTGACTGGAAGAACCCTGCTTGCCCAAGAAACTCAGATCCCTGTTGATGGCAGGAGCTGGGGGGTGGGGTGGGGTCTCATAGTGAGGGATGCTGGGAAAACAGTCAGTTGCCTTTGCTTTGGAACAAAAGCCCATACAGTCGTGGGAAGATGTGGAAAATGCTCACTCCAGCATCCAGGCATCCACTATGGCCAGGACAGTAGAGCATGCACATGGGTGTGTGAATAGCGCAGCGCAGTGTGAGAGTATGCGTGTGAGTGTGTCAGGGAGAGGAGCGTATTCCAGCGTGGTGAGTGACTGGCTGGATGGAAGCAAACCTTCCTTGGTTCCTTTCCCCTAGAAGAGTTTTGTATGGTTAGTAAGCAGAGGAGGTCTGTTAGTAAGGAGTGGAATTGTGTGAGCTGTGCCTCAGGAAGCCTCATCACCTCCTCTGGTGGCCAGGTGCACATTGATGGGTACAGCATTAAACAGCAACGTTGGAAGCCCTGAGTGCCCAGGAGCTGACTCAGATCACTCTCCTGTCTTTCATGTCACACTATCACAACAGGGGCAGGGACCTTTGCTTGCTCTGGGTGCTGAGAGTTTTCAGTTTCATTAATAAGTGCATGATGAACTGAAGTAGTTAAGTTGGGGTCAGATGTGCCTCCGCACTTTCTTGGTATACCCTGAGTGATGTGCACAATGCTCACCCCAGGCAGTTCAGGGGCTGAGCAGTCCCTGGCCTGGCTGGGCTGACAGATGACCCAGAAGCCACATCCTAGTACATAATGCTAGCTCGAGAGCTGGGCTTGGAGCAACTGTCCACACTGGTATTCTTTCCAGCTCCCCAAAAACCTGAGGGCTAGCTGGCTGGAAGTGTCTGTTTCCTGTCTGGCCTAAGAGCATCCTTGAACATTCCCACCCCCAACATGGACTGAAACCCACACCCGTGGCTCCAGATCAGGCCTGTGGCCTTCACTGGCACTGAATTCTCGGTAAATCCTCCTCCCTTTCTTTCTCAAGTGAGTGGTAGAGATAGAGTTACAGCTCTTAGGGAAGGCCTGGAAATATTGTAGGAGGCACGCCCCAGAATTCCAAGTCCTGTGAGATGCAAATGGCTCAGCTTTAGAGGCACTAGGAACCCTGTGCCAGAGAAGCTGACCCCAGTTGTAAAATAATCAGGTTACTGATAGCACCTGCCCATAGTTACAGCCATGGATACAGGCCTGCTTCCACTTCCCTCAGTATGGCTCCTGGATTCCTGTCCTCTGGGCTGCAGAGGGCTGGAGATGAGGAAAGGCCTGGGCTGGCTGGTGGGGAGAGGGGGTGGTCAAGGGGAGAAACTGGCTCCTGAATTTTGGACTGAAGATAAGAGGCTCAAGGGTTTGGTCAGCTCCTCTCTGTCTGCTCAGAGTGAAGCCTCCCAGGTTGGGGGTGTGTCCTAAAGGCTGACTAGGTCCTACCCACCCTGCCTAGCCAAGACAAGAAGTCCCTTTTTCAGAAGGTTGGCCCTACTGCCCTGTGACCCATGATGGCACACACTCTATGGTGTGTGGTCTGATGAATCTTTACTGCCGGGTGACCAAGGCCACAGGCTTCAGGATGTAAAGGGCAAAGGCTAGGGGGACCTAGCCACAGCTGCCTGCTCAGTTACACAGAATTTCAGGAGAGGGATTTTAGAAGCATGGCTTTACATTTTCATTTTCAAACAAATATCCCATTGAAGTTATTTAACATAGAGGGAAAAATTAGTAGCCCAGATTCTCCTGATGTTTAAGAAGGGAGCAAGAAATGACCTACTTGTGACCTCTTGGAGAAGCAGGGGAGTACCTGGGGTCTCAGGCAGTCCTCAGCCTTTACCACTCATGACTTATGTTGGCTGCCTCCCTTTCTTCCTCCCTCCCTCTTACAGGTCCCTCTGGACTTGGGTGATGGGTCTAAACTGTGTGCTCTGGTAATTGTCTGTGTAATTAGCCCGCCTTGCCAGCCTCAGCTCAGGGGATAGTAGACAGTTTGAGTCTGCCCCTTTGCGGTGGCCTTGCCCAAGGATAGCTAGGTTCTTCTGGCAGCATCTTGCAGAAGACTCTCCAGGTCATCTTCTCAAATGTGGGTGTTGAAGGTATTTGTGTCAGTCTGGCTACCTCCACAGCTATAGCTTACTCAGCTCTATTTGTTTTCTGAAAAGTTTAGATTTAGTAGGGTTGATTTCTCACTTGAAAAAGAAAAAGCCATCCCAGTCAGCGTCTGGGTTCTCAGAGTTCCCAGAATCACCTTTCACAAAGCAGCAGAGTTGGGGCAGCAGAAATCCGGGGCCTCTGGACAAGTCCCTGGAGAAAGGCATTGGTGTGTGTGTGTGAATATGTGTGTGTGTGTGTGTGTGTGTATGCATGCCCTTAAGCATATGTAGCCCCAGTGCTATGAGTTGCTTTTGGGTATTATCTTGAGGCACTTTGTCATTAAGCAATCAGGTACTTTTGATCAAAGGGTGGAAAGTATAATTTCATAGCCCTGGGTGGAGACTGCCTGGATTCAAATCCCAGTTCTGCCCTTGGTTCTGTTGCTCTGGGAAGTTGGAGCAAGGCTTTGGGGAGCATGTGTGACTAGACTTGGAGAAAAGCCTGCCCTGTGGGGCCTTATGGGGCCAATGTAAAGAAATCTATGAAACCCTTGTCCCAGAGATTGGGAGACTGGCGCATGTAGATATTGGATGCTTTTTTCTTTCCAGGTAATTTCGTTGTCAATGTGAAATGTGTTCCATCTATTGGGCAGGGTGGAGTCCATTTTCCTGAACAGTTCAGCTGTCTGCGCCAAGCAGCTCTAGGATGTTTGCAGGACGGCTAGCAGCTATAACTAAGGGAAGGTGCAGCCCCTGGCCAGCTGGCCAGGGTCCCAGTTTTCATATGACCCCCTTCAAGAGCCACAGTGGGACCAGAACTCTTTTTGTTTGTTTTTGTTTTTTCGAGACAGGGTTCTCTGTGTAGCCCTGGCTGTCCTGGAACTCACTCTGTAGACCAGGCTGGCCTCGAACTCAGAAATCCACCTGCCTCTGCCTCCCCTGGGATTAAAGGTGTGCGTCACCACTGCCCAGCAATGGGCCAGAACTCAATTGTCAGGTTAATGCAGCATCCTCATTAAACACCACATCTTGCCAGAGAGTTTAGTCAGTTCAACAAGTCTCACTAGTCTCTGGGGAATTCAGAGGACTGGCAGCCTGACCCTTACTCTTGGAAGGACCCAGAGCCCTGGGATGAGCCCAACAGTAGGTTTGTGCTATGATTCAGCTGTTGGCACAGACAGATGGGCAGGTTATTTAAGAAGAGGAACTGTGGCAAGGTGGTGGTGGCACACACCTTTAATCCTAGCACTTGGGAGGCAGAGGCAGGTGGTAGATCTCTGAGTTCAAGGTCAGTCAGGTCTACAGAGTGAGTTCCAGGACAGCCAGGGCCACAGAGAAAGACTGTCTTGAAAAGCCAGGAGAAAGAAGGAAAGAAAGAAAGGAAGGAAGGAAGAAAGGAAGGAAGGAAGGAGTGAGTGAGTTGTGGAGCACAAGCAACAAGTGATGTGAAGGTACTTCTGCTCCTGGGTAGCAGGCAGGCCAGACAGAGAATCTGTTCCACAGCTTGATTCCTGGCACTTAGCAAGACACTTGGCCTATAGTTGGTGTCCAGGGAATATTCGGGTGAATGAATGAATGAATGAATGAATGAATGAATAGGTTTGAGTAAGTGATTGCAGCACTATGGAGGCTGAGACAGGAGGATTATAAACTGGAGGCCAGCCTAGGCTACATAGGTAGCTCCTGTTTCTTTTCTTTTTTGTTTGTTTGTCTTTGTTCTTGGAGACAAAGTTTTTCTGTGTAGCCCTGGAATTCAATCTGTAGAACAGGCTGGCTGCAAACTCACATCTTCCTGACTGTCTCCTGAATGCTGGATTAAAGGTGTGCATCACCATGGCCTGGCTCAAGTAGCTTCTGTTTCAAAAGACAAAACAATACTGCTAGGAAACAGTCAGTTAATTCATGGATTCCCATAGTGCTGTGAGTTCTGCTTCTGCCTGTGCAAGGGGCCCAGGGAAGAAACCCTAATTCTGTCTCTCAAGAGCCTACCCAGGGGGCCAGTGAGGAACATAGAGAGCCTCCACTCTGTAGCCTTGCTCTATACCTCCGTGAGACCCTTCCTTGTTGTACTCTTTGTGCAGGGAGAACCTGTTGAGCGTGCATGTCCCTGTAGATGTGAGCACACTGTTGTCTTGAAGGCAGGCTGTAGAAGACAGCTTGCATGTGTCGTAGGTGTCCCCGCTGATGAGTGAGTGTGTATGACTAGTGCTTGTTTAGGGAGCTCACTCTGGGCTCAGTCCCCAGAGTTCTAAGGGTGTTCATGCAGACTGGCAGTGTTGTGGCTCAGCCTCTGTCCTCTGGACTCAGCACAGAGGGTCCACACTGCTGCCTAGAAGCTGTGAATTCCAGGAAACTGCCTGCCATCGGGCTTGGTTGGGGGAGGGAGCGAGGGAGGGAAGCTCTACCTCCGGTTCCCTAGCACTTGGAGCAGATGTGTCTGCCCCAGGGACAACAGAAGAAGAAAGTTCAAACCAAAGTGTGTTTGTTCACCATAAAAGAGATGTCTGTGAGAGGGCCCTGTGGGCGGCTCTGAGGGTGCTCTGTCATGGGCCCACAGAGGCTATTGTATCTTGCTAGGGGCAGGAGCGCAGGGTCAGGACTCCATGTGTGGCACTGCTGGGCCTTCTTCCCTGTGTGTTACAACTGGAGCTTGCTGCTCTTGAAAGGAGGTGGGGTTCCTTCCTGGAGGAAGGCTGGATTAAAGGGGCCCCATCCCAGGGGTTCCCATATGACTGGCCAAGGGTACATTGAAGCCAGCAGTCAGGGGAGAGGAGCAGGCTCAGTCTTCTCTGGCAGGCTAGCCTATGTTTGGAAGGCTTTAGTACCCTCTCTCCTTGTCCCTTCTTGGTTTGATCAGAGCCCTGGCCCGCCCCACCCCCTTCCTTCTCCACACTTCTGGGTTTGGCCTGCTCAACTCTGGAAGCCGCCCAAGAGCATATCTTTGAAGCACAGCAAAGGTTAGGAAGGAGGAAGACAGAAATGTCCTCTGGGCTGGGGGAGTGGGAGAAAGGAATTCCATGTATGTTCCACAGGAGTTGGCTGCAGGCCTGATGGGGACTGCCACCTTGGCCTCCTCAGTGCCCTGTGTCTCACTATCAAGTGCAGGCACTGTGCAGAGTGAGCCTTCTTCCTCAGGCTCCAGTGGGGGTGGGGGTGGGGGTGGGGGTGGGGGTGGGGAATGGTGGCTCTTGTTTACCACGCTCATTTCAACCTTGGCTTACAAGTAAGTATGAGCCAGGCTCTGCTATCTGCCCCACAGGATGTGAGACCTCTTAATTGTCTTCAATTACAGACAGCACCGGGCCCTTAGCCCTGGTTTCCGACAGGAACTAGAGCCCAAGCCACTTCAGGAGGTCAGGGAGAATGCTAGCCATCCAGCCCTCACTGCTCGTTCGACCCTTCCTAGTCTGCCCAAAAGACCACCCAGGCCCATCATTGTATGTCTGCTTCTGTTGAACACTTGCCTTCTTTGTCCCTGCTCAGGATGAAACTTCTGTGAGTAGTGAAGATTTTGATATGAATGACTCCACATGGATGTCAGCTGACCCCCACCTGGCCTCCAGCCTGAGCCCCAACCAAGAGGAAAGGATGCGGAGCCCACAGAACCTCCATAGCCAGGAGGACGGTGAGTACCCCTGCAGCTGGTAGGGAGGGCCCTCATTGTCCCCAGTGGCCTGCATGTGGTGGGACCCAGGTGACACTTAGGGTGTCCCTGTAGTACCTGAAAGCTGGTGTTGTCAGCAACTCTGCAGTCCGTCCCACTGCTCCAGAGAGAGCAGGCTATTCTCTCATGCAGAGCCCCCAGGCTGGGGGTGGGGGTGGGATGGGGGCTAATCTCTTATCTATTTGCTCTTATCTATGCTTATGATGAGGCTTTCAGAACTACCCTAATTCAGGTCTGGGAAGAACAAGAATGTGTATGACCCGGAGCTGTGTTCTTATGACCTGGGTGAGCTGGCTTTGGGACAGGGCTACCTAGTCAGTGGCCAGGCAGTTGGTACCTGACCAGGATCTCTGGATTATTTCTTGGGGTTGGAGAGACAAAGTCAGGTATCAGAGGTCCACTCCATGGCTCCATGTAGAGCCTGGGAATGGGCTTTAGGCCCTGTGTCAGCTTGGCCTCACCAAGTTGGAAGTGTGGGATAGGGCCTGTAGGAGAGCTCCCTGGTAGGGCTCTTGTTTCCAGGAAGGAGGTGACTAGGGTTAAGGGATGAGCCCAAAGCTGGGCCTCAGAGAACTGGGGTGCAGGAGCTGGTAATTAGGAGGGTCAAAGGTCAGGGCTTGGAATGTGGGAGGGAGGTACAGGGTTGAAAAGGGGTGTAATGTTAACTCTGCAGAAAAAAAGGGTGAGTCTTAAAGAGTAAATAAGGGGTAGGAGCCTTGTGGTTTGGGTCAAAGTTCATCTCCATGGCAGAACCCACACGTTGGTCCTCCCTCCTGGCCTGAATTTGGCTTTGTCTGGGAGGAGTCTAGCATGCAGGCAGCTGGAAGTGTCTGGGCCTGGGGCTGGGTAGTCCCGGGGTGGCTAAGTGAGGAGTGGGGTATGAGGCTGGCTGCTGGAAAAGAAAGGGCTTTTTGTGCCTTGATGTCTCAGCGTCAGCAGGACCCCTCATGCTGTGAGCCTCCAGACTACTATTGCCTTCTGCTTTCCTATGGGGTGGAGCCCAATGGGGGCCACCCCATGGGAGCTCTGGGGCTGAGACAACCCAGCAGCTGACCTCCAACCTCCTCTGAGCTGACTGAGAGCCACACCCAACAGCCTACTAAGAGCTGTGCTAGCAGTGCTTAGCAAGCACCCTTGGGTATGCCTTCCCAAGGAAGATCTAGAACTTGTTTTAAGCCCTGAGTAAGTAAGACTGTCTTGGTCTCTGAAAGGTCTGCTTGTGCTGTTCTTGTGCTGCATCCTTTAGAACTGTGGCCTGAGAACACTAACTTGGCATCTTAGCGGACTGAGGTCCTTCTTCAATAGTCAGCAAACCAACGGGGGGTTTCTATAAGGGCTGTATTGTCCTTGGTGTCCCTTGCTATGATCTAGAACTTGGTGATGATGCAGTGCAGATGAAACAGGCTGCTGGGGTTAGGCTGTCCTGCAGCCACCTCTGCAGGTAGAGCCACATATATCTCAGGCTCCTGGCTGTGGGCACTGGACATAACATAGGCAGGCTGGCCTGCTGATAGAACTAGTGTTTATGAGGGCAAACAGGAGAACTGGGAACAGGGAGGATGGTGTTGATTATGATCCACCAATTTAATTAATGAATCAGTGGCTGAATCTGGAGGCTGATGTGGTAGCCAGAGATCAGCTTGAATCCAATACAGAGTTCAGCCAGCTGGTCTAGTCTCTTGTGACCAAGGTGTAAAAGGATTTCCCACGGGGTTTTGGTTGGTCATGAACATAACCTGAAGTTGTGGTACAGCCTTCCAGCTGTGTCTCAGAATGTGTGGATAGTGTAGATGTGAGCTGAAGTCTGGCCCCCATGAGTGAGCCCAGGTGAGACTGTGTTTCTTACTGTTCTTGAAGGACTAGAAGTGGGCACAACCCAGCAGGTGGCTTTGGTAATGCACTCCATAGCCAGCCATATTTCTGCTTGAGTGTCTATCCCAGAACCCTCCTGTAACCCAACCTGGCTCAGTCCTCTGAAGCACATTGGATGGATAGGCATCTGAATATCCCCCTTCCTCCCCTAGTTCTGTAAGATACGCTGTGCTTTATATTAGTGCTGGCCTCTGCTCTGCTCTGTGCTCCTCCAGCTGCATGTCTGGCCTATTACTAGGGCCTGCTGAATGTTTGTGGCCCAAATGAAAAGGCAAGCTGACATTTATAGAGACTGCCCCTGAGCTTGGCAGCCAGGGAAATAGAGGCCCCTCCTTGTTAAGGACAAGTTGGCTTCTTTGTTCCTGAGACAGCACCCCAGTCTGCCAGGACTGCGAGGCTCCTGGGCACATCCACCCTTGTCGACCTGACCCATGATACAATCAAGAGTGATGGCAAGAAGACAGGCAGTTTGTATAGGTTATATATACCTCTAGGGATTAGTCAGTTAGAGCCCCTCTCTAAATTTTGTTTGTTTGTTTTTGAGACAGGGTCTTGCTGTATGGCTCAGACTTGCCTTAAACTAGTGTCAGTCCTCTTCCCTCAGCCCTGAGTATTGGGGTCACAGACCTATGCACCACTCCTGGCTTCTCTTTTTAAGTTTTAACAAAGGCAGGAGAAGGCTGGGCCTTGATAGGGCAGGTCCCGATGGAAAACAGTCAGATTTCCCCTCTAGCCCTGTGTCTATCTCATACTTCCTATCTATCCGCTAGCCCCATCTCCAGCCCTCTTTCTCCAGGCTTTCTTATGGAAGTTTCCCTGCCCTCTTTGCTGAGGTCCTGTTGTTCTTGGGTCCCTGCAGCCATGGGTGGTAGCAGCAAGCCTCATTCCACGGGACTTTCTCAGTTGGCGCTGTAGCTGCCAGTATGAGGACACCAATCCTGTCCTTCCTTAGAGGGCAGCCTGGTCAGCACGAGGAGAGACTCCCTCCTCCTCTACTCTGGCAGGCATTTTGTATGAGATGCAAGGGTCCTCAAACACTAAAAGTAACACATGCTTCCTCCTGTCTCCTACCCATGCATACCCCAAGACCTGCTCCTGCCAAGGCTCTGTGTATGCTGAAAGCTTGGGAAAGTTTCTGGCCTATGAGTTGCCAGAGACACTTGAGATGGTGCAGAGCCCTTGAGGTCTGGTATTGCCTTGGAGCTGTAGAGTCTATCATTCTATCAGGACCCATTTATGGGATTCTCTGTGTAATGCCTGTGTCTTCCCCTCATACTGTTAGCACCCCAGGGACCATAATGCAGGATGGAGCACAAGGCAGTGTTGGAGAAGTGAGTGAGTGAGTGAGTGAGTGAGTGAATGGAGGTGTGAATGTGTGCACATCAGGAGGAAAGCTAGCAGGTCCTGAAGGGCAGTGGTGCAGGGCTAGGGTCCCAACCCTGTCTGTGGCTCCTCCTTCCTTTCTCCTGCCATGGTTCTACTAGGCCTCTCATGGTGCCCCTTCCTGAATGGAAAATTTGAGGCCTGCCCTCCAGAAGGGATGCATGGGGGCAGGGAACGGACATTACTCATCCCCACCTCCACCGTCAGACAGGAAGCTTACACCAGGGGACAGTGGAGGGTCCTGCTTCCGCCCTGCTGCACACAGGCTGTTGGGGGTTGCCTGGCAGGAATTATGCAGAGCACTGGAGCCTTTCAGGGCTAATGTGTGCTCGTCTCAGATGAGGCCCTCCTACAGCCTGCCCCTGGGGACCTGCTGGACTTGGGAGCTTCCCTCAGTTAGGTTGGGACTCTTACTTCCTGCAGGCCAGTGCCGCCTCCTGGTGCCCAGCACTGTCCAGGGTGGAGTCAGGCAAGGGTTTTCAGCAGTCTGATTAAGTGACCCATAAGGTTATCAGTCCCTCCCGTGTCTCTGTGTAGTTTGTGCATTGAAGAGAATTTGGGTCAGGAACAAAAGAAAGAGAAAATGCTACCAGATTTGGGGGAGTTTCCTCAGGCTTCTCTGGCCACTCATCACTCACTGCCTTTTGGTGGGAGGATCATACTGTGCTACTCCTTAAATAATGGCTTTCCCCTCTTTCCTGTCACTGATTGGTTCTGTTGTAAAGGTTGTCCAATCTGCCAAGTGACCCAAGCCCACTGTGGTCCCAGCCCCCAGTCCTGTGCACTGAGTTCCTCCAGAGAGGTCTTGGACATACATGGAAATAGCTTGTTCAGGTCACAGGAAGCAACCAGCTAGAGTCATTTGTCCTATGCTTTGTCTCAGCCCCTGCCACGTATAGATGCTCAGTGAGTAACTACTGTGTAGCTATGGACTGATGGGAGCCAGAGAAGGGCTTCTAGAGGAGACACCCGGCAGCAGCCTGGCAGAGGAAGCAGAGGAAGCCTGTGATCCTAATGCCCAGATGCTTCCTGTGATCCCAAGCTGCAGCCAAGAAAGGCAAGGGAGGGAGGCCACAGCCATACTGCAGCTTAGGAGGGTTCAGGGCTACTTCTGTGGGCCCAAGAATTCCCCTGGACCTGGCTTTCTGGAGGTGGGTCCTGTCCTCTGCTGTGCCCTTAGAACTTTGTCTGAAGACCAAAGCTTCAGGCCTTCTGGCTCCTGCTGCTTTGAGTGGGGCCTTCTGCCAGCTAGACATCAACTGTAAGCAGGTGGGACCTAGAGACCCTGGCTCAAACGTTACAGTGCTCCAGCCCTCTTCTCCTGGCCAGATCCATCTCATAGGGTGCTGTCCTCCGAACTTCTCTCCCCCACTTCTCTCCCTCCCTGGGCTCTGAGAAGGTATGGGGAAAGAAGGACTTAGGCACTAGCTCTCCTACCTGATACAGGGCCAGGTCCTGCCTCTGTTCCTTCCTTCTGTGTGATTGTGAGCAAGTCACTTCCCTCTCTAGTGGTTGGATAATATCCCTGTGCCCACCTTACCGAGCTGTGAGGAATGCATGATTTGTGGACATCAGGAAGGGTCACGGGCCAGGCTGGAAGTGGGGCTCTTGGCCCATTGGCACCTTCAAGCTAAAACCATCTGGTGTTGGTGATCACTATGGATCAAAAGGCCCTCCACCTCTCTCAGATTATCTGTGCCTTTCACCAGATTTGCTTGGCCTCTCTCCCAACAGCATCCTTCCTAAACATAGAGTGGTGTCCCTTACCCTTAAGATATTGGTACTTTGGAAAGGGAGCCAAAGCTGGTCATGGCGCTCACTCCTGTAACTTCAGTGCTGAGGCTGAGGCAGGAGGATGGTGAATTGGAGGTAAGCTTGGCTACATAGCAAGATTGAGAACAACTTAAGCTCCATAGCAAGGATCCTGTCTCAAAACAAAAGCTAGCCAAGCAGCTGGTCCTGGGCTCTCACAAGTGCCCTATTCCCAGCCACTGGACCAGGGACTGCCTGGAACTCTCAGTCCATGAAGACCCTGCCTATTGACTCACAGCTACTGTGTCTTTGCAATGGTTCTTCAGAGAGTTGAACTTGAATAGGGGAAGCAATGGAATGATGGACAACAGACGGTAAGCTGGAATTGGTGGTCTGAGCTCTGAGATAGAAAAACTCAGCACGTTTATGATATATAGAGTTGCTCAGAGAGACGGGCATATTGCACATAGCTGAACAAGGTGGCAGGGTCTGTGGTACACAGCTTGATCAAGGACAGGGTTAACTCATTTTGATAGGATCGTCTATGTGGGGAAGCAGTCTTCAGGCTGTAAACATCCAGGGGGAGAAAGTGGGTGGTGGACATTTCCTACATACATTGTCAATATTCACACTCAAACCTGGAAGGGAGGCTCTGCCACTTCCCTGAACCTCACCTGGAGAAGGCATGCCAGTTTTTGCATGAGTCTGAGACTTTGGAGTCCTTGACATGGCCAGGTGACAGTGTGCCTCCTGTGTGCTGCCACCCAGAGCACTCCTAGTGAGTGACAGCTCAGGCCAGCAGTTGCATGACTAGTAGAGAAAGGGAGTAAGTGTGGGGCCAGACCTGTGCCAGCTTGGGTCTTCCCGCTGCTGGGGCAGACGCATCTGGAGTTTGGAGCTCGTGGCCCTTACAGCTTAGTCACTGTAGACTCAGTCCTCATGATTGGACAATACTCTGGTTGCCATCACATGGAGGAAGGAGTGGCACCCACTACAGCCTCCTAGGGTGGCCTTAGACGCTTCTGTTTGATATAGGGGTCTCATATAGTTCAAGCAGGCCTTAAACCTTCAGTTCTTCTCATGGCTTCCTGAGAGCTGGGATTACAGGTCTGCTCCATCATGCCCAACTCCACATTGGGTTGATTTTTTTTTTTTTTTTAACTTTTTATTATTTTATGTGTATGGATATTTTGCCTACAGATATGTCTGTGTACTACATGTGTGCCTGGTGCATGCCAATGTCAGATCCCCTGGAACTGGAGTTACAGATAGTTGTGAGCCACTGTGTGGGTGTTGGGAATAGAATCCAGGTCCTCAGAAGAGCAGCCAGAGTTCTCTGAATCATTTCTCCAGCCCCATCTTTATTTTTAAAGAAGTCCCAGCATTATTGGAGATTGAACCTAGGACCTTGTGCGTGGCAGACAGCAATCTACCACTGATCTCCACCCCTTGCTGCCCACAGTGAATTTCTGAATGGAGCTACTCTGCCTCACACTGGGTCTTCATCTTGTCCCTCACCTTGACCCTGTGATTGTCTTAAGTGATGTCTTATGTGGCTGGAAGCCAGCCCTGGGCCCTCTTGATCCCCTGTAAAGCAAGAGCTATTTGAGCTGATTTGAGGCACCCAACATCTGACCACAGCCATAGAGACTCTCTTATCTACCCAAGAGCTCCAGTTCTTCTAAAGGGTGGCCACAAGGCAGTCCTGGGCCACAAAAAGTATCCATCAAGCTGGTTGGTCTGCAGACAGCACAGTCCTAGGCTGGGCCAGACCTGGCCTGCAAAGGCAAGAGGAGCCAGGAGACAGCTCCAAGGAACTCTCTTATCACAGAACCAGGCAGGGTTTTGAGGGTGACTCTCCCAGGAACCAGGAAGTAGCTGGGCCACATTGTCATTGTCGTCATCACCCTGACCTAAGGACTAGGATGCACCAGCCCTAGACCAGCTTCTGGGAGGACAGGAAGGGTTGCCAGGGGCCTGCCAACTCCACACACAAGCTCCCAGGCAAGGCCCTGCCCCGTGAATCACTCACACACAGTAGCCTGAAGTGGCACTGCTTGCTCTCAGAACAAATTTGTGAGGGTAGGGGATAGCAGGCTGTAGGGAGCCTTGAAGAGCTTTGCACTTCAAGTTGGTGTTTATTTCTCATTACTTGTGCTTGGCCTGCAACAAGAAGAGAAAGTGGTGGGCCTGGGAAGACAGACCAACAAGGATTCCATACTGGGAGCATTTCCTCTGGGAGTAACTTGCCAGTGTGTATTGGGGAATCCATGAAGGGGTGGTGGGTGGGGCTGAGGCATTCTTTGTGACTCCATCTGGGTGCTGCTGCTCACTCTGGGAGACTGGTGATACCATGGGATCTTCTGGCCCTTCACTGAGCAGTCTTCTGTAAAGGGATATTTGTGCTCCCAGAGCCTGACACTCAGATCTGGTACATACTTGGTGTCCTTGCTCACCAGCAAAAGTGCTTTCAGCGCCTAGGTCACCTGCTGTAATACCTTGTTATCTGTAGCTTGGAACTTCTCCAGGGGCCTGGACCCTGGGGTCCCTGCAGACCTGCACATCTGGACTGTGTGAGACATCCTTCACTCGCAGCTGCTGAACATTCAGAGAGAGTTGGTGCAGAGGTGTGTGACACTTGTGAAGACACACCTGTTTACTGGCCTTATGAAAACAGAAACATGTTAGTGATTACTTGTTGAAATACGTTGGGTTTATTAGGTAAAAGAAACTTGGTCTCATTTTTTGAGACAGGGTCCTGTTCCATGATCCAGGCTAGACATGAACTTCCTGTGTGTAGTCAGAGCTGATACTCCTGCCTCAGCCTTATATAGTAGTGGGTTACAGGACTGTAGCACTGCAATTGACTTTACAATGCATTGTTAAAATTAATGCTTTTGCCTAGCATACACGAAGCTCTGGGTTCCATTCCTAGCACTGTACAAAAAAGCCACCACCAAACTCCAAATAACCCCCACCCTACTTTGAAAGTACGAGCACTTGAATGTTTAGAATCACTGAGAGCCTAGGCATGGGTGCCTAAGAGCAAGTCAGAGATGCTGAGACTGCCGGTGTACTGTGGAGGTGTGTGCTGTGGGTCCAGATATCAGTATTATGGGCTATGTGTTAAGAAACACAAGTGGATCAGTGATATGGCTTAGTTGGTGAGTCCTTGCCTAGCATTCACAAAAGCCTGGGTTCCTTTGTCAGTACTGCATAAACTGAGCCCTGGTGATGCACATCTCTAATCACTTGGGAGACAATCGGAAATTCAAGGTCATCCTCAATACTAGTTTAAGGACGGCCTGGGATTTGTGAGACCCTGCCAAAAAAAAAAAAAAAAAAAAGAAAGAAAGAAAAATAAAAGAGTCCAGTCGAGCCTAAGAAGGGGGACATGGTCTCTCTGATCCTAAGCTTTGGCCTACTGGGCTGATTAACAACAGGGAAAGAAACAGGGAGCTTAAGAGAGACAGCTGGGTGACAGCAGAGCCTGAAGATCAAGTGGAGAATATGGGCCTCATGTGACTGGTCACATGCCCAGTGCAGCCTTATCACCTAGGGCAGTTGGATCCCTTGGCCCCCATTTGACCCCTGGTCCCTCTGCCTGCTTTCAGAGAACACAGATGGGCTCCAGGAGCTTGGTGCTTCTTGGAACTATGCATTGTGTAAACACTACCCAGGCTGCTGGCCTTTGTCAAAGCAGGCAGGGGTGAGGGATGAAGTAGAGGGCCCTAATGAGGTGTATACCCCAAATTGAGAGGCGTGAGTGTGCCAGCCTGCAGCCCAGAGCTTCCTTCCAGACCTTCAGCAACTCCTGCCTGGCATGTACAGCTCCCTAGGGTGGGGAGTGTTGGGGGGTGCTGCAGACTCTCTAGCACTTCACCTTCCCTACCTCCTTCCTGGCTCCCAGCTTTTGTGTGTGAATTATTGATGCCCATCCTCAGCCCTGCCTGGCTGCTGCTTTGACCAGAGCCTCACCAAGGGGCCCATGCTTCCTCCAGTCTTCTGCTACAGCAAGCAGCTTCCTGTGCAGCAAACGAGTAGGCCTTGCTACCTTCTCCAGCTTTGCTTAGGGGCTGGTGTGGGTTGCCCACTGGGGAAGGGTACCCGCTGGCTGTGGCCCCAGAGCCCAGAGTGGTGATTGGCGGTTTGCACAGAGCTGGGCCTGTGCAGGCTGCAGGGCGCTGGCGCCCACATAAGGGCATTGTTTGTTGAGGTAAAAGGAGTTTTTGTCTGCTTCTGGAGACGGGACAGAAGGAGGAACAGTCTCCCCCATTCATCACTAATTCTGTATTTGAATAGCAGCACATCACCCTGTTACAGTGGACGGGCATGGCAGGCCTCCTGCCCTCAGGCTCTCCAGGCACCGGTGGTGGACGGGCATGGCAGGCCTCCCTTGCCCTCAGGCTCTCCAGGCACCGGTGGTGGGCCCTGGATCCTCTCGGCCTGGGGAGTCACCCTTTGCCAAGATGTGGATGCCCATTTTTGTGGAAATGGACAGAAGGGATACATTCTTCCTGCTTCACAAAAGCCTTTAGGGCAGCTCTCTGGGCAGTTCGCACAGTCACAGGTGGGGCAGCTGAATCCTGCCAGTGTTGTTGTGGATCCAGGTAGGTGTGTGCCCTAGAGTAGGACAGGGTGGGGGCAAGAGGGTCACCTGAACACCTTGTGTTTCCACTTCCAGGTCTGAGTAGGTCCTAAAGAATACCCCAGAGGAGAGGCCAGGGCACCAGGCCTTTAGTGCTGTGGGGCCAGCTGGTTATTTCACGGTGTCATAAAACACTGGAGCCTAAGAGGGCGTCAGCGGCAACTCCCTAGGTTGCAGATAAGAGGAACCCAGGAGGTAGTTGTGCCCAAGGTCAGGCTGAAAGTGAGGCAAGCTGAAACCACTGGCCCAGCCCACCATATGCCATCCAGGCAAAGAATGTTGGGTGCCTCTTAAGTCATGTTTCTTGAGAGTGAGGAAGAATTTTCAATGGATCAGATATTAGCTGCTGGATCTCTGTCCCCTCTTCCTGAACCATGTGGGGTAGGAGGTGAGACTGGCCCATTGCTGGGGCAGTACCAGCAGCCCCAGGATAGGTGGGAAGCATAAAGTCCAGCTCCCAGGGCCTGGACCCTAGCCCCATTTACTCAGAGACCAAAGCAGACTCACATGATACAAAGTGGCCTTCAGCTAGCTTTGACAGTAAGGAAGTTGTTGCTCTCATAACCAAATAGTCCAGGATTACCTTTAGTCTAAGGTATAGCTGGATTTTGGAAGTTTGTGTCAGCCTGTCTCTAGATTGCCCCACGATGGGGCCCCTGCCTAGCAGGTCTAGCTGCCCCCAAGTAGAAAAGATTGAGTCTGACTTTTGTGGGAACAGCTTGGCTTTTTACCAGTGGCTACAATGGGTCATGTGACTGGCCAGGCCTGGGGTACATGCTTACCCTGAGGAACCATAGAAGACACAGGGGCCCTTGCCAGAAGCAGGGGTGTGACTACAGGGCAGCAGGAGTGATCCGGGCCTAACTACCAGAGCTCTGCTAAGGCCCAGGGGCAACTTACTTGCAGGCTACAGACACACTCAATGAACATTGTGAGGAGGCTGCAAGTGTGCTGGAAGACTAGGCAAAGAAAGAGGTTAGCATGTCAGTGTGGGGGCTGGGTGAGGGAGCCAGCTTGACACAGTGACCTTTAAGCAAAGACCCGGAAGTAAAGGAACAGGAAGTGAAGGGCAAGGTCTGGAGAGCCAGTGTAGCAGCAAGAGGTGACAGAAGTACAAAAGGCCAAGATCACAGTGAGGTGGCAGGTTGAGCTTCAAGGGGAGAACAAGGCAGTAGGCCCTGTGGCCTAGTGGGAGAAAGGGGCCACAGCTGCAATTGTGGGGCTGATGGACAGTGTGGCTGTAGGGCCAACTTCCTTGGGATGAGTTGTGCAGAAGAGCAGCCAGAACCTGTGCCAGGATGAGATGAGATAGGCACGGTCGGAGCCTTCGCTGGGAAGATGATGTTCGCAGAAGCTC
Organism: Rhynchomys soricoides; assembly: GCA_019843965.1. Classification (NCBI taxonomy): domain Eukaryota; kingdom Metazoa; phylum Chordata; class Mammalia; order Rodentia; family Muridae; genus Rhynchomys; species Rhynchomys soricoides. The sequence continues at coordinate 589,922 of JADRCH010000019.1, forward strand.
TGAAGGAAGGGCAGAGCAGTTTATGGACCAGGAGATGTGCTCCCGGGTCATGATTCCCAGTCTTCCCTTGCAGTGCTCACTTCTGATGTCACAGTGTGGAACCCCACATGTCCATGGTGCAGTCTGGGGACACAGTGTAGGATCAGGTGGGGAAGAAGGAAGGAGGTGTTGGGTAAAAGAAGCCAGCTTTCACTTCTGAGTGCCTGCTCCGTGCCAGGGAGAGTTGCTAACGCCAGAGTTGCCATGTTACTGATGTTACGGTCATTTGAAAGAGAAGTTGAGGCAGGAGGAGAGGTGGCTACCTTTGAGATCACATAGGTGATATCCACCCTGTTCTTTGCTTCTCTGCATTATGCTAAAACTCAGGCCTCCTTTTAGGTGGCACTGGATCAAGCTGTATTAAAAACAGGAGCTAGCCCACAGGTGGGGCCCTTATGCTAGGCAAGACTTGGGGAGGATTACAGAATGTGGGCTGTGTCCTGCCCCAGGTGCAGCATGGGTAACATGAGGACCCACTGGCTTGGAGTTTTTTGTGGTAAAATAAATACAAGCCGTCTGGGCTGTATACTTCAAACTACAATCAGCACTGTTATTTCCCAAACTTCTCATCATGCCAGACAGCAGCTCTGTGTCCCCTCCTCAGGCGTGGGGGAGCCCCATTTTCTGCCTCTGTGAATGCCTCCATTCTAGCCTGTGCAGTTAAGTGGAATCATTCATATTCATCCTTTCGTGTCTGTCTTCTTTCACATAGCAGACCGTCCTTACGGTCCCTCTGGGTTGTAGCAGCCTGTATCTAAATTTCATTCATTTTAGGGCTGAGCCTATTGTATGGTTAGATCACACTTTACCTGTTCGCTTCCAGGGGCTTTTAAAAGTGCTAATAGTGTACACTGGGTCCCTGAGATTTTTAATTCTGGATATTATGTAATGGTTTGGGTTTCCAGTTTCTTCCGTATGTTTGCAGTCCGTGGCCACAGCAGTTCCCAAGCTCTAGTGTCCTGGGGGCCTCATTTATTCAACCACTTTCCTTGCCAGATAGGGATGGTATCTGACAATAGACAGATGGGTACCCCTGTTTCAGCCAGCGCCTGTTCTTTCTAGAAAGTCAGGCAGCGTGAGCCTGGGCCTGCAGCCGACTCGGGAGTGTTGGCAGCTTCTCAACACAGCTGACTTGGACCTTGGTCGGGACCCCAGGATTGCCCTGTGTGTCCTGAGCAGCTCCACAGCCACGTACATGCTGCTTGCTCCAGGCAGGCAGACAAGGTGGTCCTTCTCTGTCCCTATGCAGGGTATGACACTGTAGCTAGCCTTAAAGCCCTGGTGCCTGTGGTAAATGCAGTGACTGTTGGCATGGTGTCTGATGAGGAGCAGCTTATACTTGCAGAGCAGGCATCTAGTGCCCTTCCAGGTTGATCAAGTGGCCTGTGGGTGATGGTACCAGAGTAGAAGGCATAACTTGGAAGTGGCTAAGCTAATTAGCCAAAGTGGGTTTTTCAGCTTTGTTCCCCAGACCTCAGGTGCCAGAGCTCTACCAGTGGTTGTATGGGTGGTACTTAGGACAGTGGGGACACCTCCTTCCCAGTGAGGCAGCAGCACAGAGTCAGACCGTGAAAGCCCACTAAAAAGGGCCCAACCGGAAGGAGCAGGGTAGACATTGCCCTAACCCAGCCTAGAGACCCGGGTGCTAAGTAAGGGGTTAGGGTGGGAGATGGCAGGGCAGGCTGCAAAGTCATAAGGCTAGAGCAAGAAGTCCAGGAAGGGGCTAGCAGTGGCAGAGGGAAGCCCTAAGATGAGAAGGCCTGGGCTGTGAGAGGCGCTGAGGGCAGCAGAAGCACTCAGTGGTGGGATTGGACAGTTGCTGAGCAGGTGGCACCTGTCTGTCATACCTCAATGTCCCAGTTACTGTCAAACCTCCTTAAGATGTAGCTGGTCCACCAGGCACACCAGCACCCTGTTTTTAGTCATCACTGCTCCTGCATCTCGGACAGGACCAATACACAGTAGTTGCTCAGCTAATGTTGTTAGGTAATTTGTTTTTCTCTTTAACATTCTAGACTACACTGCTAGAGAAAAATCTCAGCCCCTCTTCGAGGGCAGAGGGCTAAGGTAGAGAGGTCCCAGATATAGGGCTTGGAATCAAGCCCACAGGATGAAGGGAAGGTGGAGCAGTGTTGCCTAAAGGTGGCCTCGTGGTGCAACCTTGCCCAGGTGACCTGCTCCAGCTGAGGGGGAGGAATGCCAATGCACCACACGTTCCCCATCCCCCTTCTGCTCAGGGCCCTGGCTGCTTGATGGGCAGACCCGCCCCGCCCTCAGGCAGCTGAGAGGCAAGTGATTGGTTGGAGTACTAGAGCTGCTCAGTCACCATGGGGACGCTCTGGCGGTGCGCGTGCCCAGTGCTCAACACTGGGGACTAAATCTTCATAATCTGCTGGCTACAGGAGTGGGGGTGGGGTCAGCTCGACCCCATCCTGGAGAAAAGGGTGGTCCAGGATATGGTCAGGGTTCCCTTTGCCGCCCGCCTGCCCGCCAGCCCCTCCACTCCTCTCCCCTCGCTGGGTTTAGCTGCAGAGCCTCCGGGATACCTAAGCACCATTGATATCCACGTGGGTGCTCATCTGACAGTGACCCAGGAGGTCTAGAGTAACTGCTATGGCCCTAGCTAATGAAGCAGGAGTCTGGGACCTAAGAAAGAGAGGTCTGGGATTTATCTGAAAATGTATATTCCCTTGGAGCTCAAGTTTTTCCTCTGTACCCTGCAATGGTGTACTCTCCAAGCAGGGGGCTCCAGCGTCAAGAACTCAGGAAGACCAGCTGAAAACACAGGAGATACAGCCCTAGACTCAGCAGTTGATTTTGGGCTATCTTGAGGCCATTTAGCCAGGCACAGAGGACAGAATCTACAGATCTGGCTAGACGCTGTATAGGAAGGCAGGGATGAATAGGGGAGTTTGGCAGTGGAGCTGTCAGGCAAAGGAAGGAGAAATTCAAGGGTCCCCTGTGTAGAAGGGCATGAAGGTGGAGGGGTGGTGGTGGTTTTAAGCAGCAAGATAAAGCTAGTTCTGCAGCCCCGGAAGTGTCTGAGGACCTGTGTAGGCTGCCTGGAGTGGAGCTTGTCTCTGGCCGTTGTAAGTTTGGAGATGAAGAGAAACCTCTAGCTCTACATATGCTGATCACACCACTCAGCTCCTAGAGCCCCACTTCACTCACACTCTTGCCTCAGCCCAGGTGGTAAGCCTGAGTCTCGCTTCAGATCCCAGAGCATCTGAGAGAGCAGAGCACATTTCCGATTTGTGAGGATAACAGTGCAGGTACTCTGAGGGAGCTGCTGAGGCCACTACACCCAGCAGAACCTCTGGAGACAGTGGGTGAGGGGACAGGGTCTCACACCCAGGGTTCTTATTCCAGATGACTCCTCCTCTGAGAGTGGCAGCGGCAATGGCTCTTCTACCCTGAACCCATCCACTTCGAGCAGCACACAGGGTGATCCCGCCTTCCCAGAGATGAATGGCAATGGAGCTGCAGCCCCTATGGACTTCACTGCCACTGCTGAAGATCAGCCCATTAACCTGTGTGAGAAGCTCCCACCTGGCACAGCTCTAGGCACACCGTCCTACCCCTCCGATGGCTGCGGCACTGATGGGCTGCGGAGCCGTGTCAAGTATGGGGTAAAGAGCACTCCTGAGGTGTGTGAGGCTGCAGGCTGGGTGCCTCTGGGATGTTGGGAGGATGGAGGTCGGCCATACTGTGGTGGGGCTGGAACTGAGCTGGCCTGGGGGACATCAAGCCAGGCAGTAGTTATGGTCCCATCACCATGATTTCCTAGAGCGGCACTGGAAAGCAGAGGGCTGAGGGTGCCTGCCCCAACGAGGTCTCACTTCACTGATAAGTGAAATGGGTCTTATGGTTCTTGCCTTGATGGAGAAGTGTCAGGTAATGTGTGTCCCTGCAGCTTGTTCCCTTCCCCAGAACAGAGTCTGCTGTAAGGAACAGCAGCAAATGGCACATTTGTAACAGAAGTATAAGACATTGCTGAGCATGGTAGTCATGCCTATGACTCCACTACTCAGACTTTACCTGAAGCAGGAGTGCAGCTGAAAGCCAACCTGGGCTACATAGAGTTTTTCAGGTCAGGACAGACCAAGCTACCATAATAAGACCTATATAATACAAAAATAAGAACCTTACAAAGGGTTCAGTTGTTGAAGGTGATCTGAGTGTGATCCTCCACACTTGCATAAAGAGAACCGACCACAGAGTTGACCTTTGGCATCCACACTCACCAGGCTTGTATGCTCCTTCCCCGCTACACACACCTTGTGAAAAGACAGCACAGACCTTAAAGACCTCACACCTCATGGCTTTTCAGATGATGCAGAAAAGGGGCGTGGGATTTCTCTCCTGACCAAGCCAGTAGGGGTATAGGGGTGGGCAAGGTGGGTCCACACACTCTCCCTGGCCATTAAGGTTTCCTGACAGGTGCCAGCCCTCCTGGAACACCTTGTCAACTCTGCCCCTCTGAACCCGCCTGCCTGCTCTCCACAGACTCTTCTGCCCTGGCCTGTCTCTTTTTCAGGATGGGATAGGACACATGCTCAGGACATGATCTAAAGGGACAGGATGGAGTTGGTGCCATGTGTGTAGCACAGCCCATGGGGATCAGCCTGGAAGTAGGTACAAGAACCAGACAGAGCAGCTGTCCCAGGATGGAGGCAGATTTGGCTCAGTAGAACCTTCAACCCATTTGCTACCATGGCCATACAGTGGCACAGGGGTGAACACTGAAGGATCCTGACAGTTTTCTTATTCTGCTCTGGCCCTGGCAGAGGATTCAGCTAAGGAATCGCTTGCAGATTTGACTAGTCTAGAGCCAGCTAGTAGCCAGCCCTATGCCCTGTAGATGTTTGGACCCTAGACAGTTGTTTTGGAGGGCTGCAGTTCTGCCCCTCAAGTCTTTGTGTGGTCATGGCGAGAGGGGCCTGAGGCCGAAAGGCACTAGGCCACATGTCTCTGTGAGGTGTTCCTTAGGAAGTACCAGGTCCTTCTAGGCCAGGCTGTGACCACATCACTGTGCCTGACCAACTATGTGTTCTCCTGGGTCTGACTTACCCACTACATGCCAATGTCCTTGAGAGAAGAGATGCTGAAGTCAGGGCATGCCACAGATACAAACTTTAAAAAGCAAATTACAGCAGCTCAGAGCCAAGGTGCTGAGGGTGGGAAGGTATTATGGAACTGGGTCACAAGGGGCAACCTAGTAGCTGCGAAGCAGGAAAAAGCAGAAGCCATAGTCCAAGAAGAAACAGGCAGTCGGTGAAGGCTGAGAAAACCCAGAAGCCCAAATAGATCCTGGCACATAGAAGGGACTGGCTCATGGGAATCTTTTTTTTTGTGTCCTTCCCATAATATGACCAGTCCTAGAATGAATGGACTCCACCAACCAAGGAAGCGGCTGCTGCCTTTGCCTGTAGTGTGACTGAGGGAAGGATTTGTGTGGGAGCAGAGTGCTTAAGTCCTTCTCCATTCAGAGGCGGGCTACAGCAGGCAGGCTGGGTCTGCTCTCTCCCTTCTTGAACACCTGTTTTCCCAGGCTTCAGAGCAATCTCTTGGGAGATGGGCAGAAACAGCCTGGCCTGGGAGCTGGGGACTGCACCCTGCTTTGCGGCCCTACTGCCTTGGCTGGCTCCCTTTCCCAGCCCATCTGCTCCTCCCCTGATAGACTGCACATTTGCTGCTCTGGTGACAGCTCACTTGTCAACTCAAGGCTGCAGTCCCCTGGGGATCCAGGAGGAACCCTGGAAGCCCAAACAGATCCTGGCACACAGTAGAGGCTGGCTGATTGCAATCTTTTCTGGTATCCATCCCTCAACATGGCAGGTCTTGATGTGGGCACTGCCACCAAGAAAGCGGCTCCTACACTTTACCCATTGCCTCTAAGAAGCAAGGTCCTTGTGTGCTATTTCAGTTCTGGCCTCCAGATGGTAGCCCAGGGACACTGAGGGCAGAACTGTTGCTCTCAGCTCACAGTGGGAAGTAGGCTTAACTTGCTGAGGATCTTGCAGCCAGGACTCTTGTGGTGAGGACTTGGTTGCGCTCACCTACCTGGTCCCCAAGCTTACCTCAGGAGGGAGACCAAGTAGGCGACCACCTGATTTATTAGTACTTCTTGCCCGGTTTCAGTCACCCCCCTACAGCTCTGGGAGCTATGATTCCATCAAGACGGAAGTCAGTGGCTGTCCTGAGGACCTGACAGTGGGCCGGGCCCCCGCAGCAGATGACGATGACGATGACCATGATGACCATGAGGACAATGACAAGATGAATGACTCAGAGGGCATGGACCCCGAGCGGCTCAAGGCCTTCAATGTGAGCACCAGGCAGGGCTGGTGGGACATGGATGGGTCTAAGGCAGGGCCAGCCCCCTCCCATGGCCTGTGTCTCCCCAGATGTTCGTGCGGCTATTTGTGGATGAGAACCTGGACCGCATGGTGCCCATTTCCAAGCAGCCCAAGGAGAAGATCCAGGCCATTATTGAGTCATGCAGCCGGCAATTTCCTGAGTTCCAGGAGCGGGCCCGCAAGCGCATTCGCACATACCTCAAGTCCTGCCGCCGCATGAAGAAGAACGGCATGGAGATGGTGAGCGCCTCCTCCTGGCCACCCTGGCTTATGGCACCATCACTGTCCTCCAGACCCCAACTTCCCTGTTTCACAAATGAGGAAAACAGGCTGTTAGTCCGGTGCTGGAGCCCAAACCCCTGCTTTACCATCCCCTGACCAGGACCCTTCCACCCAAATACCAGTACTGTCTCTTCTGCCTGCAGACCAGACCTACTCCTCCCCACCTGACCTCAGCCATGGCAGAGAACATCCTAGCAGCTGCCTGTGAGAGTGAGACGAGAAAAGCAGCTAAGAGGATGCGCCTGGAGATCTACCAGTCCTCACAGGTATGTGCTCATGCTGGCTATGTGTAAAGGGGTCTCACCCACAGGGAGAGGTCACTGGTCATCCCATATACACCTGCAACTGGGGTAGATAGGGAGGGAGGTGGGAGGGCAACCATCATGTAGCCTACAATTACAGCACTGTGGTGGGCAGAAAGGATGGAGAGAGGCGGGTGCCAAGAGGTGGGCGGGATTGCTAGAGGACTTAGTCACTAAGGATTACAGACCTGTCGGAAGGAAGGCAGACTGGGTATGGAAGTGCTCGCCTATAATTCCAGCCCTAAAGAGACTGACGGGAGGAGCTCACAGGTTCTAGGCCTGTACAGAGAGGATCTTTTACACTAAGTAGAGACAACCTAGTATGTCCATAGAGAGATGTAATCAGGCTGAAGTGACCAGGGGGAGAAACAACAGGATACCCCAGGCCCAATCGCATCAGAGGGTCCCAGGAGGCGGCCTTTTCCTACCTCACGGCAGCGACAGTGACCAGGCTTGCTGTCCCCTGGGCTCCCCAGCACTATCATCCCTCCTTTGCAGGAAGAACCCATAGCCCTGGATAAGCAGCACTCACGGGACTCTACAGCCATCACCCATTCCACCTACTCACTGCCAGCCTCTGCCTACTCCCAGGACCCTGTGTACGTCAATGGTGGCCTCAATTACAGCTACCGTGGCTATGGGTCCTTGAGCAGCAACCTGCAGCCCTCCGCTTCCCTCCAGACAGGAAATCACAGTAATGGTAAGTAGGGGTCGGGCCTGGTTTCCAGAGTAGTGTCTAGCTTGCTTGTTCTACATAATAGCCCTTGGGAAGAGCGGGGCAATGGCTCAGCTCCCCTGTTATTAGCCGGTCTTTAGATGAGGTCAGGAAAACCTGGGCTCCCTTTCCATCTCCAGTGGTAATTGCTTCTGCCAGTCACTACAAATGTACCTCTCTGGTTCCAATCCCTGAAAGTCCCCTGTGAGTTGGCAGCAGAGCCAGGATCTGGCCCCTCTACCCATGGTGCCCCCATTTAAGTCATCTGGGTGATGGTTAAACATTGGGTTGGTTCTTCTGCTCCATGCCTAAACTGGGCAGCTTGACAAGTGCTTCCCAGGAATCTCTGCTGCAGGTGCCTCTCCAAGGGGGGTGGGGGTGGGGAGAAAAGAGGGGGAAGAAAGATAGCTCCCGCACCTCTGGTGGCATGAGGTATTTTGTCTTACATGGGAGCAGATCAGACAACAAGACCTTCTCTAGAAGAGGTAACAGGGAGAGAATAGTCAGGGGGCTACCAGGCTTTGGTAGGGGTTGGGAGCTGACAGGCTTTAAGCATAGAAGGGCTGTGACCTGTGCCTGACCTCCACCATCCTGTTCTGTCCAACCCTGTGATGAGAATGGACAGGGCAGGATGCAGAGGCAGTGTGCCTCCGTGTTATTCAGGGGCCAAGGAGGGAAGGAAATTGAAGACATCAAGCTGCTGCCTTAAGGGGGCAGATAGAAGAAAAAGCACTTGCTGGCAGGCGAGCTCTAGGGTTAGGAGATCCCTGACTGTCCCTGAGTAGCAAGGGAGAGGGCCAGTTCCTAGCCCTCATAGAAAGGCCAGGCCATCTCTACCCGCCCCTTGCTCTATCTTACATGCTTACTGTGCCCCACAACTGGGAAGGAAGTGCTGGTGTCTGGAAGGTCCCTGCCTGGGCTTAGCCTCTCATCCCTTATAATTCGTCTTAACCTAAAATAAGAAGCTGTCTGGCCTAATCCCTAGGGCTAGGCCAGAATGGTGCACACCAGGGGTAGAACGGCTGTTCCAGAGCCACTCTCCTTCCAGTCCCTTTGTGAAAGTTAGAGTGTCTGATGTGGGTTTCAGGATCAGGAAGATTAGAATGCTCTGGAACACTAGTACCAAATGGCTATGGAGGAAGGTATGACCTGGTGCCCAGTCATGCCTGGGCAGCACATGGTAAGCCTTCACCTGGTACATGCAGCACGGCCTGCCTTAGGACCGCAGCTGTGGTGGCTCCCTCTCATGAGTGTATGGGTCCTAAAAGACATGAGCAACAGCCAGAACTGAGATCAGGAGGCAGCTGTCTGCCCCATGAATCCCATCTCTGAACATGCTGGTTCCTTAGAGATGGGTAGGACTGAGATCTGGCCATTTTCCTCCTTGCTAGGAACAGCCTTTTTCCGTGAGCACTATTGCCTCCAGCAGCTGGGGGAAAATAAACAGTAGCTGGGTCACAGGCCATCCCTCCCACTGTCCTGCCCAGTTGCAGCCTTTCAGGTGATTGTTTGCTTGGACCCTTCAACAGCTCTGCTAATGGCTCAGCCTCCCCACTTTGCTCATGTTGTCACTAGGAGATAGAAATGAGCTCAGATAAAATCAGACTCCACCCCTCTGGCCTGGGGTGCTAGGCAGCTTGTGCCCACACTAGCCCACTAGGGGCCACTAGCAACCTGAGAGTCCAGCTGTAACTGGAGCCTGCAGAGATGGCCCCAGATCAGATCAGGGATGGGGAGCTCTTGAAGCTGCAGTGAGCTGAGATTTGGGGATAGAGGGGAAAAAAGAAACCCGGGGCCACCTCTGACAGTGGCAGGGGGCCTCTGTGACCCCCCCCCCGCATCCCCCCCGGCCTTGTCTAGATCAGAAGCAACCGGAGAAAATCAAACCTGTTTCATCCCCTCTGAGTCTTGCAGTTGGGATATCGGGAAGCCATCGCGGTGGACGCCACGCCACGCACCTGCTGGGTTGTTTTGTCATACACATCTCTCCTTCCTCCCATATTTGACTGCAACAGACTTAACTGTTCAGTATTTCAATCCCAAGAGCATTGTTATTTATTTTTGCGGTGCTAGAAATCGAATCCAGGGCAGGTACTTTACCTACTGGGCTACACCCCTGGCCCCAAGGAAACTTTTTAGCAAACTATCTACCTTCTCTGGTCAGGGGGAAAAATAACTGTGTTTACAAACTGTCCAATCAGGGGCTGGAGAGATGACTCAGCAGTTTTAAGAGCACTGGATGCTTCTTCCATAGGACCTGGGTTCAATTCCTAGCACCTACATGGCAGCTCACAACTGTCTGTAACTCCAACTCCAGGAGATCTGATGCCCTCACACAGGCATACATGCAAACACCAATGTACATAAAAATTTAAAAAATTAAAAACCAACAACAAACTGTACAACCACAGAAGCCAGCTTCTTTTCCCAGCAAGGGGCTGTGCTGACTTTCTTTAGCAACAGTTGTTTCCACAATTTATCCTTAGATGTTACTTCTAGTGTAGATGTCTCCAAAAGACAAGGTTTCTCTAATACAGCTGTATAAGAGCAGCAACCAACAAGCCTGGACATCAAAACCCACAGGGAAGTAGGGGCATGCTAATGGCCCAGAACAACATACACTCCTGTAGATAGCCTCCAGGTTGAAGGATGTGCGTAGGGGACTCAGGAAGAATGGGCAAGAGTCAGGAAAACGAACTATCTACCGTGGCAAAGAGTCTCCAAGGACATGGCCTCTCATTCCCCAGCTCTCTTCATTGCTTGTTTTTTTTTTTGTTTTTGTTTTTGTTTTTTATAAATACTTACAAGGTCTTTCAAGCTCTGATCACTTCCATGTCTATTGGGAGTCTATTTCAAGAGCTCTAGTAGGCTCTGCAGCTGGTTCTCCAGAAAGCTGAGAAAGCTGGGCTTTGTCTCTGCTTCCCCAAGTTTCAAGGAAGCTCCTGTTCCCAAGAGGCAGCCCCTTGCTCTGCTTGGAGGAGTTCAGAAATTGCCCATGTGGTGGCAGTGAAAGACTTGAGCATCTACCTGCTGAATCCCAGTGCTGGCAGCTTACTCCATGGAGCTCCTAATGGGGCAAAGAGGTGGCTTGGAGTCCCCTTCTCCCCAGAGGAGGGAGTCCCCTTCTCCCCAGGGATTTTGTTGTTTTGTTTTTGGTTTTTCTTTTCCGTTTTTTGTTTTGTTTTGTTTTGTTTTTCCTGCCATAGTCAGCCAGTAGAGGACAGACAGCAAACTATTCTGTCCTCCTCCATGCCCTTCTGTCCCAGGAGCATCAACCTCCTTACTTGGGACAATGAAACTCCTCAGAAGAAGAGCTGAGGTGCTGAGGCAAAGCAAACCTTGCCTCTTCCATCCACAAGCACCTGTAAACCATCTAGGGGCAGGGCGTTCACTGCCTCTCCAAACTGGGATGGTGGCTGTCCTGTAGCCTCCCCTCTCAGCCTTCTTTTGGAGAAAGGGCACATCCACCCTACATGCCAACAGCTCTTTCTCACAGTGCCTGTAGGAGCAGTTCTTTCCTGGGACTGTTATCCCTGTTCCAACCTTGACTACCTCCCGGGGAGAGGAGAGCGGCAGGGCTCAGGTGTTAATGGAAGACGGTTCATTATCTCAAGCTGCCTCTTCCTTACCTGGGGCAAGAGCTGGGATGTGTGTCTACTGGGAGTCCTCAGAGAGGACTACTTGTGCCAAAAAGGCACAAGTAGAGGCAGGAAGCTAGGTTGGAAGCCTGCTGTGCCTGATACCAAAGTCTGTTCTTGATGCACCTCTCCTTATTCCATTGTTCGTCTGCCGAGGAGTTTGGGTAGAACTCTCCTCCACCTCCCTTTTGCCTGTCACATGGTTTGACAATAAAGCTTAACCTAGAACCCTCCGCATGTCAAAGCCCCATTCTAAATACTGGGAATATAGCCATTGGGGAAATAGACCGGGGCTTCCAATTCTATGCCCAGATGCAGGCAGGGCCTTCGTCTTCCTCTATCTAAACTTTACTCTAAATCCTCTTTCCCTCTCTACAGGGCCCACAGACCTCAGCATGAAAGGCGGGGCCTCTACCCCCACTCCTCCCACGCCTACCCCTTCCAGCACCAGCACCAGCAGGACCATGCCCACAGCCCAGCTTAGCCCCACTGAGATCAGTGCTGTGCGGCAGCTCATCGCAGGCTATCGAGAGTCTGCAGCCTTCCTGCTGCGTTCTGCAGATGAACTGGAAAACCTCATTTTACAGCAGAACTGAACCCGCTGGCCCCGAGTGCACAACGCCAGGGAAGGAGGCTGTCCCAGCCTGGACCCAGCTTCCTGCCTCACCAGTTGGTACACTGTTTTCTGAAAGAGGTGGGATCCAAAAGAGCTGTTTCTAGCTGCACTCCAAGCATCTGAGACTTTGGGCACAAGGACACTTTTTTTTTTTCTTTTTTCTTTTCTTTTCTTTTTTTTTTTTTTTAATCTCACCACATGGGTGCTCTGACCTGCTTGGAAAGAGGCCAGTGGGGCAGCTCTAAAAGGGTTGAGGCTCCCCTGAAAAGGCACAGGGGCTGCAGCTCTATTTAGAATCACCTTTGTGGACCCTGATATTAGAACCCCCAATAATTACCTTTCAAGTCTTAGGTGAGCAGAATTGCATATTTATTGAGAAGAGCAAAAGTGGACCCTTTCTCTCCCTTTAGTAATTTATTTTTCTGAAATGGATTCTTTTGTGTTTGTACAGCTTGCCAGTCTGTGTGTGTCTAATCAGAAGGACGTATCCCTGTACCTGACATTCCATATCACTACACTAATGTGAGCTGGGGGCCAGCAGAATTGGGGGCCAGCTCACTGTCCTGAGTGCCCAGCATACCCTTGGGAAGGCTACCACACTCCACTAGGCTGTCTTGTTGCAGATCCCAGTGCTGCCACAGGGACACTGCCAAACAGAGGGACCTCACCCACACTCACTACAGACAAAAGCAGCCACCCATCCTCGAGTCCCAGTCACACGGTCACCTGCACTCTACCTCACACTCCAGCGTGGGCTTTTCCAGGATGTGCTCCAAGTGTTCTGAATGGCTGTCTCCCCAACTCCCACACAATGTATCTATCTGCTGGGAGGAAAGTCAGACCCAGTGTCCATGAGCTAGAGCCCAGAGGGGCTTGGCCCTTAAAACCAGCAGCTTGCCATTGCCTGGGCTCTTGGAGATGCTTGACAGGATAGTGTGTCGGGAGCTGGTCAAGGACCCAGGTCTTATGAACACAGGCCCCACCCAGCCTCCAGATAACCTGCTTAAGGGGCCACTTCTCTTTGTCAAGCATCTGTGTGCCCAAAAGTGGATCACGGTTTCCACTCCTCACCTCACGATGGGAGTAAAGGGATCGTCGGTGGAAGTGGAGAAGTACTTAAATTCTCCTAGGATCAAACTTGCTTCTGGAAAGGCCAGTCCTGAAAGGAACCTAGTCCCTGGAGTGTGACAAGGGACAAGAAAAAGCTGACCTGGTTTCCTTCCTCCCTGACAGGCACTTCCTCTTGCTCTGTGCAATACCTACCAGTGCTGCTAAAACCAGGGATTCACCCAGACCTCAGCAGGCCAGGGGGCCTCTCCCTTAACACTCCGTAGCCATGACAGCAGCACTCTGCTGCCTGCCCCTGCCCAGAGCTGGCAGAAGCCCTGTTGCCTTTCTTCCCTCAGAGCAAGGAGGCCTCAAGGGAGCCAGGGCTGAGTGGACACTAAGAAAACCACAAGGAGCCACTCTTGGTCCCAGAGCGAGTGCCCCTTCCCAAACTGGTCTATGGCAGGGACTGCTTGTGGCAGTCTGACAGACTACCCTTCAAACAGGTAGGCAGGCAGTGCCAGTGCAGATGCCCTACCTGTTCAGATTCAGGGCTGTAAGGCAGGGTTCCCCGCCCTGCACACTTCCACACTGGGGTTAAATGTGGTCTTTCACATGGCCTACCCAGACACACCACCTCTGCCTTCATGTGCCCACTCACCAGGCCTCTGGACTGGGCCAGGACACCTGAGCCCCTTCGTACAGCACAAACTCCAGTGTCCAGGCCTCCCCAAAGCTGGCCGAACATGTGCCCAGTTCCCCCACCTGCTCAGTAGGACTCCTGGATGTTTGAATTTGTGTAAATATTTATTTTTGTGTGTGAATACTAACTACAAAGTAATCAGTAGATCTTTTGCAAAATGTTACCCCAGGCAATTTGTGAAAATATTAATGTCGAAAATTGGCAGAGACAATCGCCGCCCTAGAATTTCTATTACCAATTGCTTACCACGTTGTGTTTGCTCCCAGAGGCAGTACCCAAGCGAGACACAAATGGCTTGCATTTTTGGAAGAAGACAGGAGAGAAGAGACTAGGCAGGGGCTCCTCCCTCTACCCCCACAGGACACATCTGTAAGACCCAGCATAATCTATACCTAAGTGGTGTTTGCTAACTGCAAGCAGTCTTGACCAGCCACCAGCAGCCTGCCCCCAGAGGACGAAATGAGCATAGGCTCCAAGTGTTTGCTTTCAAGAGAAATAGAACCAATGCCAGTGCTGATGGCTTCTAGAAGGCCTGCAGGTCAGTGGATGCTGGCATGCTGACCTGAGCTTCTTCCCAGAGAAGTGGTCCCCAAAGCCTCAGAGCAGCCATACCAGGAGCAAGTTAGTGTGGACACAGGATTCCATTGCCTAGTTGATCAGGGAACTTGTTCTGTTTTCCCTTTTTAAAAGATGCAGCTTCAAGCCCTCCCTTCCTGACTTGGGCCTGCCTTTTCCTGGGAGGAGCTTCCCTAAGCCCTGTCCTACAGCCACTTCAGTGTGATGGGAGCCTCAGGCACAAAGTAATCATTGGTGATCTCAAGTCACAATGCAAATGCCAGTGTAGGATACACCAATCCCAGAGTCCTTGCAGGGAAGATCAAGAGAAGTGGTGGGTGATCTGCTAGACCAGTGATATGTACGTGACCCATCTGAAAGGATCTCTCTCTCACCACTCAACGAACGGATGGTTTGTTCCCAGGGATGGTGTTGGGGAGGGGCAGGCAGGGCCAGGAGGGTCTTCGAGGACTTTGAACAGGTGGAACCCATCTGTCCCTCCCTATTTCTCAAGGGCCACAAATGACTCCAGGTGGTTATCGGACTAACTACCAGTTCATTCTCAAAATGCTGCTTTGAACTCAGAGGGTTGATACTTTTAATTTGTAATTTTTTGTAAAACTTTTTACAAGATAGTAAAGTATTTCACCAGAATACCAGTTTCAATCCGTCCGTGGTCTGATTTTTATATAATTTAGTGGTGCTTTAGAGACTTTGTTTTGTTGTTTCTGAGCGCAACAGCTCAATCCTCTCTTGCCTGTATCTACCTAAGACCAATGTGAACCTTTGTATTTTGCTCCTAATTTTGGACTCAGTGGAAGTGTACTGTTTACATGTACAGATGCCCCATCCCTGTGTTTTCTGCAAGACGCGCGCTCGAGGAGGAAGATTGCACCTCACTAGCTCATCTGCTTAGCAAAGCCACAAAACAAAACCTCTCACTTTGTACCCGTTTCCACCTAAAAAACAAAAACCTTCACCACCTGGAACTCAGATTTGCCAACACATTCTGCCTGGTAGATGCCCCGAGCCTCTAGCATGTGTTCCCTTAGGAATCAAGGCAGCACCT
This sequence comes from Rhynchomys soricoides, assembly GCA_019843965.1. Classification (NCBI taxonomy): domain Eukaryota; kingdom Metazoa; phylum Chordata; class Mammalia; order Rodentia; family Muridae; genus Rhynchomys; species Rhynchomys soricoides. Next base: position 605,247 of record JADRCH010000019.1, read on the forward strand.
CCTGCCATCTGGGTGGGGGACAGCACACAGAGGAGACATTAATGCAGGACTTTACTGCCTAGCTCTGGGAGGAAGTTCTCTGGGCAGCAGGCAATACGAAGGTCAAGAGGACTCATGGGCCTTTCAGGAGCATGCCAGGCAGGGTTTAGGGTCAACACCAGAGTCCATCAATCTGCTGGCATGACTGAGACACTCTTTGGAGGAGCATGAGCTCCATGTAAGGTGAGACTGTGACTTTGAGTGCAGATGCTACAAGCACTTCAGGGGAGGGTCAGGGGCTCCAGACAGTAAGCATACGACACTTACCGCAAGCAGTGGGTGGCGCCAACTTTTAAAGGTGACTTTATTAATCAATGGTTTCACCGCTAAATTATATTTTTACAGATATGCACCTATGCAACTTAATGTGGCTCTTCTAAGCAGGTGGGGACCTCCTCCTCAATGCTCTATCAAGTGTTTGTGTTCTGTATAGTGAGTTTCCCAGTAAATGTGGCTTAATACTTTAATTCTTAGGATGTGTCTTTCTACGTGATGCAGCTACTAAATTCTGTTTTGTTTGTGGAATGACTAGCACAGGCTGATGCCCCCTTTCCCTCACTTACCAGAAGACCAATGAGCTGTTAATGAGCGGTTATCTCCATGGTATTACTGCTAAATGCACTGATGTCATAAGTATGTGGAATCCTTTTCCTTTTGAGACTGTATATCATATACCAGACTGAATCTACTTAATAAACACTGAACAACAAACCCAACACTGAGCTTCGACTGTGTCCCACCATCACCAGCAGCAGCAGCAGCATTGCTACCCAGTCCTGGTCCTTCTGAATCTAGTTTGGAAACATCTTCCTATTAATAGAGTTCACTTTTCCCTAGCCAGTAATTGGTTCATAGACATCCTTGATAGGCTTCTCAGACAAATAAGGCTGCAGTTTCATTTTGGCACCTAGCATGTTGGAAAGGGAGGAAAAGGTACTCTCAGGTGCTCATCAGGTGCCCAACACTGATGACATGTCACCTGTGATGCAATCTAGTTTCAGTCACCTCATAACCCTCTAGAGACTGTGCCACAGAGATATACTGTGTGTCACATCTTGCCTAAGTTCTGCCATCAATCAAGCAAGAATTTGGCTGCAGCTGTGTGACAATGAAACCTGTACCCTATCCTGTACTCTATCCTGTTGGCCTGGTGCCTGGCCAACTGACCAAATCTAAGTTCCTATAGCAACTGCTAAGAGCCTGGAAAACTAAACATTCAGTAACTGACATCCAAGTCTAGGCAAAACTTGTTCTACCTTGGAAGAAAACAAAGGCCACTTCCCCTAGCATTGATTTGCATAGTTTTCACCCTACAGGTCAGTTAGGTTAAGCTTTTAGGAAACATTACGGGAAAATGGCTGAGAATAAGTTCATTGTCATGAGTTTGAAAAAAAAAATTGAATTCAAACTATATATATGCAAATACTTACAAATACCAGTTGTATGTATGTATGTATGTATGTATGTATGTATGTATGTATGTATTAAGACAGGGTCTCTACAGAGTCCTGGCTGTCCTGGAACTTGCTGGGATTCAAGTTGATGATCCACCATGCCTGGTTACATTTCTAGTTATTATAACCTCAAACAAAAATTCTATAAAGCAGCCATATGCTCATATTAAAGACTGAGAATGAGCCGTCTGCAGCCCTCACTGTGCACCTGAACTGAACATATGGGGTTAGGTATGGCACCTCCATATACCTCTGAGAGGTATGGGGGTTAAGGGCCAGCAAGTCCTCAGTAATGCCAAGAAAGTTCCCATCCTGACAAAACTATTGCTGAGATTCACTAAGGGACCACAAAAGCCCCACTACCTTCACAGAATAGGATCATATGGACCCTAGCAGCCTTTCAAGCCATCAGAAAACACTTACCTCTTCAGTGAGGCTGCTCCGGAATTCTGGAACCCCAGGGAACTGGCTGGAGGATAAATACTGGACTGTTCCTCTTGCTTAAGGTGATGCTTTCAGACCATTGCTGTTAACAGTTGACACAAGACACCATCAACTGGGAAATGTCATTTTAAAGCACTGACAAGTTCATGCAACAATACTAGCAAAGCTCCCCTTTATCCAGTAAGAGAAAACACACCTCTGTCCTTTTAAATCATTTGAAATGCCCTAGAGGCATGAGCTGAGGCTGTGACTCACTAAAGGGCTAGCTCAGCATGCACAAAGCCTTGAGTTGAATCCCCAGTACCACATACAACCAGGTACAGTAGTTCATGCCTAGCACCTGGAAAGTAGAGGCAGGATCAAACTTGGGATATATGAGACAGTGTTAAAAAAAAAAAAAAAAAATGCCACTAGCAGGGCATGCCTTTAATCCCAGCACTCAGAAGACAGACTCTATTAGCCTGATCTACATAGAGGATTACCAGTCATACAGAGGGTCTTTATATGAGATCCTATCTTAAAAATAAAAAGCTGGCCGGGCAGTGGTGGTGCACACCTTTAATCCCAGCACTTGGGAGGCAGAGACAGGTGGATTTCTGAGTTCGAAGCCAGCCTGGTCTACAGAGTGAGTTCCAGGACAGCCAGGGCTACACAGAGAAACCCTGTCTCGAAAAACAAAACAACAACAAAAAAAGCCAATGTCTCCCTCCTCCCAAAAACCCACCACCATACTGGGATATCCTAGTACCAAGTCTAAATCCATAGTATCAACAATCTAAACCAATCTTTGCAAAGGTCGATCTCCCTCCATCTTTTTTTATGAATTTAGATTTTGTTAGGCTTACCTTCTAGGAAGTATTACATGAAGCACTTGGTTCTGTCAAGAGCTTGAGTGTATTCTGACAGTATGTAGCAGATGCACTTCTCAGGAGTGCCTTTAGAATGGAGAATATCCACCTATTGAGGCAAGGCAGCACCCCAACAGTACTGTGCCAGGCTTTCAAATTGTGTAATGGAGACAAGAAGCATTAAGTACTGCCCAATTTGGGGTACAAGTAGCAATCTCTAGGTCACAAAAGCCCCCACCTTCTCTATAGCACCCTAACCTGGGGGAAACCAAGTATGGGCACACACCTTGAAATTGGTATTGCCAGTATGTACACAGGCCCCGCCCCTTTCAAACAAGGTCCTATTTCATCAAGAGCATGTTTGATCTCACACTGACCTTGTTTCCCTTGTTCCTTCCTTATTGGTCTTTTAATCTTAGCACTGCACTCAGTAGCTGTAGAGTAGGGCTGAAAACCAAGTGTCACCTCACAGCCTGCCTGGCACCCCCACCTCAGCACACAGACTTGCATCCTGAGCTCCCTCTGGGGCAAAGGTGACACAAAGAACAGCTACTCCCAATAAAGTCTTAAGTCTGTGGAGCTATTAATCCTGGCCTAGCCGAAGTACTAGCCGAACACTCCTAGCTGGCAAGTGTTCTAATCACTCCATGTCAGTGCAACTAGCAACCTGTCTTTTAGAAAAAGACAGTGGCAGGCAGTGCCCTAGCCAAGAGTGGCACATGATGTGGCCGGTACCCTTAGCCACTGCCTCATTCTGACTTAGAAATAATTCAAGTGGCAAGATGCTGTCCCCAGCCAAGGCTCTAAGCTTACGAAGATATGGCAAGTTTGATGTGGCAACGTGGGGAAATGAGAGGAATCTTCCCCAGCAGGAGCTTGTATCATCCAACACAAATACTCAACAGCAGCCCTTCAAAACTTCTGCCAAGTGCATAGAAGGCATTCTCCCACTTACAAGTGCTATGCTTAGGTTCACTTCCATCAAGACTGTTCTTAGTTATGTTCGAATGCAATCATAAAGCCATGCACTTAAGCACTCCTGAAGTAGATGTCCCTGAAGCACTAGGCATCCATTCAGGCTGGTTCAAACAGTAGTGACCCTGAATCTGCCTCACTCTGTGAACAAGACCAGAACTAGTCATTGCCAGGAGGTTGCCACCTCTGTAAATCCATATGGCGAGCAGTGTGGATTAGTTCCTGAAGGAGGAAGCTTGACCGTTACAGTTCCCATCACTCCCATTAGCTTTCTGGCTCTACTACACCCAGTGGTAACATCCACCAAATCAAGAGTCCAAAGACCAGTGGGGCTGCCAACTCATTGCACACAGGAGCCCCACAGTCAAAGAGGACCTGTCTAGCTCTGCACTTAGCCCCACCGCCCCATATCCACAGGCAGCCATAGATGACAAGGAGACAAGTGCAGGTTGTACAGGTTTATTTTTCCAATACCAATGAGACATACAAGAGCAGCGCTTTTCTGAGCAGCCCCATGGACCAGACCACTGTCAAGTTTCACTTCTGAGACTTCAAAGATCTCACAAGAGAACTGGATATGCTTGGCTCCTGCTCCTGGTCTTTGGTAAAGAGACTTCTGAGCACACAACATGGACTTGGCCAATACTGAATTCACTACCGGCTCCTCACTCATACTTGATGGATCCCCCAACCCCCTCCCCACCAAAAAGAGAGCAACCTCAGATGAAATGGCGGGAGAGGCAGCCTACAAAGAAAATGAGACTTGCTCAAGGCACACAAATTTTTATACTTCATACAGAATCACACAAGACAGACAGACCTAAATTAAACAAGGACTCCCAACTTTCAAGTAAAGATACAGAAACATGGCAGGGACCGGGATGAGGTGAAATACAAAGGGCGTGTACTTGATGGAACCATGTTAGGAGAGAGGCAGGCAGCAGGCATGGCTTTGTTCCCCTGAAACCTACTGTCAAAAGTAAGTCGAAAGGAGCCTAGTGATCCCCAATATTGCTTTGACAGGTGATGACCCTGGAGCCTGTCTGGGGGTCATCCAAGGAACTCACCCATAAATCCAGAAGCACTTAACACTGGTGATGACAATTTGTCATATACGGCAGCAGCGCAGCCACTCAAGGCTGGAAGAGAATAGATATAAGGAACAAGACATGTTTGCTCAACGGTGTGTGAGCAGCTGTCTGTGGCGCGCAGACTGTAGTAAATTCCCTGGTGACAGGTGACAAGGCACAGGGCCAACCATAGGTCACAAGTCAGTAACTTCCTTCTCACATCAGGCAGCACAGCACTCAGTGGTTTTGACAATTGGTGCACATAAGTAAATGACACCATTTTAATCAAGGGTGCTGGAGACGGAAAACAAGGAAGAGACGTTCATGTTCTCTGTACAATACATCCATTTACAGAATTGGCCAGAACTGTGTACAACATATAAATACAGGATAAAACGTTAGAGGTGCATAGAGCATACTTACAGAAGCGAAAAAGTTCACTTTATACATCCAAGAATAGAGTTAAAATATAAAAATAAGAAACAGACTGCTTGGAAATGTAAAATGACTTTTCACATACACAGGTGCATGGGTGCCCACTCCCACAGAATCAAATGTGACGGTGGGTGGCAAGCAGGAGTCACCTGCAAACATCTGTACAGTTGACTCAAGGTCTACAGATAGCATTTCCATAGCAGATAGCCCTATTTTCAGACCCCACTGTCCAAGAAGGGCTATTCAAGCTTCCAAGAGAATCTGTGGATCCATGGGTTACAGATTAAAGTTCCAAACTGGGTGAAGCACCAGAACCAAAGGTCAACTTGGCTCCATCAACTGGCAATTGAAAGAAATATGACATCAAGATAAGCAGGGGTTTGATCCCCTGGTGGGCAAAGAAGGAAGTTACTTTAACCCTGTGTGGCTTCTGCAACTATCAACTCCCCAAGCTAAGTAGCAGAAGATGGCAGGGAGGGGCAGTGGAAGACTGACATTCCTGCTCAGTTCAGGCAGGTGAGTTCCATCCATGGAGAACCCAACCTTCCTGCTTCAATTTCAAGTCCATTTGGGTGCCAGACAGGTTGCCCTGCCACACTATAATGCCTGACTACAAGAGGGTTTAGGCTGGATGGTCTTGGGCAACCACAGTACCGCCATTGCCTTGAAAACCCTTCCAGCAAGGCTAGAAAGGTGTCAAGTGACAGAGGGCTTCAGCAGTATAAATTTCAGGGGGAGGCAAGATTTACCTTGTCTAGAGATAAGAGTTCATTATATCAGTGATACTTTGTATACAGATTTAAGATCAACCATTATTAAAATACACACACTAAATGTACAATGTTTTCAATGGCCATAATTTATTATCTCACCACAAGGCACAATACACAGAGCTTTGAAGGTCCAATGCAGTCATCATGGCAGAACGCTCCGCAGCCTTGGCACATGATCATGGCTTTCAGGCTGCATGCACACTGGAGAGAGATGCTTTCTACTGCACTGCTGTCAGTGAACATTTGTAGAGACAGTGATGCAGTGTGGCCTGTACCAAAGCTGGCTTTGTGGCTCAGCTGCACCACACTGCCAGCTAGGCCTTTGGGAAAGGCAGCAGAGCTGGAGTAATTACAGCCGGTGGGACTCAGCTGGAGTTTAGAAAACTTCCCATACAAAGCCTGCTTGATGTTGAGTTGGGAGGGGATGGAAGAAGGCTCCAGGGGTTGACTGAACCCTTTCCCTGGCTCTCTGGGTAATTTCCAGAAGGGCAGGTCCACAACAAAAGGCATCCCTTGCAAGTGACCCACTAGTTCCAGAGAACTGTACCCTGCAGCTTTTCTGTTCTCTGCATCTGCCTTAATGGGCTCCCTCACAAATGTCTGCTCTGCCTTGATGTGGCCAGCAGAGACAGGCGATGGCTTGGGCGTCCTGTTTTCCCTTGTACTCTGCACACCACCAGACATAGAGTTTTTGCTTGGTTCTATCTTCCTACTGGGAAACACTGGAGGGACCTCAGCAGGTACTGGTGTCTGTTCTTCAGACCTGGGGCACTGACGGATGGCAACTGTATTCCTAGGACCAAACAGTTTCTTTTCGTGACCACCAGCATTATTCTGATTACTCAGGGTCCCACCTGTCTGCTCAGAACCAAAGGAGAGGCTCACATTTGTAGAGGAGAAACCTGGCACTTTGGAGGTAGTGTGATCTCCTAGACATTGGCCTGGGGCAGCACCTAGATCACTGCCTTGGGACAGGGAATGGGCTTCTTTCTGCTCTTCACAAAGGAAGGAAGAGAGATGCTCTTTGGGATTTATTTCTTCCAGGTTGCCAGAGGAAGGTGTCAGTTCTGTCACTGGATGCTGGGAGTCTAAACTTGGAACCATCTTGGCAATCTTCTGGGACATTCCAGGAGTCTTGGCAGCCTTTGCCCTGACAAGACCAGCACTTGCTCCATAGCTCTGGGTCAGAATAGTCTCTTTCAATGTTTGTGCAGAACCAGGGTTGTTTCTGGCAACTAGGCGATTGTCTTCCCCTGTACCTTGTAGAGTGCCGCTATCTTGGCTCTGCCCTCTAAGTGGCAGCTGTGGGGATTCTGGTCGGCTGCTTCTGTGACCTGGAGGAAGAACCTTCTCCAGGGGCAAATTACCGTGCAGCAGGTGCATCACAAGTGGGTTGGTAACCTCCACTGAAGAACCAGGCCTTGGTGGGCACACAGACCTGGGTTGGCACTCAGTACTGGACAGCAGCAGGGAGTCTGGGATCTTGTGGGGGACTGCACACACTCTAGACACCCAGCTCTGAGAAGCAGCCACCCCTCCTGTCCTTGTAAGCACACTTAGGTCACCACTCACCTTGGACTGTGAGGTGGATGGGTCCCAGTCCCGCTTTTCACCCCCACCTAACAACCCCTTTCCCACTGTGACTTCACTTGCATCAACCTCATTGCTGTCCTCAGAGAGGTGGCCCTCAGAGTCAGAGGCTGTATCTGTGGATTCGCTGTGAGGACTCGGTACTTGAGAGATGCCATTCATTTCCAGTCTTTCAAGGTCCACCTGCTCACTGTCACTGCCAGTGCTGCCCGTGACTCCTGGAGGAGGTGCTGTCCAGTGTGAAACACAGCTCTCAGGGTGGGGCACACCTTCTGCAGCTGCCAACTCCCCAGGCAAGGCAGCAATGAGGGGAACAGCTTTCTCCCACTCTTTTTCATCCTGGGGTTCCAGACATGGTACATTTTCTCTGCATTCTTGATCAGACTCTTTTATTACCTCATAATTTGACAGAATGGGTACCCAAGACGTAGGCCTGCCAGATGCAAAAGCCTCAGTCAAAGTTTCTTGTCTACTACTTTCCCTTATGAGTGGGTCGGTGGCACCAAGCCCCAATTCATCATCAGCAGATCTATCCTGTAGGTAGTTAGCCAATGATAATTCAGATATAAAAGCAGGTAACATATTTACAGGCTCCTTCATATCACCAAAGGCCTGGTCATTTCCTCCTAATGGATCTCCCAGTGGAGACCGTCCAGAACTACTCTCTGAGAGAACAGCCTGGGAAGTAGTACTAGACTCACATTCAGTTCTATCATCTAGAAGCAACTTAGGCTGATCCACTAACATGTCAGCCACTGGAGTTTGAGAGGACAGAGGGGGCAAAGCCTGACACGGCTTGTCTCCAGTGGGAGCAATAGGGGGTTGGGAGGCATCTTCCAGCCCACTTGTAAGCACACCTGGGACCTTCTTCAACAGGCAGCTCTCTTCTGTTTGGAGAGAAGCAGAGTCCTCTCTTCTAGCTCTGGGCATGGCAGCTTCAGCCCGAGTGTGCTCTCCATTCAGAGGACAAGGCGGCAGTAGTTGTGTTCGCTGTAGATCTGACGTACTCTCTCCAGGGGTGCTTGGGACTCTGCTGGGCTCAGAGTGGCCACAGGCCTCACTACCATTACCACTGCTGCTGTCTCTGCCACCTCCCTCATCGATGGCCCCACTGCCACCTCCACCCGGGCCACCCCCCCCTCCGATGGCAGTGGTGGCCGCCTCTCGATTGCAGTGGTAGCCTCTCGACCCTCGGGCCTGCAAAGCACGGGCTTTAATGTCTGCGAGGGTCCTGGCACCAGTCCAACCCCGGCAGGAGGACTCCGTGATGGGGACGATCCGGGGGCATATCTGGTAAGTGGGCCGACCTTTAGCCACCCAGGGTGGTTTGATACGTGAAAGTTGAATCTGAAAGAAAAGCATAAATAAAATGTTCACAGGGTGACCTGACCTAGGAATTACAAACAAAAGGAAATGTGAGTCATCTTAGAGGCAATGGCCTAGAAAACTCACTTTCTTAACAATCAATTATAGTAAAGCAGCTACCCACTGCATCAGGAGTCTCTTTATGCTGCATGAAAATCTCCCCACTTTTTTTAGATTCATTTAGTGTGTATTTGCATGCACACATGCCATAACACACGTGTGGCTGTCAGAGGCCAACTTGTGGGAGTCAGTTCTGTTTATCAAGTGAGTCCCATTAGATTTGGCAGTAAGCTCCTTTATCCACTGATACAAAGTTTTACGTTGTAAACCCAAGCTGGCTTTGAACTGATGGCAATCCTCCTCAGACTTTAGTCCCCCCAAGCGCTGGGATTGTACAGATAGGCCACCAAACCCACCTTTCAAACCTAATTTCTAATTGGATCTTGTGGGTCATGAAACAAATAATGTAACACTTAATAAAAAAACTAAAACCCCAGGATCTTGACCTTGAGATAATTTTAACAAAAAAAAAAAAAAAAAGTGATTCATCCTCCGGGCAGTGGTGGTGCACACCTTTAGTACCAGTGCTCAGGTGACAGAGGCAGGTAGATCTCTGAGTTCAAGGCTAGCCTGGTCTACAGAGTGAGTTCTAAGACAGCCAGGGATGCTTTTAGAAAAACCTGTCTCGGACAAAACAAATCAAACAAAACAGGAGGAGGAAGGAGGAGGAGCGTATTTTCCTAAGTCAGTCAAAAAAAAAAAAGCTTTCTTAAAGAAAGCTTTGTACCCCATGTAACTCATGCTAAGGCCAAAGAGCCTCTGTCTTACATGTGCTCCTGCCCAAAAGCTCCTCAGAAAGAAATCTAACACCTGAGACAGTAAGTATCAAGTCTCTTACCCGGATGGGCGGGACTTTGGGCTCCTCTTTAGTGGGCTGTGGCTTTTCGGTGCGAACACTTTCAATTGTGTTACGAAAGGACTGACGATCTTCAAGCCGGGGCTTCTTTTCGGGAAAGGATGCAGAGGCTTCCTGCTCAAATGATTTCCTCTTCTGATCCTTTGTCTCTTGATCCACAGTGTCCTGAAGTAAGGTAGGGATTCTGTCTGGAGATGCAGAGGCACATGCCAAGTTTTCCGTTTCTGTTTGGATCTGGGAAGCCACAGGTTCACTGGGACACTTGGGACCCTCCTGTCCAGATGCTACAGAGGGCACATCTGGCCCAGGGGGACTGTTCACTCCTGTTGAGTCAGTCTTCGCATCTTTAGAGAGTGAAACATCTGGTGCAGCATTTGCATCTTTAGCAACCCCTGCTTGTTCTGGCTCCTGTTTTTTGTATAGATTCCTTCTGGATCTGGTTCGGAGATCTGGCCGAGAACGTTTCTTAAAATGTCCATCCCGTTGACGGGTGTTGGGCCCACGCTGCTGCCGCACTGATTCTCCTGAGACACACAAGCTACTCTTGATTTTGGCCTCCTCCTGGTCTTCTTTCTGCTGCAATGATTCTTCTTTGGTCAAACCCAATCTGCAAATCAAACTCACACCATCAACTACAGGCCAAAGAGTATGTATCTCTGTGAACAATATACACCCAGATAACTTTACTAGAATGAAATAAATCTGCATACTGCATAGCACTAAGCACAGAAAACCACAACAGCTCCACTGTGGATTCAAGCCAGTCAATTCCATGCTCTTATGTATGTATGTTCATACCACATCTGTCCCTTGGTATACAGGACAAAACAGCATGTTTGTAATATAACCTGTCTATCCGCTCCTGGATGTTTATTTTTTGTTTAGTGTTGCTAGAATCCCAATCTGTGGCCTCACACAAGCCAAACACACATTCTTAACACTCCCATTTTCTCCCCAGAGGCTTTAAAAAACAACCAACCAACCAACAACAACAACAACAAACAAAACAAAAACAAACTTTCTTTGTCATCCAGGCTTGTTTCACACACTCAGGTCTAAGTCTATCCCAGCATTGGGTAGCTGGGTCCTTTGCGTCTCTGCAGACCTAGTGTCACTGAGTGACATCCAGCAGTTGTTAGTCTGTGCTCTGTGGTTTCCTCCTTAAAAAATCCTCAGTTAGTTTGTTCAATCTATGCCTACAGAGCTACAGATATGAATGGCCACTATGAATGGCAGATATCTGGATGCCACCTGCCTTTGTCCCCACAAAAGGCCCAGAGCAGAACTTATAGTACTGAGCGCCTTACTTCTGTCCGTAGTAATCTTCAAAGAACTTTTCCTTCCATTGTTCCACCTTCTTCTCCTTTTCCATTTCCTGTCTTAGCCTGACTTGCATCTCATGAGTGAATTCACCTAAAGAGAAAAATAACTTCCAGTTAATGAATTCTGGATACTAACTAAAGTGTCTGTCCGACAGACATCTAAGTCTTCTGGTTCTACAACATGCATTTTACTGTCTTGTATGTGCACACACAAGTGCACCTACCACCTATGTGCCCATGCATGTGTGTGGAGGGCAGAGGATAACCTAGGAATTATCAAAATTAGTTTTAAAGATTTATTTTTATTTATGTATCTGTACTGTGTACACTATGTGGGCTTGTACAGACAGATGCCTGCTGAGGCTAGGAGAGGGTAGAAGACTCCACTGAGCTGGAACATTCAACATGGGTGCACCAAACCAAATACTTCTGAAGAGCAGGGTGTACTCTTACCTGCTGAGCCATCTCTACCCAAATGTGCATATTTTGTTTGAAATAAGATCTTTCCCTGGCCTGGGACTCACTACTTAGCCTAGGCTATCTAGGCAGTGAACCCTAGGAACCTGTCTATTCCTACCTACTCAGTGCTGGACTTATTACTGCTGCTGAGGTACAACAGGCTACCACAAGGTTTTTTTGTTTTGCGGTGTGTGTGTGTTTGTGTTTTCTGGGATCAAAGTCAGGTCTTCAAGCTTACACGGTAAGCACTTTACCAACGGGACTATCTCCTCCAGCTCTTACCAGGCAGTTTTAAAAAGAACATGATCCCCTACCTCTGTCAGTGGGCTTCTCAGAGCATGCTCCTAACGAAGGACAGAACTAATGCTTCTACTATAAGAGAGATTTACTCTTCTATAATCAGTCAAAAGCAAGCAACACACTGATCAAGACAATGGGAAAAATAAAAGACCATTCTAGCATACCTGAAAGTTTATCTTTGAGGATAGTTACTTGGTGGCATCTGGGAACCTGGATTTCAATTCCTCTCACCACCCTAAACTATGAGTGGCTCATTGGGCTGCTCTCGTTGAATAATAATATCATTCATGCTAAAGATACTTGCTTTCTTATTAGGGACCAGTGCCTCATATTAATACCTCTGATAAAGAAGCTGGTGAAAACTAAACACTGGGTTTCCTTTTAGGACTAACAATGGCTTCTAACAGAACCAGCTCCCAATAAAACTCTGGGTACCAGGGCTCAGTGGTTAAGAGTTTAGTTCCGAGAATCCATGTTAGGTAGCTTAGAACCAACTACCTGTAAGAGGAGCTAACACCCATGGCCTCTAAAGGCACCTGAACTCATGTGCACATATCCAAAGACACACATACTCATAATTAAAGAGCAAAACAAAACAAAATCCTGTGTGCTAAGTTTACCAAACTTCTCTGGTAGACATTTTTTAAAAAAAGATTTATTTATTTATTATATATACAGTGTTCTGCTTGCATGTATGCCTTCAGGAAAGAAGAGGGCACCAGATTACATTACAGATGGTTGTGAACCACCAAGTGGTTGCTGGGAATTGAACTCAGGACCTCTCTGGAAGAATAGCAAGTGCTCTTAACCTCTGAGCCATCTCTTCAGCCCCTTGGTAGACATTTTCACACCATTACAATTTACTTCTGAAAAGTCAGCAACCTGCGCCTGACTGTCCCTGTATCTTACCCGCGTGCCTTTTCCCATCGCCAATTTTACTTTATATTGTTTTGCTGTAATAAACCCCAACTCTGTACATAAACTGCCAATATCAACAAAACTCAAAGGTAGCCTTGGATCACTCCACACACTCACCATGAAGCTACTATAGAAAACTAAATTCAGACGCTAACATTTACTCTAAGTGACTATGACAGAAAGAGAGCATGGTGGCAGAGACTATGTCATCTTGGGGTGCTTTTGTTCACATGCGCAAAGTACCATTACTGAAAGGTATAGGCATATACAGTTTAGTGATGAAAGATGATGTCGAATAGATATTCCTAAGTATGTTGTGTTTTCAGAGCAATGTGTCCTACTAATAACCACCATGTATTAGTACTACAAGCAAAGCCTATCTTACATTAATATCCTTTGAGCAAAAAAAGAGTGGTAAAAATAAGCACTTGGATTTTACACTTGATCTTAGCCCGAAGTAGTAGTAAGTGCTTAAGTTGTTTTTCCCTTGATGTATATGGGTGTCTGATGCATGTAAGTCCACACACACCATATCATGTACATGCCTGGTGCCCTAGAAGGCCAGAAGAGGGCATTCAAAGTTTCTACGTAGGTGCTGAGAATTGAACCTGGGTCTGTCTGCTGGAAAAGCAGGCAATGTTCTTAACCTCAGAGCTGTAAAATAACTACACACAACAGGCATCTCAAGTCATGTGTGATGAAGTCTACTCACCATCAGCAAGGCGTTCCCGCCAGCTCTGAGCTGCATGGGTGAAAAACTCATTATTGAGTGCACTGCTGCTAAGGCGCAGCAGGCCATCTGTCCCCACCTAGGAAGACAAAGGATAAGATACAGACAATAAGGCAACTTGAGAAAACAGGAGCCCGCCTAGGCAGAGACCAAGAGGAGCTGTGCATGGGCACCTGTCTATCCACTTCAGGCAGGAGGAAGAGGAGCTGCTGCTGGAAGTGTGATGGCAGGGCATGGAAGGTCCGAGAGTTTATCAGAGCACGGAGGTTGGTGTTAACAAGAATGGACCCAGGCGTCTCAAAATCTACCTCTTCCCCTCTGTTGCGCTTCATTTGCCCTGCGGTTTTTGAAAGCAAGAAGTAAGGATTTTCAGTTTAAGGGGGGTGGGGGTCCTGAGCCACCTTCAGTCCTGCAGGGAGCCCTTTACAGGCAGAGAAATATGTGTCCCCCACTCACCAGTGGCTGGCTTCCGGAAGCCTCTCAAGAGAGGGGCAGGATCCCGAGTGACCTCAGCCTGGCCTCGAATAGTATTGTTGCCCAAGGCCAGAGAGCCGCTGCTGCTACTGGATGGACTGCCACTCTCGCCATCGGCATGGCGGCCTGAGAACCCTGAAGGCACAGCATTTCATTGTCAAAAGCATCCTAAGCTGTCCCCATGGCTCTCAGAAAAGCTTAATTCTCCCACTCTCCCTGACATGCTGCTATCAAGAGAGAGATGCTTCTGGCTCCCAGCTCTGAGTTGGCAGGAACCATTATCTCACGGTCTACCTTAAAATATCACTAGAGAATACCAAACCACACCTACAAAACACTGGCAGTGTCACCCATCGTCACATGTTCACGGCCAACCCTGGAGTCAAGAAGAGGGTTCATGGCAGAACCCAACATAAAGCGCTAATCATAATGCAATTCAATACACTGCCTTCCTGGGTTCTCAAGGCTTTGCTTGGACTCAACAACTCTAATGGCATCACACTGCTAAGTCAAAAACTGCTGACAGAGCCAGGTCCCCAGAACCCTAGGAAAAAGTACCACAACCACCGAGACTATACATACCTGATGCAGGTTCCACGTGGGCCCCGTTTACCTTCAGAGGAGTCAGAACAACACGAGGCAGCATGACCCCAGTCCTTTTCTTTTGTTTGTTTGCCTGTATTCCCAGAAGGGATTTAAAAGAAGAAAGGAGTCATCTGCAGGCATGACAGCACTCCTTTAGCTCTGCTCTATTCATTCATGTCAAGGGCTGGTAATTTGGCTCAATACTTCCTGCACAAACCTGATGACCTTTTTTCAATCCCAAAATCCAATAGGGGAAGAAGAGAACTGACTGTCCAAAGCTGTCCTTTGATCTCTACAACTGTTACAAGTGAACACATATATACATACACACACAAAATTTAAAAGTTCATGTAGGGTCTGGAGCGATGGTTCAGTAGTTAAGAACACTGCCTACCCTTTCTCTGCATTCACATGGCAGCTCACATCCATCTGTAGCTCTAGTTCCAAGGGATTCCATTCCTTTTCAGGTCCTACTCCAGACCATCCATATATATATATATATATGTGTGTGTGTGTGTATATATGTATATATACACACACACATATACATACATACTGTGTGTGTATAGTGCACATACACACATGTAAGCAAAACATTCATATACATAAAAGAAATCTTTAAAAACCTTTAAAAACAGTTTTCATGCCCACACAACTTGTAGGCAATGTTAGTATAGGTATACGGACTAATGTCAACACACTAAGCATTCCCCTTAGCTGGGGGGGGAGGGGGAGGGAGGGAGAGAATCACACACTATTGTCCCCATCCTAAAGATAAGGAACTTGTCACAGACGGAGGTGACAGGGTGCTGAGGATATAGCTCAGTGGTAGCCTAGCTTACAGAGTCCTAAATTCAGTCCCCAGCACTGTAAAATAGAGAACAATGGATTTTACTTTCTCCATTGTTCAGACACATCTCCTGACTATCTGCTGAAGACAAACAAACCTTGTCATGTCTGCTCCCATCCACCCAACTCTTCTGTCACTAGTAAGCCTCATTACCTGTGAGGAAGCCCTGTGGCTGTCCCGGGGACTGGAGAGGGGCCGGCTCTGAGACTCTGTAGAGCAGGATGCATTGGAAGACGTTTCGTCCAGAGACACTAGAAGACGAGAAAGCCGAAGCTTAGTTGCTCAGAACTGCCTGGTGTCTTCCGGGCTCTTGATCTAGCACTTACCGTCATTTTCACCACTCACAGTGCTGGCTTCATTAGATCCACAGCTTTCCACATCAGCAGAGTCCTCTGGCTCTTCTCCATCCATTGAAGCTGCATTTCTAGACCACTGCACAGCATCTTTCTGTGACAGAAAGTTAAAACTCAGGTGAACAAAACCTTTCAAATCCAACAAGCACAGTAGACATTCCTAAATACATGCTTTTTGTTTGTTTGTTTCTTTGGTTTCTGAAAAGCTAAAAGGACTCTCATGCTCATTTCCTCGGATATTTCTCAGCATTTACCATCATTATAGGATGCAGAGGGAAAGGGACAGAAAGACCAAGAAATTTCTCCATAAACTTAGAGAGATGAGTCCTACTGTCAATCTAATGCTGGATCTTGATCAGGCTGAGGGTTACCAGTTCTTTTCCACTACTGTTGAACAGTGGATCATAGGAGACCAACTGCTCCTTGAAGCAGCCATCTCTGAGACACTGAGAAAACACAGTATGGTAAAAGGGCTGGTTGGTGTAGCTACCCAAAGTAAGCCAGATAATTAGATGGCCTTCACAGTAGGCTCTGCAGAGGAAGGTAGTCAGGTGACCAAGGTGCTATCACATGAGACCCTCTGGCTATCCCCCTGCACAGATCAGCTCAAAGCCCCCTAGAGCCCAGAGAAACACCACCAAAAGGCAGTGCGGGCACACAGTACATATGCTTTTGAAGAACAGATTTGCAACTTGCTCCATGACTCTTCCGCTGATCCTAAGATTAATAATATTATTATTGTTTTGAGAGAGTGTACTTCAAACTTGAACTCCTGATTCTCTTGCCTCTGCTTCCACCTCCCATATGCTAGGATTATAGGCATGCACCAACACACACACACCCCACAAAAACAACAAAAAGTTTACTAGCTATCCTAAACACCCCCAAAAGTTCTCACTGTATGTATGAGAGCTCTAGTCCCTCCACTGTCACCAATATTTGGTTTGCCATCCCATGGACTGGGCAACGGTACTTCATAGTTTTAATTTTGATCTCCATGTAAACTAAAGATGTTGTACCAACCTCCCAACTGTGCTGCAGATGAAACCTAGGATCTACCACTAGCCAACATCTCAGCCTTGTTGGGCATTAAAAAGAAAAAAAAAAAAGTTCTTATTAATAATTCCCTGTTTTCCTATTCAGGAGTAAGACCAAACCTGCAGAGAACCTGTTACGGAATACCACAAACATTCCATGCAGTGCTTTGCTCACATTCACCTGTTAGTTATCTGTATGATTTTACAAAAATCATTTATTATGTTTTAATCTACTGTGCAGCAAACACATGAGAGTCAAGGTTACCCCCTTTCAAGGTTAGTCCCCTCCTTCCATTGTGTGGGCCCTGGGATCAAACTCAGGTCATCGGGTTTGGCAACGAGTGCCTTTGACCACCAGGCTCTATACATGCTTAAATATTTAAGTATCAACTAAGGCAGGAGGATGCAGGTTCAAGGCCTGCCTGGGCTACATAGCCAACTCCAGGCTAGGCAATGAGACCCTGCCAATAAATAACTGTAGCAAAGCAACTGGAAAAAAAGATAAAGAGCCATCAGTAACACCCATAACTATTTTCTCATAAATGGAATATGTAAAATATAAGTGGTGCTGTGAACACATTAGGACTAAACTTTAAGCTCATGGAGCTTAAACAGTCCACTTTGGGTTGTCTAATAAGAAAAGATAAACAAGGCCCAGGGAGATAGATGGCTCAGCGGTCAAGAGCATGTGCAGCTCTTCCAGAGGACTTACATCCAATCCCCAGCACATGCAGTGTCTCAAAGCTGCCTGAGTCTCCACAGTACCTGTGGCCTCTGTGGGCACCCGCACATAATCTTAAGAAAATGAAAATCCCAGGTAGAATTTTCCTTTCTTCATGTATCTGAGAAACCTTTCCTTGGCAAGAAGCAAGTACTTTTCTTAGAAGGCTAACAGAGGGCCATTCATTACAAACAACTAAACCCCAGACCCTTCAACAGCACACCAGTTCCTTACCCATGCATGATAAAAAGAAACAAGGTTAGAAGACAAGCACAGCACAGTTTCCAGAACAGTGTATAATACATCCACAACGAAGATTCGAGACTCAGATCAGACTGTGAGGGTCAAGAACACATGTAAAATTCAAGCCTCATAGCTGGGAATATAACTCAGTCGGTGAGTGCTTGCCCAACATCCCAGAATCCCTGCAACCTGAATAACTTGGGAAGTGGAAAGAGGAGGACCAGGTGTTTAAGGTCATTCTTGAGTACAGTATGAGTCTCAAGACAGCCTAGGGTAGTTGTATGAGACCCCCTTCACTCATAAATACATAAACATCCTAAAAAAAAAAAAAAAAAAAAAAGAAAAAAATAAAAGCAAGCAACACTAACATAAATAAAAACATCACAAATGAGGATAGAATACACAGACTAAATCACCCAGGCATAAATTCCACAAGAGAAATACAATCCTAGGGGGAAAAAAATAATAAAATTATGAGGAAGGTTTAAATCTAAGCAGAGAGCAAAATCATGTTTTGCTTTTATTTTTTAAACTTATTTTATGTATATGTATGTTTTATACATCTGCGCACCACATAAATGCCTGGAAGGGTATCAGATCTCCTGGAACTGGAGTTGTTTGTAGATGTTATGAGCCACCATGTGGGTTCTGGGATTTGAACCTAGATCCTATAACAGCCAAGGCTCTTAACTGCTAAACCATCATCTCTCCAGTCCCCATATTTTTGTTTCTTAAGATTTATTTTATGTGAATGGGTGTTTTGCTCGCATGTGTATATATGCGTAGTATATGCATGCATGGTGTTCAAAGAGACCAGAAGAAGGCATCAAATCCGCTGGAAGTGGAATGAAAAGATGCTGTGAGCCACCATGAGAGTGCTAAGAACTAAACTGTATTCCTTTGCAAGTAGACTTAACCCCTGAGCCAGCTCTCCACTCCCTCCCCCACATAGAAAAGCAATGGACCTCAAACATCCAAGGTATTTTTCAAGAATAGGATAAAGACAAAAGCTCTTTTGTAAGACAGAGTCTCACTATATTGCTGGACTATGTAGACCAGGCTGGCATTGAATTCACAGATCTGTCAGCTTCTGCTGATATTAAAGAAGGGCACTGCCACCCTTCTCTAGGGTCTAGAGAAGGGGAGAGTATATCCCTCATCAGGGAAAGTTCTTTTTGTAACAGAGGCTGTTACAGAAAATCACAATCTATTAAAATGCAGAGTTCTACAGCCCAATCCCAATGGATAAATTTATCCATACCATAACTCTTACACTCAAGGCTTGGCGATCATATTGGAAGAGGAGGCAGAAAGATTCTAAGAGCTAGAGAAAGAGTTTGCTGTAAGACTATGTCTCTTAGAAACGTCAGAAGCTAGAGCATGAAGTCTCACCAGATGACTGCCTAAACACGACTTGAACAGTATGACATTGCGTGACTAGCTGAAATGGAGACAGGAAGGCTCAGCAGACCTCAACACTAGACAAAGGACAACAGCAACTAAGAAACAGTCTTTCCCAGAGAAGAGCACATCCATTGATTACCAAATGGTCAGCTCTGAAAACATTCAAACAATGTTATAGAGACTCAACAGGTTGTATTTTGATACACACACACACAGACACACAAAATAAAAGAAAAAAAAAAAGAGTCCATTAATTTGAAAGAGAGCAAGTGGGAAGGTACACAGGAAGGTTTGAAGGGAGAAAAGGGAATGGGGGAAATGACATAATTATAATCTGAAAAATTTTTTAAAAATCGCTCAGCAGGGAGATGTTTTTTAAAAATAATGCACCAGTGATTAAATGAAATAGTTGCTAGGGTCTAGAAGGAGGGGACAATGAATGACATTACTGAAAGGTTTGTTTCTTTTGAGGATAATGAAAATGTCCTAGAATTATACCATGGTAACCATTGTTCAACTTTATGAATATTCCAAGAAGCCACTGAATTGGTCACTAAAGGGGAAAACTGTATGATGCACCCTGGTCCCATTAAATCTTCATCTAAAATGTCTATGTTTTAATTTTAATAAATCAATCATTAAGAATTAAAATTATTAAAGCAATCTCCATGTACACTTACAACTTCATTTTTAACATTATTTAGATTTATCTATGTTGTGTATATGAGTGTTTACCTGTATATGTGTTTGGGTACCCAGAGTTCAGAAGAGGTCATGGATTCTCTGGTACTGGAGTTGTAAGTGGTTATGAATTGCCTTGTGGGTGTTGGGACTCAAACTCAAATCCTCTAAATGAAACAAATGCTTTTAAACCACCGAGCCCTCTCGCCAGCTCCCAAATTTCATTGTTTTTAAAGAATTTTTATTTTAATGTACATGAATGTTTTGTTTGCATGCATGTCTGTGCTTTGCAAGTGTGCTTAGTACCTATGGAGATCAGAAAGCATCCGATTCCCTGGGACTGGAGTTATCTATACAGTTGTGAACTGCCACGAGGGTGCTGGGAACTAAACATAGGTCCTCTGCAAGTCCAATCAGTGATCTTAACCACTGACTTATCTCTTCAGCCTGAGACATGATCATTTCTCTTAAATTTGATATAAAAATAGTTCTTTTAAGCTTGAAACTTATTTCAACATTGAGCTGTCAAGGAAAAAAAGGAGACACTGTTATTTTTAAAGTGAGCACGCTCTTGTGACAATTTAAAGAGAAATTGTGTGAATTCTCACTAGTGACAAAAAACCAAAATTCTCCCCTGTGATTTGCAATCCACACCCCGCAGGACAAGTTTGTAGTTAATGGTAACTACCTATGGCTCACTATCACTTATAAAACCTCAAGTCTAGATGTGTTTTAGAATTAATAATTTCTTGAACTTTAGAATGGGAACAGAGTAACATAATTAGTACTGTATTAGCGCCACCTGTAACTTAAAATCAAATATATTTTAATATTTTTGAAACAAAACCTGTGCACATACCAAGAAAAAAAAAAACAGGTGAAAAAACTGGACCAGAGAGATGACTCAGCATTTTCTGCCAATCTTAATGATCTAAGTTCAAATCTCAGGGCCTATCAGAAGAATGTTACCTTCTGAGACAAACAGACAGGCCTGCACACGCACATACTTCTCAATAAAATATTTGAAAGAGGATGGGCAAAGTGGCACACAGATATAATCCCAGCACTTGGAAGGCTGAGGCAGGAAGATACCTGTAAGTTGCAGGTCATCCTGAGTTACACCAAGAACGTCAAGGCAATCAACAACAATAACAAAAAATGTTAAAAGACTGAGGTTTTAAAATCCTACTTTTCTCATAAATTATACAATATAAAGAAAATTTAGTGAACTATTTCATCAAAGCCACAATGTGGGAAAAATAAGGCAGTATTTCAGTAGATAAACTCATATATAAAAAAATACAATAAAAAATTTCTGTGCAAAAACAATTATTTCCATAAAAATACATTTAAAACAATTTTTAAAAAATCATTTATTTTTACTTCATGTGTATTGGTGTTTTTGACACCTTGTATCATGTGTATCATGTATTTACTTACAGTGCCCTCAAAGGCCAGAAGAGGGCATCACATCCCCTGAAATTGGAGCTAAAAAGGGGGTTGTGTGCTGCAAAGTGGACCCAACTTGGGTCCCCTTCAAGAGCAGCCAGTGCTCTTCACTGCTGAGCCTCTCTCCAGCCTCAAATAGGTTTTAGTAATAAAAAACTAGAAGCACCCTGAAAAGCCTTAATATCTGTATTAGAAATAAAATGAAGACTGATATGGTACACTACTAAACAACAGATAAAAGAATAAAAACACACCTATAATGGCAAAATCTATAGTACACATTTTTCATGGTCACATATAGGAAGAAACCTAACTGACTGCGGTGAGAGTGGGAAAGAGGAAGTCAAGGTCATTCCCCACCTTCTCTGCAGGAAGGCTTGACATGACAGCCAAACTTCTTCTCATCCTCCAAAGCATCAACAGAAATAATAAAGATGTAAGTGCACAAAGAGAAGGGGAGGTAAAAGACAGCAGAGTGAATATATAAACAGAATCTAGAAGATGCTGGCAGGAGGAAATGGGATTCAGCAGGGGAAGACACGTCAAAATCTAATGCAACAGAAGAAAAGCCACTATGAATAAGCCAGACAGAAGTGCAAAAACCCAAGGGCACAGGTGTCGGGAAATCACGAACCAATGCAGACAGAAGTAAAACACAGGGCTGACAAAAATGAGAACTTGCTATTACTCTGTACAAGCAGATTCCTTAGGTCACCTCCCTGTCACTCAAGCAATACTCTTCCAGCTCCGGAAGAACTGATCTATTTATGTTCTAGTTAGTGTGAACCCAAGAAATTCTGAAAGAGAAGACAAATGGCACAACCCAAGGGAAGTAAGGTACCACACTCTAAATAGGAACAAAGGCAATATACAAAACAGCTATGTTCCCAGGGTGGCTTCCAGAGACCCCCAAACCACCTTGCCAGGTCCCAGCTACTACAGAGGCTGAGCAGGGGAGGGGAGCAGAGGTGGGGGTGAGGGTATGCCAAGGCTCTAGGTTCAATCCCCAGTACCAGACAGAGATGGAGACAAACAGCAGCAAGGGACCAAATTGTTCCTCCTCTTGAAAAAATTAACAGAGCACATTTTCAAGCACAAATAACCAAGGAGCACCCCCAGCCTTGTAGGTTTCTATCTATTCTGGTCACTCAGTGCTCACAGCACAGAACCCACCAGTTCTCTCAGTATGAAGAACTCATCAAGGACTAGCAGATATTTAAGCACAGCTGTTAGAGGAATGAAGTCCAAAATAAGTAGACAAAAATAAGTAGAAACTGAAAGAAACAAGATAAATCATCACAGTAAGCATTCCCTAAGAGCTCTGACAAGCACAGGATGCTTTGAGAAAATCATGAAGAAGCATAAACACACACACTGCTGGGATCTAAGAGCAGGTTATCAGAAATAATATTATCTAATAATAATAGAGATGATGCAATGTATATATAAAGATATAAAGATCTTTATAAATATATAAAGATGATGCAATAATTAAAAAGCACTTGTGCTTGAAAAGGAATCTGGTTCAATCCTAGCGTCCACATGGCAGGTAACACTGTGCAAAACTCCAGATGCAGGATGTATATGATACACAGACATGCATGTGAGCAAAACACTTATCCACATAAAATAAGTAAATCTAAAAACATAAAACTAAAAATAAATGACAAAAAAACAAAAAAAAAGCCCAAAAAAACAGGCACTGGACAGAAGTCTTGTGTTAAACAGAAGTCCCAGAAAGAAAAAACAAAAACAAACAACAACAACAACAAAAACCAAGAAATTGTACTCAAAGGACAGGGAAATGGCTTAGTGGGTAGGGGCTGCTGCCAAGCCTGATGACCTTAGTTTAATTTCTGTGACCTACAACAAGGTAGAAGGAGAGAACTGACTCCATATAAAACAAACAAAACAAAAACCCAAAAAACGGTATCCACACAAAAAGACTCAAGTTTCCAGGTTTTATAATTATGGCAAGAGGCCCACTCTAATGAATAAAAAATCTGTTTCATATTATGCAATTTCAAAACACAGAGACCACATCATACACAGGCACCTCTCAAAAGTAGTTTGAGAATGAAATACAAGTAAATCAAAGCTTGCAGAGATGGCTCATGGGTAAGAGTAGAGGACCAGAGTTCTGATCCCAGCATTCAAGTCAGGTGGCTCACAACTGCCCTAACTCCAACTGCAGGGGATCTGAAGCCTTTGTTTTCTCCTGGTATTCACATTCATGTGCACAGGCCCATAATTAAAAATAAAATTCACCTTTTAAAAAATAAGCAAAGGTTAAATTTCAGGCCTCCATCCTAAACTCCTAACACGGTGTAGAACATAGAATAAAAGGTGTTAAGTCGTAGCTCACTGCAGCTCACCTCCCACACACCTGTTTCTCAAAAAGCAACTCTATCCACATGTGCTCTGAATAAATGAATTACAAAGAGAATGTGCACATAAACTACAACAAACATCTTATGAGATCTAGGAAAGAAAAGGAGAGAGTGAAGAGAATTTCCAAGATGCAGACAAAGGAAGCCCTGTCATGTGAGGGCTGGAGATGGCTCAATGGTTAGAAGCACTGACTGCTCTCCAGGAAGACACAGATTTGATTGCCAGCACCCATACGCTGGTTCACAAACTTCTGCAACTCTAGTTTCAGGTGATTTGATGCCATCTTTCAGCATCTATATATAGGCAGCGGACATGAAAAGCAGTACAGAGATGTGTGTGCAGGCAAAACATTCATAAACATAAAATTATAAAAATTAATACTTAGAAAACAGCTATGTGA
This sequence comes from Rhynchomys soricoides, assembly GCA_019843965.1. Taxonomy (NCBI): domain Eukaryota; kingdom Metazoa; phylum Chordata; class Mammalia; order Rodentia; family Muridae; genus Rhynchomys; species Rhynchomys soricoides. Next base: position 629,473 of record JADRCH010000019.1, read on the forward strand.
ATACCAACAAAGTAACCAACTGACCCCAATTTGCCTGGGTCAGCATTGAAAGTCCTGCCTCAGGGAAACCAACCCCTCAGTCTGGGCACATAGGGAGAGCTGGCATCCCCTACAAGAGCTCCATACTGGAAACAAGAGGAATGACAGACAGCCTGAGGCCTAAATCTTTCAAAGAAAAGAAAAGAGGAGGAAGAGGAGGAAGAAAATCAGTATGATGGCTATACAGCCAAATAAATTTACAAGTGCTGGGAATGCTGGGCTTCAGCTCTTCTCCATGTAACCTATTTTGGTTTTTTATTCCTCATCTTTGATTTTTTTTTTCTTTTTTTTGGGGAGTTTGGGGGGGTTCTCTGTGTAGCCCTGGGTGTCCTGGAGCTCAGCTGGCCCCAAACTCCTGCCTACTCTTGCCTGCCCCTGCCTCCTGATAGCTGGAATTAAAGACACACGCCAACAATAGCCGACATTTTATTTTTAAATAGAACATCAGATAATCACAAGAGTCTAAACTTTAACCCAGGCTATATTTAAAGAAGTGTCACTGGTCCCTTCCCTCCCTCACCATCTCACTCCAAGTCTTCATTCAACCCATCCAGGGCCTACTGCACTGCTTTATTTTCCTTTTATGTTTTTTGTGCATAGATGATAATATACCCATCTATTTTACTCTGTCTCCATTTCTAGCCATATACTCCCTGAAATGCTTACCATAGATAATATTTTGCATTTTTGTTCTAAAAAATATATTCTGGGAAGTCACATTATGATTTCACTGGCAGCTTCATAATTTTCTTCTTAGTTGCATAATACTCCACAATATGAATGATAATGCAACAAGTTTATATAACCACCCTATAGGACAAGGGCACTTAGATGGTCATTAATGTTTTGTAAAATAGGCCTTGGGCTGGAGACAGCTCAGTGGGTAAGAGCACTTGTGTAAGCATGGGGACTTGAGTTGAAATCCCAAATGTGCACCTATAACCCATGCACTGGGAGATCAGGGCAGACCAGACTGCTAGAGCTTGCTGGCCTCCAACCCAGCTCCCAGCTCAATGAGAAATCCTGGGTTAGGCAGAGCGTAGTAAGAGGCCATCCAACTTCTTCCTAAGAGCTACAGACAACACAATCTCAGTCTGAACAATACATCACAGAGTGTGTGAATGTGTATACATTTCAATTCCACAAATAAAAACCAAAAAGAAAAATCAAATTTTAAATTGAGAACCCTTGCTATTTTCTTCCCTAATCTAGTCTTCACTTCTACTAGGTGGCACAGAGCAAGGCTGTGTGTGAATGTGACATCACACAGAAGTCAGAGTCCAAAAAGGATGAAACGCCTAAACGTGTGTCCCAAGGAGGTCATTTATAGAGGACAGAAGTTAAATAGGTAAACTGACCATCCGTGGGAAGAGTGTAGTACCAATCCAGTTTAGAGTCCAGTATAGTTGGGTTTTAATCCAGCAACGTGGCTACTCTGGCTGGAATGCAGATACACCCTGAGCACATACCTTTAATCTTTAATCCCAACAGTGAAGTTAGTTTGTAGAAGGAAGCACCAAGTTCAAAAGTGATCTCTGAGAAGCAAAGTGATGAGCCAGAGAAAGTCTTGACAGAATAGTATAGGCCTAATCCTCAAGAGAACAGATAGATAGAGAGGCTACTTAAGAGAGCGCATTGCCAACAGAGAAGAGGAAAGAGACAGTTTTACCAGGACAGTTGTGCAGATACAAGTTGCAGAGAGAGAATTAGCTAGACAAAGGGAAAGACAGAATGAGCCAGAGAATGAGAAGGAGCCAAAAGATTAGAACAGATTGCTAGTAATTTTGAGGTCAAGAAGAGCAATTCAGCCAGAAGCTGGGGGAGAAGCCAGATTGAATCAGTCAGCTTGGAGAGGAATATGAGTCAGAACAGCTGAGGTGAACCAGCCAATAAGAAATCAGAAGGAGCCGGGCAGTGGTGGCCGCACGCCTTTAATCCCAGCACTGGGGAGGCAGAGGCAGGCGGATTTCTGAGTTCCAGGCCAGCCTGGTCTACAGAGTGAGTTCCAGGACAGCCAGGGCTATACCCAGGAGTAACTCTGACCAGTTACTCCTGGTCCTCTGCAGGAGTAACAAGGTAACAAGTAATCTTAACTGCTAAGCCATTTCTCTAACCCTTGGTTTTTGTTTTTGAGAAGGGTCTCCCTATATAACCCAAGCTGTTGGTTTGGTTTTTTTTTTCCTCCTTCTCTATGGCTCCGCTCCCTCCAGCCCAGAGATTTATTATTTATTTTTTATGTGAGTACACGGTAGCTATCTTCAGACACACCAGAAGAGGGCATCAGATCTCATTACAGATGGTTGTGAGCCACCATGTGGTTACTGGGATTTGAACTCAGGACCTCCAGAAGAGCAATCAGTGCTCTTAGCTGCTGAGCCATCTCTCCAGCCCTTTTTTCTTTTCCCAAAAGATTTATTTATTTATTTTATACATATGAGTACACTTTAGCTGTCTTCAGACACACCAGAAGAGGGCATTGAATCCCATTATAGATAGTTGTGAGCCACCATGTGGTTACTGGGAATTGAACTCAGGACCTCTGGAAGAGCAGCAGGTGATCTTAACCACTGAGCCATCTCTCCAGTCCTTCTTTCTGCCTCAGTCAGTCTCCTTTCCAGTTGGGATTAGGCATGCATTACACCAGTGCATTAGACACTATTTAAGGGACAAATCAACATTCTAAGAAAAATCTGGGCTGGTGGCACATGCCTTTGATCCCAGCACTTGGGAGGCAGAGAAAGGTGGATCTCTGAGTTTGAAGCTGTCCTGGTCTACAGAGTGAGTTCCAGGAAAGTCAGGACTAGACAAAGAAACCCTGTCTTAAAAAAAAAAAAAAAACACAAAATACCACCACCACAACAAAAGGTTATCTTTATTTTCAATTACGTATGTTTATGTGAATATGGTGCCCATGGAAGAGACAAGAGGAAGGTGTCAGATCCCTTGGAACTGTACTTACAGTCAATGGGTCCTCTGTAATAACAAAATGTATTATTATTAACCTTCTCTATAGTCCCAACCTCCACCTACCTTCCTATCTACCTAGCACCTATCTATTCTATTTATTTTAAGGAACAAAAACCATATAACAACATGATTATGTTTGTTTCCAAGTTAAGTCACGGTGGCTAGCTTCAGCCTTGCAAGATTGGGATTACAGGAGTGCACCTTCACTCTCAGCCTACATGTGAATGATAAAAGTATTATTGTAAGTAAGAATCCAGGTACAAAGCCTAACATTAGAAAATTTAAAGAACAGTTTAGAGAGAGTGAGATAACTCAGTAAGGAGAAGCACTTCCTGACCAAACCTAGCAGCCTGAGTTTAATTCCCAATAGAGACTCAACTCCTTCAAGTTGTTTTCTGACTCCCACAAACACACCAGGACACTCTGAAGTGCCCCATAATAAAATAATAACCTAAAAGTTTTGATTATTACAAGGCTACAAATAAAAGGACATATAACTAGTAAATTATGGATATGATTATATGACTCACAGTCAAGATCTCTTAGATAAGGAGACAAGACAACTAAAAGCAATGCTGCATCCAATGCTGTGTTAAATCCAGATGGACTGACTCCATAAGCCTCTTCTTCTGGCAGTAGCAGTACTGTACCAGTGTGAATTTCTTAGTTTTAAGTGTAATTATGTAAGACTGAGGTGCCCAACCTATGACAGTGTGAGAAGACACTTCAGTCTACAAATGTCTTAGGTATCACTGATAGTTATCCTGAGATATGTACACTCTTTGGGCCACATTTATACTGGAGAGAGCTATGTAGAGAATACAAAGGAATACTGCTATCTTTCTGATTCCCCTACAGATATAAAGTTTTACTTTGTTTTAAGTTAAATGTAGGGACTGGAGAGATGGCCCAGTAGGTTTGCTTTTGCAGGCATGAGTACCTAAGGTTGGATTCCCAGCACCCATGTGAAAATAAAACAAATAAAATGCAGGTCTGAATCCCATGGCTTGGGAGACAGAAGAAAGGTGGATTCCTGGAGCTCATTAACTAATCAGTCTACATGAAGCAGTGAGCTCCAGACTGGGATAGAGAGTCATAGCTGAAGACACCTGTCGCTGACCTCTGGCTGCATACACACACACACACACACACACACACAAACACACACACGAGCGCATGCAGATGCTTTATACCTGTTTGCCTCTGTGCACACAAAGAAATATACAGTCATACAGATCATACATACACACCAAAGTTAAATGTATCCCTACTATACAACTTGGCCACTTAATACCACTTGTCCTTGGAAAATCCAATGGACATTTCCATACAAGCTGTATCATCTTTACCAGTAATAGTCTTACTTGTAATGTTCTTCCATGAGAGACTGGATCAATACCTATCAAGTCATTATAACAGAATCCTACTGAAACAGTAACAGTGAACTATTATACCTAACAGCAATAGATAAGTCTCACATTCAGCACACTGAGTGACAAAAGCCACATGGTAGGTTATAAGAGTGGTTCTGACAATGTTCTATTCTATAACATGACTTTGCAATTCTCAGTTAAGAGAGGCATCTTGCTGTTCTTTGGAACTGATATGACCAGCAGTTTGATTGATGTAGGCTGCTCACCCTCGACAATTTTTGTTTTTTGGACCAGATAACTAATTCTTTGTTGCAGAGGCATTACACACTAAGGATGCTCCAGTATAGCTGGCCTATCCCTATTCCATGGCAAAAATCTCTCCACTCCCCATCTCCATATTGAGAACTGCCAGATATGGGGAATCAAAACCATCCTTGGCTGTAAACTATGCTGTGTGACACAGAGGCTTAAGATGTACTTACATTTTGGGGCTTGCACTCTTGCTGCTACTGGGATCCTTTTTGTGATTCATGTGGCAGTCTCCCAGTAGCTCCAGTCAACAGCATACAAGGGAAGAGGGCTATTATATGCTACCTGACATGACATATTACCAGACTCAGTGGCCTAAACATACATTTTTATTATCTCAGTTTTCTAGGGGTGAGAATTTTGGGCACAAGCATGGCTGGAGTTCCTGCTGAGGGGTGGACAAATTTCAAGTCAGGTGTCAGTAGAGCTCACTTCCTTCCTGGAGCTCAGGACCTCTTGAAATGTATGTACACAGTGACTGTAGAGAAGACTAAGGTCACTCCCAGGACTGTCAGCACAGACTTGACTTTCTGCTCCCAGTGTTAAGAGTCCTTGCCACTTGGTCTCACACAGGCCAACACACATCTTCAAAGCCAGCAGACTTGCTCAGATCTTCCATCTCTGAACATCAGACCCACATTTGAGTCAGGCCTACCCAAAAAACATCTTTGAGTTACAGTAAACCAAACGTAAAAAGTCTCTTCACCTTTGCTTATCTTACTGCTGAACACAAATTACAACCACCATTACACGAGGACAAGGGTTATCAGAGATCATTTGATAGATCTTTCTGACACATCTAGCTTCCAGATCATCTATGCTGATAGGGAACCAGACCATTCAACCGAAGAACTGTAAGTAAAATAACAGGTTGTTGTACACATTAAGTTGTAGGATGGCTTGCTGCACAGCAACACTAATGTGAAGTGTGGTGGCATGGACCTATACTGTATTCCATCACTAGAGAAGCTGAGGCACGAGACCTTTAATCCTGTACTAATTTGAACTATATTAAGATTCTCTCAAAACACATACCAAAATCAAACAAAAAACCCCAAAACAAGAGGGTAGAGGGCTGAGAAGCTAATAGCAAACACATAAAAACCTTTAACATATACAGAATCAAGGGAGTCAAGCATCAGGCCAGGGAACTCCACCAGTGGACCAACAATGTCAAAATGAAAAGGCACAGATAGCATATTTTAAGTCTAAAGATAAAATATGAAGTTCCAATTAGCAAATGCATTTTTTTCAATGACTATATCAATCCTACAGCACACCCAACACCCTGAGGTCATTTTTCCTTGTACAGGATGTTTCACAAAGTTAGACTGATGAACAGACTCTATGTAGTTTTAGCCAAACATAAGGGCAATGTGGCTTCACTAGAGAAGCAAATGCAGAGAACACTAAGGGAACAGCAGAGCTGACAGTCTTAAACTGACCGTAAAATTCTTCATCAAACACACTGCAAAAAGAATACAATACAATTTTAGGGCTGGAATGTAGTTCAGTTGGCAAAGTTGCCTAGCACACAAAGCCCTGGGTTTACTTATCCAGGGTGGCACATGTTTAAAATCCCAGTACTCTAGATAAAGAGGCAGAAAAATCTGAAGTTCAAGGTCATTCTCAATTATGTAGTGACTTAAACGCCAGCCTGGGAGGTCCCACCCCACCTATACCACCCCTGGTGCTAAAGAAAATAAGGTGGGAGGAGAGGAGAAAACAGTACAACCATAACTGTATTTCAGGTGTCCATCACTAAACCATTAAACAGAGACAGGTAAACAATAAACTGAATTTCTAGGGGGGAAAAAACAAAACAAAACCAACAACAACAACAGCAGCAAACCTGGGGATTTGGGGACAGAGCAGTCAGCAAAGTTCTCCGAAATCAGTAAAGTTCTGAATTCTATTACCTGGACACAAGTTAAAAGAGACAAACAAACAAACAAACCACCCACCCAACCAAGCTTCCAGGACACACCTTTAAACTCTGAAGCTAAAGGCAGGCAGCTCTCTGTGTTAAGAGAGGGTCAGCCTGATTAACTACATGTAGACTTCCAGGCTAGCAAAAGATACATAGTGAGACCTTGTCTCAAAACCGAACAAACAATAAATCTAGGCAAGGTGGCAGGTACTTAAGACCTCAGTCCTGGGGACATGAAGAGAGGTAGACCCCTGGGACTCACTAGCCAGCCACACAAGTTTCATTTGTCGAGCTCCAGAGCCAGGGTGTAGTTTGGGGCAGGGGGTGAGGATAGCACCACAGGAATGAAACCCAAAATTCTTCTTTGGCTTCTATAGGCACACAAGTGAACCTGAATACCTCTGGGCAAAAGTAGTAAAGTATATGTGGATGGAGTTAACAGATTTGACACTACTGGTAAAAATGTATCAGTAGAAACATCCCAAAATAGAAAAAAAAAAAAAGTTTAAAACTAAGTTATAGCAGATCAAGGAGTTGTGGGACAATTTCAAACAGCCAACACATATGTAATTAAGTCCCAAATGGAGGAGTGGATACAGAATCTCAAGAATTAACCAATGTCATTCAAGGAGTGAAACAAAATCTAGACCAAGAAATAGGAAGCAAACTATGCTAATCTGCATCACACTCAGATTGTAATAAAAAAATTAAGAAAATCTTGTTGGGTGGAGCAAAATAGCTGAGCCTCCATAAAAAGGCATCTGCCACTGAGCTCAACAGCCTGAGATCTACCCTGGAACTCACAAAATGGAAAGAACTAAACCCCTCAAGTTGCCTCTAACATATAACATGCAAAGTGACATCCATGTACCAGTACCAAGCAATCTGCCCCTACAAGCATGTGCACACACACTTCAAAATTCTGTAATTTTATGTGCATGAGTATGTTCTCTACATGTATGTCTGTGCCCCATGTATGTATACCTGCTACCCATGGAGGATAAAACCGAGTGTCAAGTCCCCTGCAACTGGAGTTCCAGATGGTCATGAGCCACCATGTGGGTACTGGACCTGAACCTGAGACCTCTACAAGAGCAGCACGTACTCCTTAATGCTGAGCCAATTGTGTTTTTTTAATCTTAAAATTAACCAGGAAGGCCAAAAAGATATGTTATGTATTGAGAACAACTAAAACAAGACTTCTCATCAGAGATCATGGAAGCCATGGTGCAAAGTCTTTTAAAAAAAAAAAAAAATCCACATAAAAATTCCCTATCAAGCAAAGACAGCCTATAGGGGAAAACATTTTTTCAAATACCCAAAGCTTAAAAATATACCTATAGATCTATGTAATAACAAAATAAAAAGCCCTCTGGTAGAAAGAAAGGGATATCAGAAAGCTACACACAGGCAAAAAAGAACATCATAAATGTTGTCCTTGTTCAAACATAGAAGACTTTGCCAACTGTTAGGAGGACTTGCTGCGCCTCTAGAGGTTGAGTCCAGTTCCCAGCACCAGGATCAGATGGCTCACAACTGCCTTTAACTCCGCAGCTCCAGGGACTGACACCGTCTGACTTTTGCCAGCACCTGCACACATGTGGCATATACACAGACACACAAACATCGACATAAATTTCTTTTAAAAACAGAAAAAAATAAAACTGGGAGGCAGAAGGCCACTCTCAACTACATAGCACGTTTGAAACCAGCCTGAGTTGCATGAGACCTTGTCTTGTAAAAAACCAAAACTGTCCTAAATAAATAAATAAATAAATGAGTAGAACAAATTGTAACAATACATATTTGTAAATCCATTCATTTTAAATATAGAGTAAAAGGATAGAAAAATATATCCTGGAAAACAATTAAAAAGCAAGAGTGTAGGTTACATGCTTAGGGGAAAGTGTAGATTGAAGTCAGAGGAAATGGCTCAGTTCTGCTGCACAAGCATGAAAACCTGAGTTTGGTTCCCCCATCCCCATGAAAAAGCCTGGCATAGTCATATGCATCTGAAACTAGAGCCCAGTGTGGCTGGCAGCAGGCAGATCCTTGGAACTAGCTGGTGAGCCCTTCTAAGCAGTCTGCAAACAGGTTCAAATGGGAAATGTGGTTTCTAAAGCTAATGTGGACGGTGATCATGTAATTGGGAACTATGGCACAGAAAGCCGTTCAGCTCATTTGTTTATGCACACCCTTCTCTTAACAATAATGCACTTGGCAGCCTAGTTCCTTTACCCCCACAAACCCCTTTCTAAACAATATACCCAGTGACCTCAGAACCCTTCAGCCCTCCATCTTCATTGGGCTACCCCTACTTCCACCTCTAAATAATACTGAGTTTCCCCACACAACCACTAACAATCACACTTGGACAGTTTCTAATCAAGCACATTCCCAGAATACCAGAGTATGAATAGAAATACCAGTCTGTCCTGAACTACTTTTTGGTGTGTGCACAGTAAAACAAAACCATGTCCTTTAGTAACCTTTCAGAGAGAATCCCTATGTACACTATTTTACAACTATGCATAACTGGGTGTGCATATGATTACAGTTGCATGATTATAGGAAGTGGCGTGCACAGTAGAGAAATGAATATCTAATTTATCATTCAAAAGAAAACTTTCCGCTGGGCAGTAGTGGCTGCACGCCTTTAATCCCAGCACTGGGGAGGCAGAGGCAGGCACATTTCTGAGTTCCAGGCCAGCCTGGTCTACAGAGTGAGTTCCAGGACAGCCAGGGCTACACAGAGAAACCCTGTCTCAAAAAACCAAAAAAAAAAAAAAAAAAAAAACCAAAAAAAAAAAAAAAAAAGGAAAAGAAAAGAAAACTTTCCATACTTGACTCCTTAACAATGTCCTCCTCCTTTTCTTGAGCTCCAATCACCTGAGCCACTGATGCTTTCAATCATGGTCTGCTGTCAATCCTGATAACGTCTTTCTTTAATCTGTGCTACAATTTTGCTCCCAATAAAAGTATCTTGCTTCTTTTGCAAATCTATGTGAGCCCTTCATTTTAATTTATTCTGTTAAGAGGCCAAAAACCTAGAAACACCCATCCTGGACCCCCACCACTACTTACATTTAAGATACCCACAACATCGACCTCTGACAGTGCTCATAAATGTGTGTACACACATATACACTATATACATTTTAGATCAAACACCATTGCCAGATACAAAGATGGTCATTTCAAAATGACAAATTTGTCAAAAAATATTTATGTGTATTATAAGGAAATTTCAAAATCTCCACTGCAAGAGATTCAAAAGTACCTCCCACCTCCGTGCAAAAAAAAACCTCAAAAAACCAAAAAACAAAAAACCTATAGACTCTCTCACTATGTAATTCAGGCAAAACTTCTGGCTTCAACCTCAGGAGTAGCTAGGCTTGTATTATTATTATTATTATTATTATTATTATTATTATTATTAATTATTATTCTCAACTACATAATTCAAATTATCAATGCCCTCTATAAATTTATATGACCTATGACAATAAAAACCTGGACAACACTGTTAAGCCCAAAGTAGTAAACACTTAAAAACACCTTAACAGTGGCACACACATGCAGGTGCCTATCAAGCACTTACGAGAACACACATTATCAGCCATAAACAAGCCTCAAAAAATGAGAAGATTCAAAACATACACGACATGATCTCATACCACAATGTAATTACATAACCCCATCAAAAGATCTCTGGAAACTAAATACCACACTTCTACACAAGTTAAACGAAACCAAAGAGACTTGTGTGTCATTAATAACTGACCAAACCTCCATCGTAAAACACTGGAGGGGGGCTAAATCCAAATCAAGCTTAAGAACTAAGAGATAAAGACGATGGAAGTCAACCAGACAAAAAGTGAATGAAACCACTGGCATTAGCCTTAGTAGTCAGATGCATCACCAGCATTAGGAAGGTGAGTGGTTGCAGCAATACCCCCAACAATCACACACACCCTTATGACAAACGCCTTGAACTCTCAGCAATGCACTACTCGTCTCCCAAATGCTGCTGTTACAGGCATGAGCCACCATGCCCAGCTTTGGTGGAAATTTCTAAGTAAATCTTCAGGGACTCACGTTAAATTCCAGATTGATCTACATATTGAGTAAGAGGCTACCAAAGGATACAATGATTAAGACTCTAAAAATAAAAACTAAGATGTGTTGTAGTTGTAGCTCAGTTTGCAGAGTACCTGCCTAACATACATAAAATAAAGCCCCTGGTTTGATGCCTAGAACTACCTAAAACCAAAATGGTAGCACACACCTAAAATCCCAGCAACTAGGAGGTAAAAGCAGGACGACCAGAAATTCAATGTCATCTTCAGTTACAAAGTGAGTTCTAGGCCAGCTTGGGTTACATGAGAACCTAGCTTGTAAACAAATAAGTAAATAACTTACTCCAAGCTCAGATGGCTTAACTAGCAAATTTTACTAAATACTGAAAGAAGCAATACTTTCCAATTCTTCAGTAAGAATAGCATGATGTTATAACCCTTATCTGAAAATCAGACAAATACATAACAAGATATATAAATCAGTATGTCTCATAAGATAGACACAGATTTTGGCAACTCAATCCAACAATATAAATAGAGAAATAGATCACAATCAAGTGAATTTTGTCACAGGAATACCAAGAATGTGACATTCAGACTGATTTTTAAAACCATCATGTATCTCAACAAATGTAGAAACAAATTTGAAAAGCTTGAACACTCAGTCCTAGCAAGAGCTAAATATTAATAGATTAATCTGGGTAAATGGGCTAAGACTCTCTTTTGTACCATTTAATGTATAGACCCCACTTTTTTGTAAGTTAGAACTATTTCCAAATTGAATGTCTTTTTAAAAAGTGACATCACGCCAGCCTGGTCTACAGAGTGAGTTCCAGGACAGCCAGGACTACACAGAGAAACCTTGTCTCGAAAAACAAAAAACAAACAAAACAAAACAAGACAAAACAAAAAAAAAAAATGACATCACATGAAAATCTGAGTTGAATCCTGTAATAGCTCAGTTAACTACTAGTATGACCACTTCATAGATTGAGGTTCAGAAACAAGTACATTCATATAAAGAGTCATTCTGACTTTTTTTTGAGACAGGGTTCCTCTGTGTAGCTCTGGCTGTCCTCGAATTCAAGGGATCTGCCTGCCTCTGCTGGGATTAAAGGTGTGCACTACCACTGCCCAACCATTCTGTCAATTTCTGACTAAACAAAGTCTCTAGAGCCACAACACATGTAATTTAATAATAGTTCCATTTAAAACAGAACCAAACAGCAAATATACTTCTAGTTCTCCTCCATATTGTACCTAATAATACCCCACGGCCCTGACCAAAAAAAAAAAAAAAAAAAAAATCACAGAAAGACACAGACACATATACATATAAAGGCCAGGTGTTGGTTTAATAAGAGCTCCTGCTGCCAAGCCTGAGGACCCAAGTTCAATCTCTGGAACCCACAGGAAAGAAAGAAAAAACTGATTTCCATAAATTGTCCTGATTACCACATGTGACAATACTAATAAGTAAGTAGATATAACTTTTAAAAAACCAAAAACAGTATAATTTGTGAAATTTTCATCAAAAATCTTGGGTGAAAGTGGGCATAGTAATCTAAGCATTTAAAAGGCTGAAATAGAGGAACCACAAGTTAAGACCAGCCTTAGCAAGACCCTGAAAAACAAAATGGGGCGGGAAATAGAAGGTTACCTCAGTCTGAACCAAGTAGACAAAGAAGACATATATACATGTAAGAGAAATAGCAGAAACAGATTTTGATCTGCAACTTATCATCTGATATTGTCATGGAAACATTAGAAAGTCAGGATTGCTACGTACCACAGTTGAGAACTTAAGACTCCCTCTAACAGCAGTGTTAAAGGGTTGATCCCTTGTGTTGGTGCTATTGGGAAGGAAACAAAAATATGTTCTAGTAAGAGGTTTGAGAACACTAGAGGCATGCCCTGGAGACTGTGGGAACCACACTGTATTTTTTTTGTATATAAGACAGGAGCTAGCTAAGTGGTTTTGCTCTACCAAAATGCAAGATGTGCCTCATCAGAGGCCCAAAAAATGGGGATAACCAATGCTGGCCCATCTGAGCACTGAGTTTGTAGGCACATCATGACCATTGTTTGTACATATGCCATAATGTTCTTACAATAGATTCCTGGATTCTCATACATTACGTGCTAAGTCATAGCATTTTGTCTTTATAGGTTGAGTATTTCACTATAATGAGAGAAACCTGACAAATACTAAGAGTGACACCACTGATGTACCATCACATGCAATATGCTGCCACCTACAGCTCACGAAACTGCCAAGGACCAGCCTTGGCTTAGAGAGAGGTTCTGAGGAATGAGTGTCTGGGAGTGGTGAAACAAATGACTTGAGTTAAATCATGGGTCCAAAGTGAACCCATGTTCTGCTAGAGACAGCTCTAGCCTGTTTTCTCTCTGTTCTGCTTTCTTTCTCTCTGATCTGCTCTCTCTGGAGATCTCTAGATAGCTCTCTATTTTCTGCTCAAGACAGTTTGTTCTCCAAGCAGTTCTCTCTTGCAGATCTAAAAACTTTCTCTGGATAGCTCATCTTCTGTAGATTATAAGCCTAGTTTTTATTTTACATATCAATCCAGTCATTTATGACAGATATTTTTTATTATCCTATGAATAAGCATCCCTGACTCCAGCACCTTAATTCTTAGGAGAGAGCAAGCACACATTTCCTTTCAACATTGCAAAAGAATTCAGAAATCTGCCTGCCTCTGTTACACACAGATGCTAAGCTAGCTGTTGGGACCCTGTCCTGAAATTATCATTTCTACCACACCTGGGTCTATCCTTGTTCTGTCTCTGGCTGATCCTGACACTCAGGAATCTGCCTGCCTGCCTTTCTACCTGCCTGCCTTTGTATCTTTCTGACAAGCTGACTCATTAATGCAGTTGCCTTTGTTCTTTAGATTCGTGAAGTCCCTCATAATTCATATTGCATCCTTATTTTTTCTGCACAGTTGAGAAATTATATATTTTTGAATTCATGCATTTAGAGTTCTTTTCCATAGCCTTAAGAGCTGTCCAGAACGTACCAGCCTTTACCATTTTGCTGAGACATCAGCCACACCTTCACCTCTCAGACTCATGCTATCTCAGATTATTGAGGAGTCATTAAAGTTAACAGGGAGGAAATCCCTCAGAGGAATGTGAAAACACGTACGTTATTATACAAACAAGCCTTATGCCCTAGGCAGCCATGGACACTCATGGAGGTCTAGTGGAGGTCTATGGCTGCTGTCAATCTGTCCCCACCAAGGCCATGATGGACCTGGTAAGAAACTTTCCTGCCTCAGTCAGTTACACCAGTTTTACACAACATGAACAAATGTGGAACAGACCATCTACTGAATATAGCTGACGGGCCCGACATAAAGCTTTCTAAATCCCAGACACTTAGATTCCTTGATGCTAAAAACAAAGAAGCCACCCAAAGACAAATATCTCAAAGAGCTGTTAAAGCCAGAGGCCTCAGGAAGTGGAGAGCTCTCCTAACACCAACAGAGAGTAAGACAGACGGAAATGAATTTGATGTACATAAGAGCAGAAGTCACTGGGGCACTCCAGAACCTAAGTTCAATTCCCAGCACCACACAGTGGCTCACAACTGTCTGTAACTCTGGTCTGAAAAGGTCCAAACCTCTCTTCTGGGCACCAAGTACACATGCAGTATAGACATATATACTAGTAAAACACACATACATATACTTTATTCATATTCTCTCTCTCTCTCTCAAAACAAAAAACAGTCCCATAACTACACAGGGGGGAAAAAAGAATGCCAATCTACAGCCTGCAAAAAAACTGTTAGAAGTTAGGGTTCAAAGAATCACCTCAAAAATTGAACTTCCATTTCAAAAGTATATGGATTCTATCTAACTAAGGTCACTCTACCCAAGTAGTTCAGGAAGATGACATAAGAGCCTGGCTGAAAGGCAGCCAGAGGACAAGCCAGACAGGCTCAACTGAAACTTGAACCACTATCCTAGTGAAAAACATTCACTCAGGAAAAACAAACCCCAAGGTTACAGATGCAATTCAACTGATAAGCATTTGCTTAAAATGAACAGTACCCTGGGTTTGAGCCCCAGCATCATACAAAACAGAGAATGGTAGTGCAGACCAACACTCTAAAGGTATGGGGAATTCGGAGTTTGAGGGCAGCCTAGTCAATATAAAACAAACCAGGGAAACAGTGAGACACTGTCACAAACATACAAATAAACAAACAATTCTTAAAAAAACCAAAAAACCTCACAGACTGTAATACAAAAAAAAACAGGTTGAGCATGGTAGTGCCCTACCTGAAATCCCAGCACTTGAGAAGCTCAAGGTCATTCTTGGCTACATAGCAAGTTTAGACCAGCTAGAGCTACCTAAGGCCCTGTCGAAAAATACCAAGTCAAAATAAAATAAACGAAAACAATAAAATAAAAAGGCTGAGCATGGTGATCTCTGCCAGTAATAACACTCTAAATGCAGATAAAGGAAGATCAAGGGTTTAGTATCATCCTGAAGGGGAGGGGAGAGGAAGACACAGAGAACAAGGGTAAGACAACACAGATAGAAGTAGAAGAAAGAATCCTGACATGAAGAGAGTTTAAAATGTATTCTGGCTCCTGTTCTCAGAGTCTAGTCTCATGGTGGAGAAGAGCAACAGTGGGGGCTCACACACACTTGGGGCAGATCAAGGAGCAGAAAGAATGCAATGACAACACTCGACTCCTCTCTCTTTTCATACTCAGTCCAGGGCCTCAGCCTATAGCATGGGGCCATGCACATCACATGCAAGGTCATCTTTTCTCTTTAGCTCATCTCTAGAAACGCACTTAGCACAGCCAGAGGTATGTCTCCTAGATGATTGTAAATCCAGTCAAGTTGACAATGAAGATTAACTATCACGAGAACTATGGAAGACAGAATGGGGAGGTCTGACACGGTGAAATAGGGTCCTTAGAACAAGTAGCTACAATTCAAAGGTGTGGGTCTCCCAAGAGTAATCTATTCAAACACGCACTACAACAAACTTCACAGCACTAAAAACAAAAATGTTCAAAGCAAACATTAAAAACTGCTCTAAGCCAGGCATGGTGGTGCATGTTTTTACTAGAACTTGGGAAGCAGAGTTTGTGAGTTTCAGGCCAGCCTGGTCATTTTGATCCACATAGTTCCAAGTAAGCCAGAGCCATATAATGAAACTAGACAACTTTCATAGTCAAATACAAATCATTACACTCTCAGATGTTAGAAGACTTGTTGCTCTTCTAGAGGAGCTGAGTTGGCCCCCAGCAAGCTCAAAACCATCTAAAGTCCAGATTGAAGTTCCATGAGATTTTATACCTTCATGGTGCACAAACATACCTGCAAAACACTCATATATAAAATAAACAAATCTAAAACATCTAAGAAACAACAACCAAAATCAAACCACTAGACACTGAAATACCATCAAGGGGAAGAAGCCGTCCATGAGAAATTAATCCAAAACAGGGGCCTTAGGATACACCAAGTAGTGTGTACTACAAGAGATCTCTAAAGGATGCTCACTAAAACAAAACAAAGTCAACAGAGAAGGAGCAAATGGACTACGAACAGCAGTAGGAATCTGCTGAGATTGGCAGTGTTTCAATTACCTAGCAATTTTCCCCTCAGTGGTAGAGATTAAAGCAAGGGTTTGGTGCTTGCTAATACTATCACTGAATTTTCTTGTGATTCTGGGGACCAATCCTATGGTTTGGCTGATAAATGCACACATAAAATACATAAATACACACATAAAGTACAGAAAGACAGAAAATAGCCATAGTGTTAAAAAAAACCTTGAACACATTTAAAACATCTGACTCCACAAAGCTGTCGCCTGGCATTCATGTGTACAATGGTGCACCCACCCACCCACACCCCTTTCTTTCTCATATATACAGTAATAACGATTACATTTTTAAAAATGAAAAAAAAAAAAAATCTTGCCAGAGTAATAGAACAACTATAATATTCACCACAGATCCCTATCAGAAACCATGTAAAACAAGAGAAAAGGAATGAGTACCTCTGAAATGCTCAAAGCTAAAAAATGTTCAACTTAGAATTTTCTTATTTAGTTAAAAGTATCTTGGCTAGGGAGATGGCTCAGCAGATTAAAGCACTTGTCACCTAGCTTGTGAACCCAAGTTCCCTGAGACCTACGTGGTAGGAGAACCAACTCCTGCAAGCTGTCCACTAACCTAAATGTGCATGCTATAGCATGCTTGTATACATGAATAAACACACACACACACACACACAACTATAAAGGGGTTAAATGGAAGACTATTACATGGATCTCGCATTTTACATGAAATGACATAAGGTTTTTTTTTTTGATAACTTCAGTTATAAAATATCAGGCAAGCTCTGAGAAATGTAGAACTACAATTAATAAGCTAACCGTGGCAAGAGAACAGATTACCTAGGAAACAGGTAAACAGGGTAGATTTATTAAACTCAATCATAACAATTACATTAAAGTCCAGAGGCAGGGTCCAATGGTTAAGAGTACTGGCTGTTCTCCTAGAGGACCCATGTTCAATTTCAAGAACCTGCATGGCAACTGACAGCCATTTGTAACTTGGGGCTGGGAGTTGGAGGATGGCAGTGGTGATTCCAATGCCCTCTTCTGGCTTCTAAAGTTACTACATGTAAAATAACACAGGGAAAACAGCCATACACATAAAATTTTAAAAAGCTGAAAAAAATTTAAGCATTCAAGAGCTAGAGAGATGGCTCAGTGGTTAAACTGGCTTTCTGCTCTCCCAGAGAACTTGGTTCTAGTCCCATCACCCATGTTGGGGAGCTCACAGCACCTCTATCTCCAACTCCAGGGGAACTCAATGCCTCTGACTTCCAAAGGTACTGATATTCTTGTATACAAAGACATGCACGCACACGCATAACTTAAATAGGAGGGGTGTCTGGAGAGATGGTCCCATGGTTAAGAGCACTCGCTTCAAGCTGGAAGGTGGTAGTGTATACCTTTAATCCCTGCACTTGGAGGACAGAGGTGAACTGGCCAGCCTGGTAACTAGTTTTAGGACAGCCAAGGCTGTACAAAGAAACCTGTCTCAAAAAGGGGGAAAAATAAAACTTGTCAACTCAGGTTCAGTTTCTTGCAGCCACATGGTGGCTTAAACCCATCTGTAACCAAGAGATCAAAAGATTATAGAATACATGCTTCCATTTATGATATTCTGAAAAAGCAGCAATGTGTGGGCAAACTACGAACCGGTAGTTGCTAGAGGACAGGGCTGCTCTATACGGCAGCAGTCACACTGCTGCGTCTGCTTGTGACAGCGTAAGACTCTATACTGAGTGGGGTGAACTTTACTGTATCAAAGGGAGAAAGACAAGCACGCGGCACCAATACTTACTAGAACAATTCTAGTCAGCCTTCTAACAGAATACATTTAAACTGTACTAAAATATAGAGATAATCAAATGAATTTTAAAAACACACCTCAGATCTGAATACCTGTACATTAATTAAATCAATATAAGAATGGAAGAAAAACCAGAGATTTCAAATCCACAGTACTCAAGCTGCAGAGCAAGAGGCATTCTTACCCACTGCTAGGGAGAGAGAACATTCATACAGCTGCCCTGGAAACCAGGCTGGACTAGTTAGCCTTCACAGTCAAGAACAATAGTGACCACTCACTTTGGAAACACATACACCATGGAGAAGCCAATACACACCTATATGGAAAGACATGCATTCAGTGTAACAGTTTGCCAAAACCACAACTAGAAACAGCCAAATACAAGTGAGTATACAAGACAGTATACACTATGAAGTATAAAGTATTCCAATTAAATAAACATGTCAACACAGATCAAGCTCAGAAATGACAAACAAAAACAAGTCAGAAAAACAAAGACAGTATGACAGAAATATTTTAAAAGCAAGGAACCCTGAAGAACATACTTAGGTTTACCGTCAGTAATGCACAAATGTGAGTGGACCTAGAAATAAAAACAAAGGAAACTTAGTTGGCAGAGAGCTTGCCTACCTGCCTACAGTGCATTAAGTCCGGGGCTCAATTCTTAGCCCACATCTATAATCCCACAATCAGGATGGGCAGGAGGACAAGGTCATCCTTAGCCGCACAGCAGTTATCAAGGCCAGCCTGAGATACACGAGACCATGTCTTATTATAAAAGAAATCTGAACAGTTATAATCTGAATCAGGGAAGGAAAGGAATGGACTCCAAGAACTCAATGCTTGGGACAGCTGTCAGGCATGAGTGGAATCGTAGACTCAAAGGTATTCCCCACACCCCACACCCCATCTGCTATTTCTTTTTAAAGACACAAGCTTTGTATATACTTCAAGTTATATATTTTGCAAGAAGAGTAAAAGTAACATTCCCACAATAAAAGCACACAGTTTACTACTATTCATGGAGGTTCCTACCTCTAATCCCAACAGTGGAAACTAAGCTAGGAGGGTATGTGTTCAAAGCCAGCCTGGGCTATGATATATTGCAAGACTCAGCTGTAAACAAAACACCAGGTCCAGTAGATTACAAACATATTCTACCATAAAGAGTATCTTACAGATAACACTGTGAGGGCTGGAGAGATGGCTCAGCGGTTAAGAGTGCTGACTGCTCTTCCAGAGATTGTGAGTTCAAATCCCAGCAACCACATGGTGGCACATAACCATTGGTAATGAGATCTGATGCCCTCTTCTGGTGCGTCTGAAGATAGCTACAGTGTACTTTCATAAAAAATAAATAAATCCTTGGGCCAGAGCAAGCGGGGCCGGAGCAAGAAAGAAAACAAAACAAAACAAAAAACCACTGTGAAAATCAGAGGTATCTATATGAAATTTATAAATTCAGATATAAAGTAAATAATAAATTATAAACCTAGCCATAGAGTCATAAAAAGAAAACCATTTTGAAGTTAATCTAGGAAAGCAAGGATGCTTCAGCATTTAGTTAGTACCAAATTAAAGAAAACAAATTGTGATTCGTTTACTCACAAATAATTCCAGAGTGTCTACTTTTCCCCTAGAGTCTAGAAGGATACAATAGACTAAATTACAAATCCCTCCCTGTGGTGATTTGAGTTAAAACAGTCCCCCATAGGCTCATCTATTTGAATGCTGTCACCAGGAACAGTTTGAAAGGATCAGAAGGACTAGGAAGTATGGTCTTGTTGAAGTAGGTGTGGACTTGTTGGAGAAAGTGTCACTAGAGGGCAGGCTTTGAGGTTTCTTTTTCTTTTGAGACAGGGTTTTACTATTTGCTCTGGCTATCCTAGAACTTACTATGACTAGACCAGGCTAGCCTCAAACTCCCAGAGATCCACTTGCCTCTGCCTCCTGCACGCACCACCACGCCTGACCCAAGGCTTTGAGGTTTCAAAAGCCTATGCCAAGTTGTCTCTCTGCCTATGGATCAAGATATAAAGCTCTCAGTACTAAAGTACCTGCCACCATGCTCTCTGACATAATGATAATGAACCAAAACCTCTGAAACGGTAAGCAAGCCTCCGATTAAATGTTTTCTCTCTTAAAAGATTTGTCTTGGTCTCTTCACTGCAATAGAATAATGCCTAACACATTCCCTTATGTACGTTTATACTCAATCAAAAAAGATCTATGCATAAAATAGTCAGACTGTGATGAATACCTAGGGGAAAATGCAGGCAGGATGTTTGGTGGATATCCCTGGGGAGGGGAGAGAGGGGAGAAGGGACAAGGAGGAGAGGAAGGAGGGGAATCTGAAGTCAGGATGTAATATAAGAAAAACAAGTTAAGACGTAAGAGGATGATGCTTGAGATGAAATAGCAGAGGAAAGGACCCTGAGAGGAAGAATGCCAGCATGTTCAAGAATCCCCAAGAAGCCCAGGGCATTTAGGGAACGGTAAGCTGGTAAGCTGATGTAATTAGGGTACTGCAAGTCACATTGGGGAACCTGACCTTTACTATGAGTGAAGACAGAAAACAGGACGGGAAAGGTTTGAGTAGAGGGATGGTGTAATCTGAACAACAGTGTTGTAAAATCTCTAGATTTTAGTTTTAGATTTGGTTCAGAACAACAACAATTTTCCCCTATAGAGATGCATCAATGCAAGAAACAAATAAAAAACAAAACAGTTCTTATCTCAAAGGGAAGAAGACAGTTCACTCTTGAGGTAAGTATGAATGACTATGGCCTGAAATGTAGATTCAAGTTTCCCTGGAGGCCATGTTCCACTGTGAGATAGTTACATGAGACTGGACTAGCTACGTAGCTTTATGAGCCAAAGCTACTGGTAGGTCCCACATATAGACAGGTTATAGCAAATGGGAACTCAGTTAAGGATTCAGATGCTATCTGATGCTGTCCTAGCTTTGGGACTAAAAGAACCTAGTAGTCTGATAATACAACTTTTAAAAGTTTACACCAGTGTTCTCAACCTTCCTAACACTGTGACCCTTTACTACAGTTCATGTTGTGGTGATTCCCAACCATAAAATTATTTTTCTTGCTACTTTATAACTGTAATTTTCCACTGGAGCAGTAGCTGAGCTTTACATCCTGATCTGCAGGAACAGGGAGCAAGAAAGACTGGGCTTTGTGGAGGATTTTCAAACCTCAAAGCTGGCCCCCAATGGTACATCTCCTCCAATGAGGGTCTCACCTCCTAATCCTTCCCAAATAGTTCCACTCCCTGGTGACTAAGCACTCCAACATATGAGCCAATGGGGGCCATTACCAGGGTCATGGCAGCTGCAATGCTAACATGCTATGTCTTCTGAAGGTAGATGCAGCAAGAATTGCTGATTACATGGGCAAGTGGTGAAGAGTTACTCCAAAGCAAGGTTCCTATCTGAGCAACTTCAAAGATGAGGTTCTAGAGTCCCATGTCTTTTTGCACGCACTAATCTGTGTGCGCCTTTTTTTTTTCTTTTGTAAAAAGGCATTTCTCTCCCTACCCTTTCTCTTTCATTATCTGCCATAAAGTGGGCAAAAGGAAACACTCAGAAACTATAGAATAGACAGTGCAATCCTATGGCTCCTCAGAGGGAGAATCTGTGCATCACTTCAGGCCTCAAATCCTCATGGTCAGTTTCACAACTGACTACTTAAAAGTTAAAAAAAAATTCTATTACTGTATAGCCAACACAGGGGTGGAAACAGCTGTGGGAAAAATAATCATGACATTAGTTTTGTACATGTTAATTCTGAGATGCTGTCACATGTGTAGACAGATACAGAATATGTACTGAATATACAGAGAATATACAGAATATATAGGGGAGACATATACTTCTACTCTAGCACCAAGTATCTAGGTAAGAACCACTTCCCTACTTTTGCAAGAGACAAGTGAGATTAAAAAACCACGAAGCAATGAATTCTCCACTAAAGCCTCAAGCAAGAACCACTGACACTTGAGTAAGACTGTGACATCAAAGGAACAGTGCAAGGCAAGAGAAGGTGTGGGCTATGTAACAAGTGAATAATTAAGACTTCTATATTATGAAACCTTTCTGATGTAAATGTTGTGTGCATCAAACCAACTATCTAGGTACCTACCTACCAGAAAAACACCACAAACTAATTTCCCAGACCTGAGATTGCTTAGCCCAATAGCAAAGGAGGGGGGAAAAGCTGGGCAGTGTTGGCACACGCCTTTACTCCCAGCACTTGGGGGGCAGAGGCAGGCGGATTTCTGAGTTTGAGGCTAGCCTGGTCTACAGAGTGAGTTCCAGGACAGCCAGGGCTACAGAGAAACCCTGTCTCGAAAACACCCCCCAAAAAAGGAGGGGAAAAAATACACAGCAATGTATAATCAATCCCCCCCCCCCCCAGATTGTAAAAGCTTTGTTGAAGAATTAAAGGGAAAGGAAGAACATATAAAAGATTAGGAATGAACATGACAGTTTTCTTTAGAGATTAAAAAAGGCCGCATACAGGCTAGAGAGATGGCTCAGTGGTTAAGAGCACTGACTGTTCTTCCAGAGGTCCCAAGTTCAATTCCCAGCAACCACATGATGGCTCACAACCATCTGTAATAAAATCTGGTGCCCTCTTCTGGAACATTGTATACATAATAAATTTTTTAAAAGGGTATATACAGTGGATATATAAGTACACTATTTCATGAAGCCTCTGCTGGACATTCCCTGCTAGAGTTTCCCATTTTGCCACTAAAATTTCTATCCTCAATCACTTACTTTTGAGAACTGTTATTGTATTATTAATTGGGGTTGGTGTTGAACAGCTGTACTAGTTCCAGCACTTGAGAGGCTCCGGAGGAAGGATTAAACGTTTGGGTTGCACACTGGGACTCTGCCTCAGACAGCAAACACTCCTCCTACCACAACAGCTTGCTTACTCTTTTCCCTGTGGTTCTGGAAATTGTAGTCCGAGTTTTGTGTTAGCCAAGTCTGCTACGATGAGTTGCATCCTCAGCCCCGCAGCAAGGAAAGACAACCTTCCTGTATTTTTCACTACATTTATCCAACAGTTTTCCTTCGGAGGAAGGGTCTCATGTAGCCCAGGCTAGTCTCAAATTCCCCACATAACCAAGCACAGTTTTGAACTCCTGGTTCTCCTGCTTCCACTTCCTGAGTGTTGTTGGGGTTTCAAGTGTGTTCCACCACATCCAGCTCAACAGATAAACTTTTACTGTAACAACTATGCAATATACCCAAAAGCAAAATAATATAGTACCTTTGCATCTAAGACATAATCAGGAGAGATCTATGAGGTACTCAAATTACACACACACACTCAGAAATTGTATACTTGTAAGTGGTAAGTTTAGATCAGGCGACTGAAGAAATGACTCAGAGGTTAAGACCACTTGTTGCTCTTGCACAAGACCAGAGTTAATTCCTAGCACAAACATGGTAGTTCACATCCATCCTTAACTCCAGTTCTAGGGAATGTGATGCCCATTTCTGACCTCTGAGGGCACCAAGCACATGTGGTGCATACACGAACATTCAGATAAAAGATTTATACATAAAATAAGAGAAATCCAATTTAGAGGCCAAAGAAAGTTCTGAGAAACAACATAAACTGTCAGTTCTTACACTATATAGTCAGGCAAAATGAAGAGTTTGAGATAGGAAAGCCTAAAACTAGAAGTTTGAGACATCCAAAGAACTGAAAGAATGCCAGGGGTGATGAGTGGGGGTTTGGAACTTTATCAATGCCATGGGAACCACTAAAAAGTGTCAAACAAAAACTAACACTTTGACTGTCCTGTGGATTCCAAAGGTGCAAAGCAGCTAGCTGTTTCTCAAAGGGCAAAGTAAAAGCCGTAGCCTAGACAGTAGCTCCTTTAGTCTTTATTATGTGATGGTAAGTTTTAGTTTTTGAAGGGCTTTTTTTGTTGGTTGTTGGTTAGTTTGGTTTTTTTTTTTTTTGAGACAGAGATTCACTATGTAGCTCTGGCAGGCCTCAAATTCATTATGCAGACTAGGCTGGTACTGAATGTAGAGATCCTCCTGCCTCTGCATCTGATTAAAGGTATACAGCATTTTTCAGGTCATACCTTCAAGAGAAAATGTAGCATAAAGAATCATCTGTAGATCAAAAGAGAAGATTAAAATAAACAATTAACTGATATTAAAGCATACATTCCTAAAGCCACTGGCTCACAAGACAGTATCTCTCTAAACAAATTATCCTTTAATGCTTACGTTTCTACTGCCTTACAATGCCCAAATAATTTGAAATTGTTCTTCCCACACCTTGAAATTGCTTCTCTCAAGCATCTGAGCACTGACACAATCAGCTAAAGCTTCATACTTCACACTCAGGGGAGTCTACTACAGCTGAGATCTTTTGCCCAGTTTCATGCACCACTCTCATGGACTGCCAGCATGGATGCTAAAACATCAGTCCTCCCTCTAAAATCTCACTGGAAGCCTCCACGACTCTATAACTCTTGCATCTGCAAGTCTGCAAAGCCAGCATCCTGTGAAAATGTAAAAGTCTACTGCCAGTTCAATTAGCATCTGGGCCCCTTCAAACTCTGAATGCCTGAACAGCTGATCATTCCAACGAGCTTACAATTTTATACTCTGGAGCCTGTTAAAGGTGAGATCTGTTCAAATCCTGAGTTCCCCCTCAGAGGCATCTTCCCTATTGTCCCAATATAAACTGCTTGTCTTTTCTCTTAAAACAAAACAAAACTCACACAATGTGTCTGTGCATGCTTGCATGCCACAGAACACGCATGGATGCACGAGGATGACTTGTAGGAGAGTGACTTGTTCTCCTACTGTGTGGTGCTGGGACTCAAACAGGTTGTGAGGCTTGGCAGTAACCTTGCTGAGCCATTTCCCCTGTCCAGTTAGCATCTTTTTAATGCCACTAATTTCTCTAATAATACCCTTCTTGTCTATAGCTTTAAATATGTGCACTTTTTTGTCTACATGTTTCTCAAATCTTTCTACTAATTTTCACTATAAATCTAGCTAAAAACTGCTAACAAGAACCATACCAATTCCTGAATGCTTGAAAATTCCTTTGCCAAATTAATCAGAAACTTTTAAGTTCAACTTTAAAGTCTCAGGACACTATAAAACCTAAGATATATTCTTTGCCAGCCTAGAACATGCTTTAAGTGAGAGGGAAGGACCACAGAAGCCTTGAGAATATCAAAGAGGCAGTGGGACTCCTGGAGAAGGAAGGAGACAACAGAGTAAAGGTGGCTGCATTTGCACTGAATGTAGTGGCATTTTCCTTCCTTCCTCCTCCTTTTCTTAAGATTTACTCTTATTTTGGCCCACAGTTGATCATGACAGTGGAACATAAGGAAGATGTATAATGTAGCTGGTTACATTTACATCCAGTCAGAAGAGAACAAAGAATGTTAATGCTCACTCAGCTAGCTTTCTCTCTCTCTCTTTTCCCTCACCCATCTCCTTCAAAAGGACCCGGTTCTCATCTCACCTTCTACCACATAGGTTTCTGGGGAACAAACTCAAATCATCAAGCTTGGTAACAAGGGTCTTTACTGACAGAGCCACTGTGCTGGCAGACCCAGGAAATGGTTAGATCTACTTTTAATTAAAGTGGCACTTCCCACCTCAATTAACCCAATAAATGTAATCCCTCGTAAGCATGTTCAGATGCTAAATAATCTTTCACAGATGTGCCTGGAAGCTTGCCTCTGAGAAGTTCCAGACCCTGTCAAATTAACAACACTAACCACCATACCTTAGTTCTCTTGTACCAATGTTCTATGAGTTAGCTCTTCATCACTGTGACCAGTTTCTGACTCAAACAATTTAAGGAAACGTTTTGGCTCAAGTTTCAGAGGGCTCAATGCATGGTTGCATGGCCCATACATTTGGGCAGTGCAGTAAAGTGCTGAGAGCATGTGGTACAGGAAAGCTGTTCACTTCGTGTCAGAAGCTGAGAGAGGAGGCACAGGAAGAAACCAGGGCAAGATACAGCCCCACAAAGGAGACACCCCATTAGCCGATTTTCCCCAATTATTTCCTTATGTCTACCACTGACCACATCCTAATAAATGTCACTATATTATGAATACATCAAATGATTAATTTGGTCAAGGTCTCATGATCTAACTACCTCCAGAAATTCCGTAACAGACATTCTCCTCAAAGTGTCCTTTACTGAAGTCCTTCCTAAACATTTCTCAAAGCTATCAAGTTGGCAACATTAACTATCACTATTAAAACAAAACCTCTGAATTAACAGAAAAATGTGACTGTGGCACTCAAAGCTTCTCAGATCTTCTCAGACACTACGTGTGTGTTAAAAGAACCACTCTGAAGAACATGATACTTATCTGGAATATGGCTGACACTCAAACACCAGTCACTAGCCTTCCTTCCAGATTTAGCTAAGTAAAAAGCAGCAGTTTTCTCAGAATAAACAAATCCTTCTACCTAATGTCTGATCTGAAGAGACATCGAATCTAGTTTCTATGCTGGCTGACCTCAGAAAAAAATTCAAACATTTTCCCAAATACAATCTTAAGGAATATTATACAAAATCTTTCTCCCAGAACCCGGTGCTTTAAAAAATAATAATCACAACAGAGCTATAGTCTTTTATGTTTAACAAATAAGCATCACTTTACCAACTTGGACATTACCAATTCATTTCTACCTCAAGCTACAAAAAATCACTCCATGGTCTGTGTTTTCCTAACCGTTACCTTTACTGTGACCTTATAATCTCATGTCTCAACAAAACTCAGTTCTTTTCTGGGTTGAAGGTGCAATTCAGTATACAGAGTGCTTGCTTGGCATGAATGGGGTCCTGGGTTCTACCCTGAGGATAGCAGGAACATGATATGGCAATGTATGTCTATAATCTCAGCATTCTGGAGGTGGAGGCAGGAACCAGTCCACACTACATGGGACTCAACGTAAAAATTTAAGAAAAAAAAGAAAAAAAAAAAAAGGAAGAAAAGGTGCCCAGTGAGATGCTTCAGCAGTTAAAGGCATCTGCTACCAAGCCTGACAACATGAACTTGAATCCCAGAATTCCCAAATTCCACATACACAGTGGAAGGAATGAACAATTCTCTGTTTATCCTCTGTAAGTTATTCACACATGTGCCCTGATGCATGCACATTACTACACACATACACCAATAAGTAAATAAATAAATGTTATGCAGATGGGTAGGTACGTAAAGTAGGTAGACACGGGAACTGCAATGATGGCCCAGCCGTTAAAGAGCTCAAACTATTCTTGCAGAGGACCCAAGTGAGTTCCAAGCACCAACATTGATCAGCCATAATCACTTGTAAACCTATTTTCACAGAACCTAACCTAACAACTCTGGCTTCACGGACACCTGAACTCATGAGGCATATGCAGACACACATGCAGAATTAATATATAACAATAAAAAAAGCAGTTCATCTCTTAGGCATAAAACATTCTGAGCAAGGCTCTGTAAACAGTCAACTTCGCTCTTGCCATTACAGTAGGCTAGAAATCCAGACAATTTGTATATACCCCCTTTCAGACAGGTATGGTCAAGGACTCAAATGTTTTACCAACTGAGGAGTGGCCAAAACCTCCATCAAGACTGAGCTGTTACTTCAGCTAACCAAAGCAAATGGTAGCAATCTAAACAGCATTCTAAATAGATCTCCTACAGCAAAGGATTACCGTCACAGTGTCAGTAGGCCAGTGAGATGGCTGAGCAAGTCAAGTGTTTGCTGAACAAGTCCAACTGTACCAGTTTGAATAAGAATGATCCCTACAGGCTCAGATATTTGAATGCTTGGCCCATAGTTGGTAGACCTATTTGGCAAGGATTAGGAGCTCTGGCCTTGTTGGAGGAGGTAAATCACTGGGGGTAGAATTTGAGTTTCAAAAGATTCATATCATTATGTCTCTGTCTCCCCTACTTGTGAATAAAGATGTGAGCATTTAGCTACTGTTCCAACACCATGCCTTCCTGCCTACCTGCTGCAATGCTCGCTGCCAATGATGGTAATGGACTCTAACCTTCTGAAACTGAAAGCCCCAAATAGTCTTTCTTTTATAAGTTGTTTTAGTCTTGGTGTCTTATAACAATAGAAAATTAACTAAGATACCAACCGCCTAGGTTTGATCCCCAGAACTCACATAAAAGTAGACAGAAAAACAATTTCTCATAATTGTTCTCTCACCCAAAGTATCTCTCCCCCCCTCACTTAAATAATAATAGTAATAATAAAAACAACTGAAAGAAGTTAGTAGCCAATAATGCAAACATATCACAAAGAACAGGAAAGAAAATACCCATAGCTAACTTACTTTTACTCAAGAGAGATCTAAGGTACCTTAGGAGTTTAAGCCATTGTTTAAGTGATAAGGATAGAAACCACAAGAGAAGACTCCAGTCCCTCGTTATTGTTTCAATTGCAGCAACTGAAATCTCCATTTATTTACCCATTTTATGACATAAAAGGGCTTTCCATATTTTTGTGCTATCAATTTGAACTCTGGAGTGTTACACTGCAAGTAACACACGAAGTGCTTGGCTAAAACCCTGACCTTGATGGACTTCTCATCCAGTCCTCTAGCTTTGTTTTTGAGGCATAGTCTTGAGAGCCTAAACTTTATGTAGCCAGGGATGACCCTGAGCTCTTGATCCTGCCACCTCCGCACTCTAGGTCTAAGATAGCAAGGCATGCGCATCAATCACCATGCCCTGCTTCCAGGGCTAGAGCACTGATATACACTAACCACTCTTCTATCATTAAACAGAAGCAAACAATAAGAAATGGCAATAAAATTTTAAAACAATCTAAAAATTCAAACCAACCAGGCCTAACAAAAGTTCTCATCCCAGGATCCGAAAATTGTTAAGACAATGTTACCACACTCAGGTCAGTGATTTATGTATTTCCTCTTGCTTATTTCCATTTCTGTTACAATGTGCAGATTTTAGGTTATTTTTTTTTCCTTCCTGTTCAACAAGTTAAACTTTTTTTTTCTTGCCCCCATTGGAGCAGTTCTACCTAAAGCTATGAAATAATCTACTGACATTAGAAATCAATCTTGAAAGTGTGGTGGCGCACGCCTTTAATCCCAGCACTCGGGAGGCAGAGACAGGCAGATTTTTGAGTTCGAGGCCAGCCTGGTCTACAGAGTAAGTTCCAGGACAGCCAGGGCTACACAGAGAAACCCTGTCTAGAAAAACCAAAAAAAAAAAAAAAAAAAAAAATCAATCTTGAAGCTGGAGATGGCTCAGCAGGTACAAGCACTTACTGATCTTGGAGAGGACTCCAGTTCAACTCCCAGTACCTACATGAAAACTTGTAAGAGTCTTTCATTCTAGTTCTAGGGGATCCAATGTCCTCTTCTGGCCTCTGCATCAACCAGGTAGGTATACAAATCATACACAGATATGCATGCATACAAAACACTATACTCATAAAGTAAAATAAAACACAAAATAAGTCTTTGTGAGAGCTAAGGAAATGGCTCAGTAGTTAAGAGCACGACTTGCTCTTGCAAAGGACCCAAGTTTGGTTCTCAGGGATTACATGACAGCTAGCTCACAACCATCTGTAACTCTAGTTCTCGGGGGATCCTCTCCTCTTCTAACTCCTGTAATCAGGGTATACAAGTGGTATCCTTACATACATATAGGCAAACACTAATACAGTAAAACCAAAGCTTAAAAAAAGAAAAGTCAGCAGGGCTGTTTTGGCTCCCAGCACTCAGGTGACAGAAGCAAGCAGATTCTTCAAGTTTCTGTCTACAGAGTAAGCTTCAGAACAGCCAGGGTACACCTAATGAACCCTGTCTAAAACAGAGAAAAGGAAAGAAAAAAAAAAAAGAAAAGAAAAAGAAAAACCTTTGCATCTTAAATAAAATTGACATTTTGAGAAATACCAAGAAACTCAAATGATATTTTGAAAAACAAAGAGGCCCAAGGCTGCAAAACTGAAGACAAACTTTCTTTTAAATTGGCATAGTGAGGCCTAGATTCTAGTTCTAACTCAGTATACACAGAGAGATGAACATAGATCCAGCATTACACCTGCTGGAACTCCATTTTCGATCTGTAAAGTAAAAATAGACCAGATGACTTGACATTTCTTCCCTCGTTAAAAACTTTAGGATTTTAAGCATTAGAAAGAATGCCTTCGGGCTGGAGAGACGGCTCAGTGGGTAAGAGCATCTACTGCTCTTCCAAAGGTCCTGAGTTCAAATCCCAGCAACCACATGGTGGCTCACAACCATCCGTAATGAGATCGGATGCCCTCTTCTGGTGTGTCTGAAGACAGCTACAGTGTACTTACATATAATAATAAATAAATCTTAAAAAGAGAGAGAGAGGAGGGGGCAAGCAGCCCCTTAGGAAAAAAATAAAAGAAAGAATGCCTTCTTTTCCCCCTAAGAGTTACAGAACTACAAAAGGTATTGTCTAAATATGTTGATGTCTTTTAAATGAGTTTTTTACCCCCCACAATCAAAGTGATTACAGGTCAAACTCTACAAAGGATCAATATTATTTTAAAAAATACTTAATGTTTAAGCTCTTTATTATTGTACTTTTAAAATGTTTATTTGTTGGGGGAGAGGGTATGTGCATGCGCATGCCACATCTACGGAGCCCTATGTGGAGGTGAGAGGACAACCTGCAGGAGTCGGTTCTCTCCTTCCACCATGGTGATGAGGAAAGGGGGCTAAGCCATTATTAGCTTAGCTGGCTTAATATTACATCTTCTTTAGCAATTAAAAGAAACCAGATGTGGCCACAGCCTGAAAAAAAAAGACTGAGTCAGCAGATTCTTAAGACAGATTTTAAAACTGCTCCTAAGAGGGAAAGAAAAAACAAAAAACAAAAACCTTAAAATACTAACTTGCTGAACAGAAAAAAAGAACATTAAACAAACGTGCTGTGTATCACAGAAACAGGTGGGAGAAAACACACGAACTAGCTCAAAGACTGTACTAATACCATCTTCTACTCTTCCTTCACTTAGGACACCATCAGACACTGAGCAGCAAAGATGCAACCAGGTTTCCAGGCAATGGCACTGGCAAGTGTAAAGCGAGGTTTGTGGCGGTTGAGAAGCAAACTTAAGGCATGGCTATCTAAAGGAGAGCTAGTAACCAAGCAGAAGTGCTAGGAGGGCAGTCTGGGGTAGAGAAGAGCCAACTAGGAGCCATGTCATTTTAAATTTGCATTTTGAGAGACACTACTGTTTGCCATGTACCTACTAAAACTCAAAATGGACTCTGATACTGCCTTTCAAATGGCAGTGTTTATGATTTTATTCTACCTAAAATCCAGACTTACTATATATATTCATTCATTCTTTCCTTTGTATTAATGATACATCGATAATTCTGGACTGCTAATATGGAGCTGGGTTATGTACATTTTAATTGTAGTTACATTGTTAAGAATGTAACAATTAAGCCAGCACTTAGGAGGCAGACAGAGGCAAGTAGCTAGATCCCTGAATTCCAGGCCAGCTTACTCTAGATAATTTGAGGGCCACCAGAGATACAAAGAGAAACCCTGTCTCAAAAAACAAACAAAAACAACAAAACCCCAAACTCCAAAAGAATGCAACAATTCTCTTTCAATTTACCCCCTTTGCTTTTTCCACTAATGAAAATTGCAAGGATTGACACAACATCCTAAATTGTTCCTTGTGTGTTGTTTGTATACAACTACAAACACACATGTTCAGGTGTGCCCTTGGAGAGGCCAAAGAACAGCATCATCTGTCCTGCTTTATCACCTCCCAGTCATTCTCTTAAAACCCAGTCCCTCACTAATCTTGTAGCGATGAGCCATCTTCCTGTCCCTAACCCAACAGTGTTAGGGTTAGCAAAAGACATTCAAGGCAGGCCTAGTTTTTGGTGATTTTTTTTTTTGTTAAAGATTTATTTATGTGTATGAGTACACTGTCATTCTCTTCAGACACACAAGAGGACATCAGATCCCATTACAGATGGTTATGAGCCACTATGTGGTTGCTGGAAATTGAACTCAGGACCTCTGGAAGAGCAGTCACTGTTATTAGCCACTGAGCCATCTCTCTAGTCCCCCCCTTCTTTAAACTTTTTATAGATTCTTTGTGAATTTCACATCATGTACCCCAATCCCACTCATCTGTTGTTCCTTCCTACCCTCTGACCTTACAATGTCCCAAGAAAACAAAAAACAAAAATCATCACCTGGAAGCTACAGTGTATCACACACTATATCCTTTTGCCCACACATCTTTACTTGTAAACATCCATTACAATGAGCTGTCGGTCTGGTTCGAGGCCTCTGGTCCCTCAGCAGGACTCCTTTGGATATCCTGTTATTGCCCTTGCCCTGTGTCTGAGATCCTGCAGCTTTGGTTCTGCAGGACCAATCCCTTCACACGTTCCAATAGTTCATAGATGGGATAGATAATAGGGTGAGTCAACTCAAAGCCCTGGATCTAGGCCTGAGCGGGAGCTGCTTTTTGGTCAGCCTACCAGCACTCCTGCACCCCGTGTCACCAGAGCCAGATCTTCCGCTTTGCCCAGGCAAGGGGCAGGGCCATCCATCAGGGCCAGCTTTCCCTGTCACAATAGTGAGGAATGGTGCATCTCTCCCATCGCCCATACCACCACATGCATATCTAGCTTTTTACCTGAGTAAACTACAGACTTCATGATTATACAACTGCTATCTCCCCAATTCCCCAAAAAGGTGCTTTTTAAAATGTAAGGCTGCATAAGTGTAGCACTTTCTTTTAATGTTTTATTTTTACTTATTCATTTTGTGTGCCTTCCCTGTATGTATTTTTGCACACCATATGTATGCTTGGTACCCATGGAAGTTAGAAAAAGGTACTAGAACCCCTGGAACTGAGTTACAGAAGGTTGTGAGGGACCATATAGGTGCTGAGACTCACGTGCTGGTCCTCTGCAAGAGTAGCCACCGAAACCATACTGCCATCCCTCCTTTCTTTCATACCAAGGTTTTTTTTCCATATTGGCAACATTGTAAAGCCAGGCACGGTGACAACCCCATATAATCCCAGTACTTGTATGACAAAAGCATACAGGATCGCATGTTTCAGACCAGTTTGAGCAATCAAATGAGTTCAAGGCCAGAATATACTACAAAGAAAGTCAGTCTCTAAAACGAGAATATTCTATGAAATAGAAGACAAATAAAACTGCTATACATTAAAACTCTTTTTACAAAAGGTGTGTGTGTGTGTGAGAGAGAGACAGAGAGAGACAGAGAAAGAGCTGTTATCCTGACACCATAGCAGAGTTGAGTAGTTTTGACAAAGCCGCTAGGTGGACAAAATCTAAATTACTTATATCAGTCCTTTATACAAAAGTTTTCAGACTGCTATCTAAATGACAGTCAAATATATCAGAAATGGTAGAAAAATAATTATTCATTTCAGCAAATAAAGTTTATTCTGAACTCCTCCTCCTTTGTAATTTGTGTCACTTAGTAAATGCTGATATTCACACTTTGGTTACTTTCCATAGAGTAGTTGCACAGTAATTTAACCCTGACATTATTATTACAAACAAAATCCTTACTAAGGCACATTTGTAATTATCAGTACACATACTTATTTTTCAATAACATATATCTACTAAGGTAAAGACAAGCAAAGCTGAACACAGAAACAACAGCTGATATAACTTAGTAACTCCTAATAGTCTATCAAGACTACAACATCTCAAGAGTACCATTAAGGACCAACATATTAGTGTTACCTGATTGCATATTAGGAAAGACAATCCATCAGCACCATTCCACACCCACATGCACATGTTTCTCTTATGCACAAAGTTTTGGAAATCATTTTACCTTGAGTGTGAAAAGACTAATCCGGCCAGGTAATTTATAAAATAGGCCTTCTCCTCCTCTTGAGTTGGAATGCAGCATGGCATTGAGGCAAGCAAGAGGGGACGTTCCACTGGAAAAGATGAAAGGACGGGAATGGGTCACAAAACTGGTATCTACTTAGCAAATATCCAGCTCCTCCAATTCATTTCCAAACCAAGAAGTAAAGCAAGCAAAGCAGAAGCAACGGTTTCACAAATCTATTATGAAAGCAGCGGAAGATAAACAACTGAAATTCACAGAAGTCCCACTCAGAGTCTAGGCTGTGATGCATAACAATTCAGAATACACACCAAGCACATCTTTAGTGTTTCCTGACAATACAAACCAAACTCTAAAAAATTTAGAGACCATTCAGCAGTTAAAAGTGCTTGGTGTGAGCCAGGTATAGTGGCACATACCTTTACTTCTAGTACTCAGGAGGCAGAGATCTCTGAATTTGAGACCAACCTGATCTACAAAGTGAAGAAAACCCACCTCCTGTCTTGAAAAAACAAAAAAACAAAACAAAACAAAAAGTTGGCTGGCTGCTTTCACAGAGGACCAGAGTTCGAGTCCCAGTACCCATGGTGGGTGGCTCACAACCTGCTAACACTGTTAGCCACAGAGGGTCCCTATACACTCTTTTGGCCTCCGAGGGTAACCAAGTATATATGCCATACACACAAATTAAAAAATTTCCAAGTCATATGTTAACAAATTTTAAAGCACATATCTTAGCCAGGAGTGCTGGTTCATTCATATAACCTCAGCCCCCAAAAAGCTGAGTAAGAAGGCCAAAGTCTGGATGGACTTCACAGTCAGTTACAGGCCATATTGGTCTATATTATGAGAATCTGCTCAAAAACGGAACATGCCTTTAATCCCAGAACTCAGGAGGAAGAGTCAGGCAGATCTTTTGAGTTTGAGGCCAGCCTGGTGTACAGAATGAGTTTCAGGACAGCCAGAGATACACAGAAAACCCTTCCTCAAAAAACAAACAAACAAAAAACCAGCAACAACAAAACCTTTTACTATTACAAATGAGTTTTCTCAGCTGAGAATAATGGAACATGTCTTTGCTTTCAGCATGAGAGACAGAGGCAGAGGCAGGCTGATCTCTGTGAACTTGAGTTTAGCCTGGTCTACATAGTAAGTTCCAGAGCAGCAAGAACTACTTAATACAAGTCCCCCTATCAAAAAAAAAAAAAAAAAGGGAACTCTTTTGGTTCCTGGGGCTGAGAGATGACTCAGCAGTTAACAGGACCGGAGCTCAGTTTGGAGCACCCATGTCTGCAGTTCACTACAGTTATCAGTACCTCTGGTATCTGACACTTTGGTCTGGCCCCACCCCACACCCATTACCGGCCACCAAGCCTGAAGACCTGAACCAACCCCTGTAAGTTGTTGTTTCTCTATAGCCCCTTCCCCAATATTCACACAAAATAAGTAAAATGTAATAAACATTTTGAATAAAAAAAAAAAAAAAACAGGTTTCTCAGTATCTACACTGCAACATACAGAGCATGCCCAACCACTGCCTTACAGCTTTATGAAAACGCCAGACTAAATGGCACTGAATCCTGGTAAAATACCTATACTTTATTCTTACACTTAAATATCTTCTAATAAAACACCCGCAATTTGAGTTGTCTTTATTGTGAAAGAGAATGGATGAGTCTCATCTACAGATTTCATTACAAAGAAAAAAGCCATCAAATGGAGTTAGCATAATATTTAAATATCCAACTAGATAGTATATGAAGTTCCATGGTCCCTGTCACAATAGTAGGTTAAAAATGACAACTTCACGAAGCAGAACATTTACTGATCTTAACACTAAAAAGGGTGTCAAAACTAGACAAATGCCTATTACCATTACATTTGACACTAGAATGTGAGTGTTAGGGTTTACCTGTGCATATTTTCTTCCCTCTCCTTGCTATGTTAAAAAAAAAAAAAAAAAAAAAGGATCTTAAGCCCCTATTTTTCAAAACTAGCAGCCTTAATTTACATAGTGTTAAAAACAAATTGAGTGTAAAAAAAGCCATTTAAAAAAAATAATTCTACTTTGAAACACACTGGATACTAAAAATAACTTTCAACAAAAAGCAGCCACTAAAAGCAAGGCGGTACAAAATCTAGAACATCAAATGGCTGTGCTAGCATCTCCTACAAAGAGATAACATTCTGGCAAGTCCTGTGACTACTACACACTATACACTTGTCTACAAGAACAGAGCTGCTCACTCTTCCTGAGTGCTACAATTCCTAGAAAAACAAAAAGCACAAACAAGGGACTAATTTACCTTCTATTGATATAGTGATCCAACAGCAGGGACAACATCAGCATGATGGAGAATAGCCCATGGGGGGGAAAAATAAAGCACAATTATCACACTGTAAAGCGCATAGCTACAAATCAAATAGATAGGCTGTAGGCAACCCTAGATAGGCTGTAGGCAACCCTAAACATCCCACCCTACAAAACATTAGCTAAAGAATATGCAACGTAGAAATAATTTTCTCATTTCAAATGACTACAGTTTGATTAGCAATATAATACACTAATTGCTTAGGGCTGGGGTGAAAAGCTTCTTCAATAAAGTGCTTGTCAATCAAGCACTTAGATCAGACTTCACACCCCAAAAACCACATGGTAAAAAAACGAAACAAAAAACCCCACTGCAGGCATGGTGGCCAGGTACTTCCAATCCTGGCTCTGGCAAGACAGTGACAGACTTGGTAGCAAACCAGCACAGCCCAATTTGTAAGCAGTAGGTCCCAAGGAGAGACCATTTTTCTTAAGGAAGAATGACATCCAAGGTTGTCCTCTGACCTAACACACACCATGCACCTGCACATACATAAACATGTATGCAATACCCCCCACAGACAAAATGCTATGTGTTCCAAATTCCGAAAAAGGGACTGCTATTATATGGGCTCCTCCTTCCTCACTTAAATTAAAAAGCAAGGCGGGTGGGAGAAATGACTGGTGTAGTGGCTCACTGGTATTAATTAAGAGCATTAACTGCTCTTCCAGAGGACCTGGGTTCAAATTTCCAGTAGTCACTAGCAGCTCACAACTGTATATAACTTCAGTTCCAGTTGTCCCAATGCCCTCTTCTGGCCTCCATGGGCAATAAGTGCACACCATGCACAGACATACACTAGTGTAAAACACATACATACAATAACAAAAACAAAAACAAAAAGTTTTTAGCTGGGCAGTGGTGGTACATGACTTTAATTCAAGAATTTGGGAGATAGAGGCAAGTAGATCTCTGAGTTGAGGGCAGCCGAATAGTCTATGGAATAAGTTCCAAGACAGTAAGGGCACACAGAGAAATCCTGTCGGGGGGGGGGGTGGGGGGGGGGGGGGGGAGGGAAAGGAGAGGTTGGTGTAAGGATGAGAAAAGAACTGAATTAAAGGCACCCTGGTTTTCATGCCTTCAAACACTTCTGTGTTTCTTACTTGTTGTTTCTCCAGGAAAACTACATTATAACAAATTCCACAAATTACTCATTAGTATATTTGTATCACAACTGAATAAATTAGCTACTTGTGGATGGTATATGTCTGTAATCCCAGCAGTTGAGAGGTAGAAACATGAGGATTAGAGTTCAAGGTAAGCCCTCAGTTGAGCAGCAAGTTGGAAGCCACCTAGGGCTGCAAGAGACTATCTTAGAAATCGGAGTAAATGACTAAATTACTGGGTAGCTAGAGGGTTTAATTCCACTGAGACCATTTTTCTTGGATCAGAAAGGAAAAGACTTAGCCCTGTGGCAGAGAAAGCATAGAGAAAAGAGTATATATCTGCTCCTTTTCTATTACCTAAACTTGTAAGACAAGTCTATGAGAAGGTAAGGCTGAAGTGAGACCTTACCTTTTTAAAAAAAAAAAAAAAAGTGTACTACAAAATAACCAAAGTCTAGCTGTATGTCAGGACCTACGTAAGGTCTTGTGTGAAAGATGCTGTATTTCTGATGTAAATAAACGGATGTTCACCCACTCCCGACTCCCACCCTCACAGTACACACCAGGCACACTACCATTACATACACAACCACAGATAGACCAACAGGTGAATTTACTACTGCATATGGAAGGCACATGTCATGTAAAGCCCTCATTTAAACAGTAAGAGCAATACAAACCTCATTTCCTTTAGTCCTTCTGCCTCTATGACCTGCAGAATCTGTTTTGGTGTCATTGGTGCATCCGAGTAGTTTTCTAACACCTGAAGAAACATAAACGTCCTGACTTCAGTGTAAAAACTTTCATTAGTCTGTTGCATGGCCGGCTATGAGGAGCTGTCAGTGCCACACTCAAAATGACTGGGGGCTACAGATATGGTGTTAGAACAATTCAGACTCAAATCAGACTCGTCAGTGTCCTGAAAGTTAACTTCAATTAGGAAAAAATTACCACAATTAGGTGAAATACTCTATAATTTTTTTCTCTCGAGACAGGGTTTCTCTGTGTAGCCCTGGCTGTCCTGGAACTCACTCTGTAGACCAGGCTGGCCTCCAACTCAGAAATCCACCTGCCTCTGCCTCCAAAATACTCTTATTCTTAATTCTAAGGGCAGCTATCTTAACATCTATGTGTAATAATAGATGAGACTTTAGCAGCTCTGGAAACTGCATAATTTAATGCTGTTAAATATAGAATACAGCTGAGC
Source organism: Rhynchomys soricoides (assembly GCA_019843965.1). NCBI lineage: Eukaryota > Metazoa > Chordata > Mammalia > Rodentia > Muridae > Rhynchomys > Rhynchomys soricoides. Next base: position 668,185 of record JADRCH010000019.1, read on the forward strand.
AACAGTGGCCAGGGCTATACAGAGAAACCCTGTCTGGAAAAGAAAGCAACCTATCTATCATCTATCTATTATCTATCTATCTATCTATCCATCAATCATCTATCTCTCTCCTGTATACATGTATGCATGTATTTATCAGGCATGATGCTCACGACCTTAATCCCAGCACTCAGGAGGCAGGAGAACCTCTTGTGAGGCCTGTCTCAAAAAACAAAAACAACCAACAAAAACTACTTCTGCAAAATACATGAGAAGATTGAAATTTACTCAAGGAACTTCCAAGGCCTAGTGTGGTGGCACATGTCTTTAATCCCAACAGAAGCAGACAGATTTCTGTGACTTCAAGGCCAGCTCAGTCTATATATGGAGGTCAAGACCAGCCTTGTCTCCAAAAAAAGTTTTGACTAATTCCCTTATCCCATATGGGTATGTGTGCATATACACAGGTTTTTTGTTTTTGTTTTGTTTTGTTTTGAATACAGACTCACTCACTATGCAGCCCCAGTTGGCATGGAACTCACTACTAGACTAGGCCAGTCTCAAATTTACACAGACTTGCCTGCCTTTGTCTACCAAGTATTGGGGTTAAGGGTGTACACCAACACACCTAGCTATATGTTCAGTTTTGTTCTGAGACAACCTAGACTAGCTCTAAATTTGTCATGTAGCCAAGGATGGCCTGGAACTCCTGAGCCCACTATCTCCACCTCCCAAGCACTGGGATTACAAGTGTGTGCCATGTCCAACTTCAGTTCTTTTCCATTAAACCATATTCTGGGGTTAATTGCCACAGTAGATTTTGTCATTTGACAACACGATGCTATAAGTTTTCTTTGTGACTCACATAACAAACAATGAGGAACCTGATGTCCTGCTTTTGTTGGTCATCAGTAACTAAGTCTGTAACGCAGTAATTTTCACTAAGTTGAGCTGTTTCAGAAATGTTCCTCTCCTAATAGGAAAAGAACGCTGTCCTTTCATTATCTCACTCTCAACCGTGCAGCTGCTGCAGGCACTCCAAGCTAACAAGTGGAAAGCCCAAGTTCTCTCTGTCATTTATTAAAGGGGAGTTGGGGTGGGCAGGCAGGAAGTCCCAAAGGAAGGCTACAAAAGACCTTATCACTAAAGGAAGTCTAATGTGGAGAATGGAATACTAAAACAAACCTCCCATTTTTCCTCCTCAGCCTCTCTGTTAATTTTTACACTGCTCTTGTCAGTTACTAATACTGTTTCTAATCCTGATGACTCTGATCCTATCACCTCTATCCCTGACTTCTCCCAAGCTTCAGAATTAAGTAGTTCTGTATGATTCACCAGTCTAATTGTCCATTCTTAACTTGTTCAACTCTATCTGGGCAAGTCTTGTTTATCTCCCCTCCATCCCTACCCTTTCTCCCTATATTACTTACCTTAACTGGCACCTAATTTAGCAACACACATGTGGCATCCTTCACTCTCATCTACCTGGTTCACTACCACAGCCAGTGACCAGACACAACAGTCTTTTCAATTACATCCTTGAGTCCAGCCCTGTTCTCAAATCCATTCCAGTTTGTAGTTATCCCTCATTTAAAACCACACGGAACCTGTCTTGTACCAGGCCCTTTCCTAGGGATCCAGAGTCTTCCTTCATCATGCTCCTACTTCAAAATCATCTTCAGCAACTGTCTCTCCATAAGCAGCGGAAGGTAAGTTTCCAAAACCCACCCACCCACTAAAGTGCAGGCTTTAGAATCAGATAGGATAAGATTTAAATTCTATTCTTCCAAACCACAGCAAGTACCTATGCACCTATACAACCTGAGCCAAAGGGGATCTCTCACTCTTCAAGAACTGAGACCTTCCTCTCAGGGTCATTTTTCAAATTGAAAAGAACACAAATAAGCACCTGTAGATGCCCAGAAGCTGGGCACACAAGGCCTCTTAATCACCTCTGTCTCCGGGCAAGACCACCTCACCGATACACACACTTTGTCCCTGCGATTCCTCTCTGACCACCCCATTTGCACACTTTGCAAATATATTCACATCCATCTAGTTTTTCTCTCCTCCCTCAGCCGTTCTTTGTTCACCAGCTTCTGCATGCATAGCCTCCTCTGTGACAGGCCTACCTGCATTCCACTACCTGTTCACACCTCAGCTCAGAAACTACCTTCCCTCAGGAAGCACTCCTTAATCGATGTCAGCAGAGTCAAATCTCTTTTTCAGGGATCCCACTGTTCCACAGTAAAAGTAAATTATCTCCCAAGCTGGGACACCGCAAAGGGAAGTGAGGAACTAATCATATTTATTGCTAAACAAGAGACAGAAGAAACCAAGATACCTGTTTAACTCCAGTGACATGAAAGCCTGTAGTTCTGTTCATGCATCTGAATCATCTGAATATGAATCAATCTCCCCCCCCCCCAATCTTCCAAGGACTAGTCGCTCCTCCTCTTCACTGTCTAGGATTACCCAAGTGCCAAGACAGGCAAGGCTGACATAACAAACCTCTAATGAGCCTTAGACAGGTTACTGGTGTTCACTGTTACAAGATACCATCTCTTTGATACCAGCTGAGCTAGCAAATCTCCTACAAGGAAAAAGAAAAAAAAGCATGACTGAAAAAATGCCAATTATTTAAATAGTAGCCAGAAAGAGCTTGAGAATCTTAAAACAGAAGAAAAAAGTTTCTAAAGAGAAGGTACATCTAGGAGGAGTTGGAGAAGGGACTGAAGGAGCTGAGGGAGTTTGCAGCCCCAGGGAGGCAGAAACAGTGGCAACTGGCCTGACACCCCCCCCCCCCCCAAATACTCCTGGAGACTGATCCACCAACCAAAGAATCCACATGGAAGGACCCATGGTGCTGGCCACATATGGGGCAGAGGAGGGTCTTGTTAGCCATCAGGGGGAGGAGAGGCCCTTGGGCCTAAGAGTGTTAGATCCCTCAGTAGAGGAGAATGCCAAGGAGGGAAGATGAGAATGGGTAGGTGGGTGGGAGAATACCCCCATAGTGGCAGGGGGAGAGGGGAGGAAATGGGGAGGCTCCAAAGGGGAGATCTGGAAAGGGGGAAACATTTGAAATGTAAATAAAGTATGAAAAATAAATAAATAAAAAGAGAAGTTACATCTAAAGATATAAATAACTCATTTTCATTAAAATTGTACATAAACCACTAGTTTTCAGCACAATCCATCAGTGCTCTATTGCCAGTCTTTCAGATCACACATTTTTTGAAGGAAAGAAAAAAATGAAAACTATCTACTTGAGAAAAACAATGTTTGATATAAGAATGGTCAGCCATGAATCAGAGCAAAAATAAAGCATGCAATGTAGCATTTCTCAGAAGCCAGAGGAATCTATTTAAGAGTAGTACACAATTTAAAAGAAAAATCTCCGTGGCTGTTTCTCCCAAATTGTTCCTAACAAGCTGGCATTTTTACTCCACACCTCTACTTCAGATAGCTAGAAATGCCACACCACACTGTAGGGCATCTGAGAGAAGAATGTCCACCTCTCAAAACTAACAACTGCAAAAACTCATCTGCAGCAGTCGGCTACTCTGCTGGAATTCTCCAGAATCCTGTAAGCTTTCCTACACCAAAATGGCACATATAAGGTTATTATCTACTCGACAATTTGAGCAAGCACAGGAGCGATCAAAAACTTCCCCTGACAAACACATGGGGTCGCCATTACATGCGATCTAATTTCAACTGTCCAAAAGCAATTACGAATAGTAATCCTGTGACAAAACTAACTGCACTACCATTGTAGCTCAGTGTTTGCCAGGTGTCCCTTTATGAAGTAAAAGCAAAGAAACTCCCCAGCACTCAGTGTGGAAGAACTGCTTTTTAAAAAAAAAAAAAAAAAAAAAAAAAAGGGGGGGGGGGGGGGGGGACTTTGTCTCCCTCAACAAATCCCCACAAAAACACAGAAAATTCTAAAACACAAACCACATAAAAGATATGCAAAATTGCATACCATGTTCCCACAAGTCCTCTTTCAAACGTGCAACTATACCACAAAGAAATTCTGTTCAGATTACTATTTTTAACTGAAGAGCCACAGTAGAAAAAGAGAAATAACTTAAGATAATTGAGCTTGAAGGTGAGCCAATGATAAACTAGAAATAGCAACCTTAACCTTGGAATTCAAAGCACAGTAAATTTAAGAACTTAAAGAGGCTTAAATAACAGTGGATTCCACACTACTAGAGCCTTTCAACTAAGAAGAGCCCACAGAGCTTTGAAACAGGAAGGTTTCAGAACTGTCAGGCTATAAATAACAACAGGATTGGAAGGTACTTTCACCTACCTCTACGAGTAGGGTTCTGGCAAGCAAATTTTCTTTGGGTGCCCAGAGTCATAAACACCTGCACAACCAAGATTCAACAACCTCCATGATAAAATAAAACACCCTACATTTCAGCTTTCTAAGCTCTTTCAGACCTAAATTTGTTAAGTGAAGCATCGTTGAAGAAATCCTGAAGTTCCAAGATCATAAAAACTAGCCAAAGGTTCTAGTTTTGATTGAATCTCAGAAGGAAAAATACACCACCTAGGAGTTTCAATTTTCATATGCCAAGCAAAAAAATAAACTGAACTACATCTTTCATACAAACAATCCAATTTCTGTTCCCAGGGTAACAGGAGAAGAGCAATGATCAGTAATACCAGTGGAAACTCTCTGGTAGCTCAAACAGTCATGGGTAAATGAATAACCGGCTTTCACAGACTCCAAGAAAAGGGTTCACTCTAGATCTTTATCAACCGCCAACACTTTTGAGGCAGACAGAACTCACTTTCCAGTAAAAGGAACAGCTAGAAAGCTGAGCTTCACTCCATCATTAAAACTAAATTATAACAATTACATATAAAATACAGGGCGTCAACAGAAAAGTAGGATGCACCCATAAGCCTGCACTGTAGCAGTCTGAGGAAGTGACATCTCTGAGAGAAGTATAACCTATTAGAATTGTCATCAGCAACATTTCATAAGAACATGCCAGGTCTTTTGGCTTTGTATTTGGAGTCCAAAAGAAAGCTATCTCACAAGTCCACTGAAGCTTGGGAAACATAAAATCCACAAATCCTCTGGGCAGGTAACTAGCTCATGAACCTATTTACTTTAAAAACAAAAACAAAAACAAAAACTAAACCCTCAGAAGAGAAGCCTCAGATACACATTCTTTGCAAAGTGTACTCAGTTCCTCTGCAAGGTGTCTACTCCTATTAGTCACAGGGGTTCAGTGTGATTTGAATGTTCGAGGGTCACCTGCATAACAATCGCTTAAGCAGCTGGCTAAAGTACTGTTTCTCAGAGGAATCTGGAGTTCGGTGTGTTTAAAATGAGCCCTAGAGCCAGTGTTTTAAACAAAGTCCCTAGGTATACTCCCACCGGGCACTCCAGTTCGAGAACCACTACTCAGGGTTCAGATTGGATCTTAGCAATTGCTTTCCGACACACACCTGGTTTAAACTGCCAACGTTCTAAAAGCTTCTCATGTCCTTGAAACCAGAGGCACTTTCCCACCCCCGCGGTGTCCAGTGACCCACTCCACTGCCCACGAAGAAGGGAAGCACTTCCGACCTTTCCCGGAAACCTAACTCCCGCAGAAGAATAAACGGCGCTCCGGGACCCCCTGCTGCTGCCAACGTGGGGGAGGGGAGACTGGAGCCCGGGCGCTCGGAGGGGAGGAGCCGCTTGCCAGCTCGCCCCTCCGCAGGAATTCAGGGGGGTGTGCAGAAGGCGCCCCAGCCTACTCAGGCCCGGGACCTCAGGAGCTCCACACCCGGGCGGCCCCGCCCCCTGCTGCGGTGGGCAGGGCCTCGCCCCTCCCCCGCCCCGGGAGCCGCGCGGGAGCCCACCCCCTAGACCCCCCGCTGCGGCCCCCCCGGGCAGCTCGCCTCACCAGGCGCGCGGCCTCGGCCCACGTGCGCTCCTTCTTCCTCTTCTGTTTGTCCTTCATCCTCCTCCGCGGCGGCGGTGGCGGCTCCACGCGGGTCCTTCGGGCGGGGCGGGCTAGGGCGGTGGCGGCGCGGGGCTGGGGTGGAGGCGGCAGCGGCGGGGGGCGCGTGGCGGCGGCGAATGCGAGGACTCGGGTGCGGCCGGAGAGGGCGGGCGCACCGGGACTGGCTGGCGCGAGACCCGGCGCGAGGGAGGTGCTGGGGGAGGGGCGGCGGCTCCACGCGCCCGCGCTGCGTCAGTCGCCCACGGTGGCAGCGGCAGCCCCGCGATGGCTAAGGAATGCGGCGGCTCTGCATAACCACGGGGTCAGAGGTCACGGCTCAGGCCTCTGCTTTCCCGCGCTGCTGGGAAACCGAGAGCGAACTAGTGGCGGGCCGGGATGGCGAGACGCGGCTTTCCTTTCGACGCTCAGATGCGTGCGTGTCTGCCGTGGGTATGTGTGTGTATGTGTGTGCCCGCGTGTGTGAGAGAGAAGAGTGAGGAGGGGGAGTGTGGGTTTTTTTTTTTTTTTTTTGAACAAAAACAAACCGAAAGGGTGGCTGGGATTTGTAGTCCTTACTGGCTCCTTGGCCTACCCCTCTCCGGAAGAAAATGGCTGCCTGAAGTGCTTGGACCACATTTCCCGGAGTGCCCCGGGTCCCTGTTTTCCGCCCACTCTCTTCCGTACCCCGCTGCGCTCCTAGCTCGGTAAAGAAGGGGGCGGGAAGTCGGTCAGGAAAGGATGGGGCGGGGTCTCGCGAGGTTCGGGAACTAGCGGAGGCCTGAGGGATTCTGGGAGGTGTTGCTGGGAAGGGGCGGTGGCTGGACTCCCCCTGGCCGCGGTTAACTCGTTCCGAGCTTATTTGATTCTAGGGGCGGGTCCAGTGCGGGTTCGGATCCAGAGTTTGTAATCCGCTACCCTGCTTCCACCCCACCCCCCCTCACCGAATACACAGTTCTTATCTGCACTTCTGGTGGGTGACAAAAAGCAGGACTTTCCTTTTTGGCCCACCCTTAAATGAGTCAACTGGTGCATAGTAATAAGCAAAGAGACACTCATATCAGTAAAACAGTTATTGCATGATTGACCGATCTAGCTGATTAACCCATTTCGTCCTGTACTTTTAATACCTCTATGTATTTGCAGAGAATGCACCTGCAGTTTACAGCAGAATTGCCGCCAGGTGAATTTGATGATCTGATGGTAGGTAAACACTTAAGGTCCATCCTTGTATATCAAAATGCACCTGAAACAGTTCCCTGGAGAGAGGTCAAGTCCTAACGTCAACCAACCTAGCTTTAGAATCCTAGTTGTGACTCCCTGACTCCTCTTAACCCCGCTGAGTCTGTTTTGATCTATGTTAGTTAGCATAGTATCCCACAACATTGATGGGGTACAAATTAGCATGAAGTGTCTAGAAGATTGGAGAGAATGTGGACGATCCCGATATTATTAGGCTCATGTGATTTGGCTTCTGTTATAGAACAAATGACAGCGTTATTACAAGCTCACAGTGAGCAATGGAGCCTCTGAGCCTTGATTGCAGTGATAGGATGAGGTTTGGGGCACCCAGAACAGAAAGTATTTTTCTGTTTTTGTTGGCTCAAAGTCCAGAAACATTTCTACAGTCTTGAACTGGATTAATGGCCAGGTTTTATAGGTTTTGAAAGGTTTGTGTGGGTGAGGAAACACCCTATACTCTTCTGGTGTTAGCACGCAGGCAGCAAGTGCTGAGACAAGGAATCACCTAGCAGTCCAACCCTTCTACCTAAAGGATTCAGCAGTCCTTATTACTGGTCACCCAAGACTCAAATTCAGTAAACAAAAATCTATAATGAATAAACTGTAGAAGATGAAATTTAGACAGTTTTATACCACCACCCCCCCCTTCTAACTTCATCCCAACAGGGAGAGGAGAAATACTTCTAAAATTATTTTTTTGTTTTTGACATTTTAGGTTTTGTTTTTTGAGACAGGATCTCACTATGTACACCTGGCTGGTCTGGAACTCACTATGTAGACCAGGTTAGCCCTGACCCACCTGCCACTGCCTTCCAAGTGCTGGGATTAAAGATGTATATTGAGATTTGGGGGTGGTGGTGGGAGTTGAACTGAGCAGGCCTCCCACAATCCCTGAGCTATATCCTAATGTTTGTTTATTTTGAAACAAAAATCTCACTGTATCAACAGGCTGGCGTCAAACAGGCTTCTGTTCTCTTTCCTCTGCCTCCCATTAATACATAAGGGATTAAAATGCATGCCCCACTACCTCTGGCCTTTGGTAGTTTTGGTTATAATTTTTTCTTTTTTTTGATCTGCAGCTGAAACAATCATCTCTGAGAAGATAGTGAAATTTGGTTCAGATGTTTTGAATCGATCCATATCTCCAACACAGCCACACACTTGGGAGGATTAAATAGGGAAGACTAACTATGAAATGCAGGCTTTGTGTTTTGTTGTGTTGGGACTTGAGCTCAGAACTGCATGCATGGTAGATGCTTTTCTACTATACTACCTTCCGAACCCTTTTTATGTTTTGAGACAGGTTTTTTGTTTGTTTGTTTTGGGTTTGTTTGTTTGTTTTTCGAGACAGGGTTTCACTGTATAGCCCTGGCTGTCCTGGAACTTACTCTGTAGACCAGGCTGGCCTCGAACTCAGAAATCCGCCTGCCTCTGCCTCCTGAGTGCTGGGATTAAAGGCACACACCACCACTGCCCGGCTTGAGACAGGTTCTTATTAAGTGCCGCAGGTTGGCTTGACTAGGCAGTCACTCAACCCCAACCTCAGAATAACTGGGATTACAAGCCTGTGCCACCAGATCTGACTAAAACGTCCATGTTTGTGTTATAGACACTGTGGAAAGTAGTTCCTACTCAAAAGTGTACAACCTTCATTTGTGAACATCACCCCACCCAGAACTCCATTATATTCATTGACAAAAGGAGCTTTGCAGATCAAATTTAGGCCTTAGGAAGATCATCCCAGACTTCTGAGTGGGCCACTGAAATTACATGGATCCCTGAAAGAATAGGTGTTTTGGAAATAGGAAGCAATTCAATTCACTATCACTGGCTTTGCAGTGGCAGAAAGCAAAGGAATGTAAGCAGCTTCAAGACTAAGCCTTCCAACAGCAGTAAGGAATTAGGAACTGTAGTCATTCAACCAACCCAGTGGAACTGAACTCTGACAGTGTAGATGAATTCAGAAGAAAGAGTTTCCAGAAAAGAGAATAAATACCTTGACTTAACAGCCTCAGATCAAGCAGGGAACCACTGAAACCCACTCAGTATTTGGACTTCTGGCCCAGAGAAGCTTGAGGCATTTCTCAATGTGCTTTAAACTACTATGCTTTGTTAACTTGTTACAGCCAATACACACACTGTGTCAAACCCCTTAGTTTGTATCAGCAAGCAGTGTCTAGTTCTCACAAGTGGTTCAGGCTGTGGGAAGATCACATGAATATTTCAGGATCTCTGCCCTTGGAGAATCAAATTAATGACAGTATCATCATTAAGCATGAAGAGAAAGTAGTATGTCCTAAGGTCTGTGTTGGAAATGGGTGAGGCAGCTCATGTCTAATTTCATCACTTGGGAGGTGAGTTCAAAGCCAGCCTGGGCTACATAATCAGCTTGAAGCCAGTCTAAGATATACGATGAGACTCTACCAAAGAAAGGAGAGGAAAGTATTTGAACATTAGATTTGGTTATTAAGCTTTACGAGGTTTTGGTGGTGGTGTTTTTAATTTTTTCGCAGTTGACAAGAACCACAGAGTCAGAAGCAGCAAGCACGAACATGCTTTGTTTCGTGTGTTTTAAGTTGTTTTTATCACAGTGCTTTTATTACAGGTGACCTTTGAAAGTTAACAGGGGTGCCATGGGCTAAGTAAGACAAACAGAACTGCTCTTCAACCCCACCCAGTTTGGGGATGAGTCATTGTTTTCAAATCTATGAACAAAGCACACAAATTAAGAATAATACAAGCAAAAAACACCAGAGAGACGCAAAAGGACATAGCATTCCTGATCCTCAGTGTGATCTAGTAACACTAGTTCTAGGGCTAGAGAGATGCTCAGGGCTTAAGAGCAGTAAGTGCTCTTACAGAGAACATGAGTTCAATTCCCAGAACCCACATGGTAGCTCACAACTGTCTATTTCATATGTGTGGTATACAGACATACAAGCAGGCAGAACACCAATACACATAACTTTGTTTAAAAGAATTGAAAAAAAAAATGGTTCTGGACTCCAGTGGGCCTGAGTTTGAAACTCTGTAGCCATTCTCCAGTTGTGTGGCCTTAAATAAGTTATGAAACTTTATCAACCAAGCACTGTCATTGGGCAACAGAGTATATGACAAAATTCAAAGGGTGATCTGGACAGGATGGTACATGCCTGCATACTTGGGAGGATGAGGCAGGAGATGCACTTGAACCTGAAGTTTGCAAACAGCCTGGATACACAGGGAAACCCCATCTCAGAAGAACAAAAGAGATCACAATTGCTCAGCTTCAGCATTTATAGATGATCAGCTAATGTGGGGCCCTCCCACCCCTTTGCGCACTGCATTTCTTTGCATGGCTTTTGGCTGCTAACTACACATTTGATGTTTGTTTGGATTTGTTCCCTGTATCTCCCAAATGCCAGCCTTAGCCTTTGGCATATAGTAGGCAGTCAAACTGTTGGTGTATGAGCCAATCTCAGTAATTCTTTTGTTGTAGAAAGTATCTGAGGAATGATCTCCTATTGAATGGTCTCATAACAGTTTCTGGAACATACTCATGTTGGGAAAAAACTAAGATAAGATTTTACCCAGAAAGATCTCCACAAGTGGTAAGAGGCTTCAGGCATCCCCAGTCTCATAGATCTCCACAAGTGGTAAGAGGCTTCAGAGCATTCCCAGTCTCATTATGTTGCCAAATCTGCCCACACAATGCATGACTTAACTCATAACTCAAGGGCCAGTCACAGTCTTTTAAATTCTACTCTTCAGTCTCCCATGACTCTGAAGAAGGTATTTAAATTGCCAAAATGTTTACAGTAATTATCTCTAGGTTTTGTTAAGACTAGGAAGTTTACTGGTAATTTTTCCATACAAAACATTGCATTATTTTAATTTAAAAAGTTTTTACTTCAAAAACAATAGAACATTTAAATTAAGGTGGCAGTTACAATACGTGATATCATAGTAAATATAATTTTTCCTTCACATCTTCCAAATCTACAACATGTGCGCCATTATGATGTAAAAATAAAATTTTCATTAATATTAGCCATTAGAGGAACAACATCTTTAATAACAGATTCTTCTTCCCACTTTGGTGGACCCCATAGAGTGTCCTCAAAAGGAGACTTAAGCTAGTTTTTATCAAGATTGTGGTACATGACCGCTCCCTGACTAAGGTTTTCTGGTAGAAATTTCTTCTGGTAGACTCATTTTTAATTTTTAATCTCTCTTAATGGTAGAAAAAGACATTCAGAGTTTCCATACATCCTTTTGATCTAAATTTAAGCTCTTTCCTCTATAATGATGGGGGGGATTAAAAACACTAAAGTGATACTGTAGTTCGTGGCTGCTTATGTTACTGTTTTGCTGCTGCTGCTGTTGTTTTGAGACAGGGATTCTGTGTATCCCTGGCCAGGCCAGCCTCAAACTCAGAGATGGACCTCTTGGTTCTGCCCCCAAGGGTGTGTAACACCATGTGTGGCTATTATGCCCCCAAGGGTGTGTAACACCATGTGTGGCTATTATTTTGCTTTTTAAAGATAGAATCCCACTCAGAACCCTAGACTTGGAAGTCCCCCTGCTTCAGCCTCAAGTTCTGTGATTCCAGGTATGATCACTGTAATGCCTACGATTAGACAAAAGGCATACAGCTCTGCCTTGTCCTGTGAGATTGCACACTCAGGGAAGCCTGCCACCATGGCACAAGAACACTCCAACAGCCTTAGAGCTACAGAAGATTACTTAGGACAAGTTTCAAATGATTTCAGCCTTAGCCAACCATGGTCACTGCAAACTCATGTGAGGCTCAGAGCAGAATCACCCAAATGAGCTGGATCTCAAGCCCACAGGATCAGAGATAATGAACTAACATCATTTGGGAGATACTGGGTTGTTGTCACTTATTGAAGTAATTTGTTACATACCATCTGATACCTAATAATGGAAGCACCTCCAGAGCTTCTAGGTGGTTGTTACTGCAACTGCCGGCCCTCTTAACAAAAGTACTTATACACAATTCTGTAATAGAGTCCAGGGGGTTCCCAGCTGCTTCTGGAGCTCCAGTGGACAAGAGCAGGAGCCACAGAGGTAGTGCTGTTTTATCTTGGCATTCAGGGAAGGAAGAGCACTGTCCAAGTCTAAGGATGTCTCTCAGAACATTTATGTGCATTTGCCTGTACAGGGCCCTGGCTTTGATCCCTAGTACTGAAACAATAAATAATCCCACTTGTCTCTGTTCCTGGATTCAATCCTGAGTGAGGATCCAAACTAATCCAGTTTGCCCACCTTCCTGCTCTACTTCCATACGAGCTGGAAGGCCCAAACCACTGCTCTCAGATGAGTAATCTGGACCCCTTCATTCCTCCTCCTTGACACTTGATATTTTTTATTGTTGAAACAGGTCTTACTAGGTAGACCTGGCTGGCCTGGAACTTGCTATGAAAGGCCCTGAACTCAATGAGATCTGTCTGCTTCCAGAATCCACTGCCACTTTAATCATATAGTCTACATTTTTATGGCCCCATTTTGATTGTAATTCATGTGGGTCCACAAAGACAAGAAAATAAGGTCACTACCTCAAAGGGCCTCCAGGTCTAATGGTATCTTAAGAGATAGAAATTGTTAACTCTACACATGATGGAGCATGTACAATCCCAGCACTTTGGTGGATAAGGTAGGAAGGTTGCCATGAGTTTGGGGCAATCCTCAGCTACATAGTAAAACTGTCACAAAAAGCCAGATGTGGTACCACAAACCTTTAAGCCCAGCACTTGAAATGTATAGGCAGGGGATATCTTCAGGGTCATTCTTGGGCCATAATTCTGTGCTACAAGAAACACTGTCTCAAAACTATGTTTCTTTAGAGACTAACAAAAAGGTGAGGAGCACAGGAGGAGCTGATACTTTATCTGGGCCTTGAAAGCTCCAAAAAAGAGTGACTTGGGAAATTCTAGGAACAAGGACCTAAGTATAATGGAGTGGCTTCAACATGTGAAGGTGCAAATGATGGAGCAGGGCCAGCAGTCCAGTGGAGGAAGTGTGGCTAGAATGTGTGTGGTGCTGGGAATGGAACCAAAGGCCACTCAAGCAATGTGGAGGAAACCATCTCCCATAACAGCCAGGTACCCGCAGGAGCTCAGGTCCCAGCTCCATGGCAGGAGGCCTTACACAGGTGCTTACCAGCCTTTGCTGAATGATCGCTGAGCCAGACCTCATGCTGAAGCTGGTCTGTAATGGGGAAGATTAAGTTGAGTTATCTTTTTCTAGCTGAATTTTCCCTGTGTTTTGTGTTATCTAGAGCCTCCATTCAAAATATGATTAGGGAAAACCCAATTCACTCTTACCATTGATGATGACTTCATTGTCTGCTGCAAATGACACTGCCTGGTAAAGCCAGAAGCTTTGACTTAGTTATTGCCTTGTCCCCCCTCCTAGTAGGGGCTCCCCTATCCCAGGAAACAGCATAAGTAAAATCTCTACTGGCACTGATAACTTCCTACTTGGATGGGAGCTGTTTGCTGAACCCTGGGGACCAGCAGCACGTGGTCCCAACAGTGTGTGGACATAAAGTGATGGCAAGGTGACGTGGCAGTTACTTTATAGAAGTCTGCACTGCTACTGGAGTTGAGTGATGTCTCCAAGCTAATATGAGCTAGAGAGGAATTATGTCCTAACTTAATTATAGTTATTTTGGGGGCAAAGTAAACATTTAAAAATTAATTTCGAAGCCAGGAGTGGTGCATTTCTATAATCCCAGCTACTTAGGACACAAAGGAGAGAGGATCTCAAGTTCAAGGCCAGGCTGGATATTTTAATGAGACCCCAGCCCCAAATAAACAGTAACCACCTTCTTATGTACTAATAATTCCTTTAAGGGACATGAGCTTTCCCAGGATGTAGTTCAGTTGGTAGTTGCCTAGTGCAAATGAAGCCCTAGGTTTTATCCCCAGTGATGAATAAATTGGATATGGTGGCACAAGTATGCAATTCCTGCACTCAGAAGATTGAAGGAGGATCAGAAGTTTATAGTCAAAAAGTAGATAAACAGAAGTTCAAGGTCACCCTGTCATAGGTGAATTGGAGACCAGCCTAGGCTATGTGAGACCCTAATTAGAAAGAAAGGAAGAAAGAAAGAAAAAAAAAGAAAGGAAGGAAGGAAGGAAGAAAAAGGAAAATATAAAAATAGAAGTCAGGGGAGATTGGTGTTTGTTGCCAAAATCCCAAAATTTGCCTGCCAAGTAAACACAGAAGACCCCAATGTGGTTTTGCTGCCAAAATGACCCTAGAATTCACCTGGGAAAATAGATGCATCACTTTCGTAGCAAAAAGACCTATCGAAGGCTCCATCAGAACCCTCCCTGCCCAAAAAAACAAAGCCAACCACCATAGGGTTTAACAGCCATTTTGTTACTAACAAGCAGAATGGATTCAGAGAGAACAAATCAGCTCAAGGTCCCAAAGGTCAGGTGTAAGCTCCCTGAGCATTCTGCTCTACTGCCAAGAAAAGCCTCAAGATTAAAAATTGGATTCTTTCAACCAGATATTAAAATATATTGGGTAGCTAAAAACAATGGGGCAATTTCAGCAAAGGACAGACAAAACTGTTGAACTGAACAGTACAGATGAGTGGCCAGATGTACAAGGAATTGTAGCACACAATGAAAGTGGCATGTTAAACTGGAGCTGAAGATGGGCTCAGCGGTTAAGCACGCTTGCTGCTCTTGCAGAGGACCCTTTTGTGTTCTTAGCAGCTACATCTGGCAGCTCACAACCACTTGTAACTCCAAAGAGTACACATGGGGGACCCATGGCTCCAGCCACATATGTAGCAGAGGATGGCATTGTCTGGCATCAATGGGAGGAGAGACCCTTGGTCCTGCGAAAGCTGGATTCCCCAGTGTAGGGGAAGGCCAGAGCAGTGGGGTGGGAGTGGGTAGGTGTGTGTGTGGGAGCACCTGCATAGAAGCAGGGGGAGGGGAGTGGGATAGGGGAGTTCTGGAGGGGAAACCAGAAAAGGGATAACATTTAAAATGTAAATTTCCAATAAAAAAAAAAAAGTAGAAGACCTCCTCCCCTCCAAAAAACACACCTTGGAGCCTAAGAGATGAGTAGGAGTTATTCACACACGGTAGAAAGAATGTTTTTAGGCAGAAAGCACATGTATGAAACTGCAAACAGAAAGAGTCAAATGGAGGCTGTACTACCTAGTCTCAATGGCCTAGCAAGGCAGTATGAAGCAAAGGGCAGACCTCAAAGATAGCAAGCATGCAAAATTAAAGCCATGTGTTTTATACACACACACACACACACACACACACACACACACACACCCTGCTTCAGAAGAGTCATAATACATTTTATTTCCTCTCCCCGTGTCCTGGGCAACAGGACCCCTAGCACACAGGTATACACCAGGTATAGATGGACTGTATGGTCCCCAGAGTTGCAGCCAAGAGATCTCTGCCCCTGCACAGGCCCACCGTTCCAGCAAGTCCCAGTTGGCTTGCCTAACGGAAGTACCCAGGGACCAGTTAACCACAAACCCAGTGATTAGAAACCACCACGGCTGCAATGACAGCAGCTGCAAGAGCTACAGTTACATCCTTGACAAATGTCACCAACAACTCCACTGGCAGATTGTGACCACATGGTTCTTAGATACCAAATTCTCAGAGTAAACTTTGATCAAATGGCAACTGTAGTCTAAAAGGGCCTGCCAAAATCACAGGCCCCAAGATTAAATGATCAGTGTAATATTCAAAGCAGTCTCCAAGATTTAGTATTTTTGCAAACAATTTTTAAAAACAATACCAAAGATGAAAATACAATTAAACTGAGCTGGGCAGGAGTGGTGTACACCTTTAATCTCAGCATATGGGAGACAGAAACAAGTGGATCTGGCCAGACTGGTCCACAGAGTTCCAGGACAGTCAAGGCTGTTACACAGAGAAACTGTCCCAAAAAGCCCAAAGACAATGATGAAGAGAAGGAGGAAGAGGAGGAAGAGATGAAGATGAAGATAAAAAAGGAGGAGGAACTAAACTGGCAGGAATATCCAAGTCACTTGGGTACCCTGTCCTGGATCTATCTTCATTTTGATAGTCCCTGGCCAACCCAGAGTTCTAACATATTTTAATAACACAAGTCTCAAATCACCCTTTACTTGATTTCTTGTTCATGGATTCTGACTATTCTTCACTATTACTTATTAAGCCAAGGAAGGCTTTGTGTTTTCTTTAGTGAGCAGGATGGGAAGTAAAGACATACCACACATATCTGAGCATATTTTATAAAGATAAACAAACTGCCCAAGTCACATAAGTCACTGTCTCAGTGCTGTGCGAATTTATTATTTACTTCATGTGAATAGGTGTTTTGCCTGCATGTGTGTCTGTGTGCCTGGTGCCCATGCAGGCCAGAAGAGGGCAGTGGATCCCCCAGAACTGGAGCAACAGCTCTGAGACACCATTTGAGTGGTGGGAATCAAACCCAGGTTGTCTGAGAAACTGTTCTCAGTTATTGAGCATCTCCCCAGCTGATATGCGAATTTCTTGTTGGTATTTTGAATGTCCTATGCTCAATCACTTCTGTGCAGAAGTTCTGTATACTTTGCTGAATGAGGGAAAGGACTGCAGGGTTGGGGACAACAGGAGTGCACATGAGCCTCAGCACTTCCCTCTCCCACAAGTGCTGTCCCCACCTTGTCCCAAGTCTTTCCTTCTTCCCGGCCTCTCGGCCTCAGTCAGAAGCCCTTTATTTACAAACCCACTATCCTCTTATGTTATCAAGCTACTTCATGGAATTTATGAAAACTCTGTATTTATATACTTTGGGTCTTATTGTTTTTGAGACAGAGTCTCTCTAATGTAGCCTTCACCGGCCTGGAACTTGCTATGTAGGCCAGCCTGGCCTTGAACTCACAGAAGTCCACCTGCATTTGCCTCTTGAGTACTGGGATTAAAGCCTATATTTAAATGTTTTTGGTTAATGCTTACCCTTTGAAGTGCAAGCACCGTCCCTTTTCCATATGCTCAGTCTGGTTCCACTAGTACCTAAATGGCTTGGTCCACAGTAGGTACTTGATAATTGTTAAATGGTTAGCTGCTTTTCTTTAGAGTCTGCTAAAGATGGCTTCTGAGCCTTTTGTCTCATAGCACATGCAAAGCTGGATTGCTCATTTCTGACTACTGGTTTCCTGTGATACTGACTGTTCATCACATTTTCCACAACACACAGCCTTATCCTAGCAGTAACCACTGTTGAATGTTGGTCCAGGGCAGAACACTGTGCAGGATCCTTTCATTATATTGCTAATCATCTGAAGAGCCCTACAAGGCAATTCTCACCCCACCTGACAGACAGGCTCCAAAAGCTAGAGAAGTAATTAAGTTCCTTACACTCAAAGAGGCAGAGAGCAGTCAATGGTGGAACTCAAACCCAGCTCAGAGTCCAAAGTTTTTGGAGGTTTAAATGAGAGCCATCCCCCATAGGAGCATGAATTTAAAACTCAGTTCCCAGTTGGCAGTTGTTCAGGGAGGTTGGGGAACTTTGAGGAGGCTTGCTGAAAGAAGTATGTCGCTGAGGGTGGCCTTAAGAGTTTATAGCCTTGCCCACTTGCAGTTCTTCCTCTGTGCTGCCTGTGTGGTTGAGATGCGATCTCAGAGCTTCCTGCGGCTTGCTGCCACGCGTCCCTTCTATGAGAGACTCTCGCCCTCTGAAACTGTGTGCCAAAATAAACTCTTTCTTCTATGACTTGCTTATGGCCACTGGACTTTATCACAGCAATGGAAGAGTAGAACTAATCTACGGTTCCTCCTGCTGGGCCCATTTTTCTGGAGGAGGTGCTGGACCTGCTGAGGTTCACCCAGCATGCCTTGAAATATGAGACTTTACAAGGCATGAGGCCTGGTTTTAATCATTTGGTTTCCTGATGGTAAACAATGTAAGACATTTTGTTTTTTAAAAAGATATGTGTATATTTTAAAGTAAATTGTATAATGTATATAATACCTTTAAAAGAACTTTAAAAAGCAAAATACAAAGTTGAGAATTTGCATGCCTCTTGCCCAGGCCCAAGTACCTCATGTCAGGAACTACTATAAAAACGGGACAAACGGTTTCTGTCTGTCCTTCTTTCCTTCTTTTGGTGATATCTTGCACAAGTTAGGAGGAGCTCTACCTCTAAGCCACGCCTCGGCCCTGCCTTCATGTCATTCTTCGAGCTGTATTTTCAAATGTTTGTATTATAATTCAATGCTGATGTTCTCCTCCTATTCTGTAACTAGAACAGTTTAAATGTTGGAAGGAAATCACGTGCATCAGCTACAGGCAAATCATTTTAAAAGGCACTAATCATTTACAAGGACACCTTTTTGTAGATACAATAAATCTGAATTTTATTACATATTTTAGTTTAGAATCACTTTTACATCGCTAGACAAAGAGATAATACAAATAAATATCAATTGTAAAACTTAAAGAGTCCCAAGTAATGGCATATTCTTTATCTAAAGACAGCCAAAGAGAAGGTCAAGATCAATAGTAACTCCAAAGAGCCATCAAGTCCATACCTCCTGCCTGCCCACATCACTCCTTTCATAAATAACCATCATTTAAGAGATGGGCAGAGAGGAAAGTGCTAGAATCTCAAAGTACCAGACCAAGACTTGCACGGTTAACTGTGGGGCATGCTGTTCTTACCTAGTTCCCTCTGAGTTTTTTTCATTATGGCTTTTGGAGTACATTAGTAGCCCCATTTCATTCATGGATGGTGTCTGGATGGTCCAAGATGTTCACAGTACCCCTCAAACTGGAGAGGCAAAGGTGAGGCAGAACTGCCTATGTTAGCAGGGAATCGACACTTCTCAGAAACTTGGCAGAGTCTACATTCAGTGAAGGAGGACTTAACGAGAGTCAGGAAGAGCAGACAAGTGGCCTGTGCCTGAGCTGTACTGCACTCTGGCACCCTTGGTCCTGGAGATGTAGGTGGATCAATTCAAGCAGCATGCAGGCAACAGACAGGGAGCAATTCAACGTAGGTCAGTCTTAGAAAGTGCTTCATGCCTATGGTTTGGGGACTCTGATTCTGACTGTAAGGATCTGAAAATTGTGTCATTTGATACAATTTCAGATACATTTTACTGAACAGAGGAAAAGAGTCCCAAGAGGATTGTATGCACAGCCTTAAACTCCTCCCAAATGGTCTTCTTAGATCCTTTTAAAGACTTGCTTCTAGACTACAGTAGCTATGCAGACATGGAGGCCTTCCAGCATCCCAGATAGATAACTAACAGCATAAAGCTTTGGTCCCTCAGTGAGCTTGATATATCCTCTATACTCTTGGCTCAATTCAGAACTCAAAGCAGCAGCATTCTGGGGGCAGTAAGACATTTTTACCATCTGCTCTCTTCAGTATCGGATCCGTATTGAGAAGAGAGAAGCACCAGAGTCTGCCCGGGAAGGGACAGCTTCGTCACCACATGGGTGGCCTTCTACTTGGTGTCCACAGACCACAGTAGGAACCCAGCAGAGGACAGGGCAAGCTTGCTTTAATAATCATGTCTTCCAGATGATTTTTTCTTTTGTCTTCTGTGTCACTTAACCCCTGCCACTATCACATTAACCACTTCAAGACACCAGTATTAAGGTATGATATCACCTGAAGTTTGCAATCCTTTGTTTTGGTACACAAATGTTTTCAGCCTACAGAATTAAGACTAGCTGTGAGGAAATGTAAGAGACATGTATCACCAGCAGACAGCCATCTTAGAGCACACATCTCCTCATTTGGTTCCTAGTCAAACAAGCAAATTCTTAGTACATAAGGAAGAAGCAGGGTTTGAGACCAAGAAAGATGTTCCATCCTAGGAACTGCTGAATAGGGCTCTGGGCTCAGAAAAGAAGCTAACACAAAGACCCGTGATCTCCATGATATAGAATGTCAAGACACTGCACTTTACTCTCCCTCCCATGGGCTCTGTCCAGAAATGTACCTGGAGAGCAAGCAGCTGGGTTAAAACGTATCTCAAGGCCCACCTGAGTTGCCATCTTCCTGAGGCACCATGCCAGCAAGGTACGCCAGTGTGGCAGACTCGAGGACTCAGAGTCTCCTCAGGGTTGGATCATGAACTCAAGACACTTCATGGGGTGTGCTTCTAGCCTGGACTAGTCATTCTGTGGGCCTCTAACACAGACAAAGGCAAACACTATCCGTTGGAGTATTTCTAAAACTGGGCAAGTTTCAGTCTCTTAGAGACATACCCAGAACACAGGCACTGCTGTGCACACACAGCCCCACACTCTCATGCATTTCTCTTGGGGAAAATGAGTAACTGTCACCTAATGACCAACAGAAAGCAAAGCTTGAGGTGCCATAACATGAAGAACTAAAACCTATAAACCAAACGAATCTACGTAAACAGGAAGTGTGGACTCCCCTCTGAGCCTACTCACTCAGAGCCTCTTCTTGCCAGCACCTAGGGCTCCTCTCCACTCAGGGGAGCCATACTTGTAGGAGTCAGTGGTTTCTGCTCCAGGCAGACAGGATTCCTCTGCTTCCATCTCTATCTTCCCTTCCTCCTGCTCTGAGTCTCCAGTCGCTAGTCTGCATCTGCCTGCTCACTCTTCTGCTCCCAGGACAGTATGGACCCAAATGGGGGAATTCAGAAGTACACCTTGCTAATGCCTTCCCCCCACTCTATTCCCATCAGAGAAGGCAGAGCCAGCTCCCTTCTCCCACCTTGAGGCACACTCTATAGGCGTGCTCTGTAGGTGGGTCTACACAAGTCCACTCAGACAGAGCACGTGTACTTGGGGAAAGACGGTGACAAATGAAGAGTAAGGTGACATGGTAGATAAACATGGCACTGGTTTATAGACTTAGGTCTTTAACAGGATGATCATGGTTTTGAGATTTTAAAAAAGCTATTTCCCCAAACTCTCCCAGGAGACAAAGGGAATGTCTTTTCTATTGCTTCCAACACCAAGTCCATCTGGAGCAGGAACTGGAAGCCACTGCCCCAGTCAACGGATTCCAGACAGATCTACTCCTGCTGAGGGGCCCGGAAGCTGGACAGATCGCTCATCGTGCCATCCTGGGGCTTGGTTCCAAGTGAGATCTCTCATTTCACCTGACAGAGGCAGGCACCTATTCAAGTTCTAGAGCTTTCATTTCTCAGCCCCACTGTCACTTTAGGCCAAGGCTCCACACACAATCCTAAGGAGGCCTCGACTCCATATTGTTTAACAAGAAGGGAGGCTGGTGTGAAGAAGAGGCTAGAGAAGAAGAGAGGAAGGGAAGGTGGGGAGGGAAGGGGAGAAAGAAGGAAAGCAAGGCCATGGTCACTTGGACTTGCTGTCCACTTGGACTTTGCAGTTTATTTTATTCATGCATTCTGAGATGCTAATCAAAGGACACTTCCTAGAGGAACTGAGTGTCAGATCAGGACCAGCATGTTCAGGCAGATTAGGTTGGCTAATCTGCAAAGAGGCCATCACTCCTCCTCAGGGGAATGGTTCTGCGTTTAGGCTTAAGTCTGCAGTATTGTGCTCCCTCTTCTCTCAGAAGACAATGCTGTTCCCACCCTGGGAGGGGGTGCCAGTTTACTTGGGAACCAGCCCCCGAGACTTCGGGTAAAACTGAGATGCAGAGTTTCCTGAGGAGGAAGAGGAAGATCCTGATTTCCTGCCACTCTTGGGCCTGCAAAAGTCAAACATATGCGGACATTACCAACTGGCATATACATTCCAAGGTGGCCTTTCCTCAATGGCCTGAAAACCAGGATTCTTTGAACTGTACCCACTAAACTAACATGGCCCTCTGGGCCTGGCCAACCCACCTGCCAGGAGAAGTGTGAAGCCTGGAAGGAGGGACTTGGTTGCTCAGCAAGTGCAGGCCAAAATAAGCAGGAGCTAGGACCATGCCCTCCTGGGTGCTGGGATTAAAGTGTTCACTATTACACCTAGCTCAAATATCCTTTCAAACACTAGAAGCCACTCACCTGGCCTTGGGTTTTCTGTTTGCAGTGCTTTCAAAGGATGAGGCATCCACCTGTATTTCATCTTCATCCTGCAGAGCTGCATCCAGTGCAGCCTGAACCTTGGGAGAAATGGCTGGGCCCTCATAGTCTCTGGTGGTCCGGCTGGGCATATCTAACTCCAAGAGCATGATGTTCTCTGCCTGCAGAAGCACAGCAGTCATCAGCAAGTTCAAGGGAGCCAGACATCCTCTGAGAACAGAATTGCAAGCTACTTGCCATTAAGAGCCTCCCAGGAGGGCTGGCAAGATGGCTCAGCAATTAAAGGTGCCTACTACCCAGCCTGATGGCCTGAGTTCAGTCCTTGCAGCACACAGAGAAGAGAGAGAAATTTGACTCCCACAAGTTGTGTTCTGATCTGCACACATGTCATGACACACATGCACCAAAATATACACAAATAAATGTAATGGAAAAAAATGTTTTAAAAAAGCCTGTCTAGAATGACAGAGTTGTGTACATATACATTTGTGTTTGTACACATGTATGGAAGCCAAACGTCAGGTGTCTTCTAATGTTCACTTTTTTTGGTTTTTTAAAATTAATTACCTAATTAATTAATGAATTAATTAATGTGCATTGGTGATCTGCCTGCATGTATATCTGTGTGAGGGTGTCAGATCCCCTGGAATTGGACTTACAGGCAGGTATGAACTGCCCTGTGAGTGCTGGGAAATTGAACCCAGGTCCTCTACAAGAGCAGCCAGCCAGTGCTACCACCACTGAATCATCTCTCCTGCCCTTGGTCTCACTGTAGAGCCCTGGCTGTGCTGGAACTCATTATGTAGATCAGGCTAACCTCAAACTCACTTCCAACTCCCTGTGCCCCCAGAGGCCAGGATTAGAGGAATGCACCAGCATATCCAACGTCACCTTATTTTTTTGAGACAGGATATCTATGTGAACCTGAAGTTACCAAGTCAGCTAGACTGCCAGCAAGCCCTAAAGATCCTCTTGCCTACCTCAGCACCAGGACTGCAGGTGCATACTGCAGCTCCCAGCCTCTTACATGGGTTCTTGGGATTTGAACTTAAGTCCTCATGATTGTACGGATAGCATTTTACCAACTGAACCATCTCCAAAACTCCAGAAAATGTACATCTTATAAATTGTTTTCCTGGTAGGACTGAAAGTGATTTCTTTGTTTTTTGTTTGGTTGGGTGTTTTGTTTTGTTTCATGGTTTCTCTGTGTAGCCCTGGCTGTCCTGAAACTCTGTAGACAAAGCTAGCCTCAAACTCAGAGCTCTCACTTTTGTTCATGAGTCATCTGTATTGCAATCCAGGTCAATGCTTCATTCCTTTTGTTATGGCCAATAAAAGTTACTGCATAAATACCCCACATTCATCAGTTGACAGACATTTGATTGGTTCTGACTTTTAAATAATGGACAAAACCGTGCACTGACAATATATATTTGTGTGTGTGTTTGAACATGTGTCCTAGGCTTTTTTTTTCCTATTATTGTGACAAATGCCATGACCAAAATAACCTGGGTGGGAGGGGCCGTATTTATGTAAAATTCTTTAGTAGTATTTAGTATTATAATGCATTTCAGGCCACGTTGTATACATAGGATAGAAGATTACACACGTACACACATACACTCACACACACACACAGAGA
This sequence comes from Rhynchomys soricoides, assembly GCA_019843965.1. Lineage (NCBI taxonomy): Eukaryota > Metazoa > Chordata > Mammalia > Rodentia > Muridae > Rhynchomys > Rhynchomys soricoides. The sequence continues at coordinate 691,998 of JADRCH010000019.1, forward strand.
AAGAGAGAGACAGAGAGACACAGACACAGAGACAGAGAGGAGAGAGAGACATAATTCACGTCAAGGTCATAGTCTATCAGTGAAGGAAGTCAGGCAGGAACCTGACGGCAGGCCTGCTTGCTCTCCCACGCAGCATTAATTGATCAGGGAACGAAGCATTTGAGAACAGTGGGAACCGTGGAGAAACGTTGCTGGTCAGCTAGCTCACTCACTGGCTCAGACTTGGCTAGCTTTCTTACACAGCCTAGGGATAATGGCAACCACAGTGGGCTGGGCCCTCCATATCAACTGATAATCAAGATAACTCCCAACAGACATGCCCACAGGCCAATCTGATGTAAACAGTTCTTCAATCAAAACTCTCAGATGACTCCGGGCTGAGTCAGGTTGACTAAGGCTGAGTAGGACAACAAGTACTTTGAATTCTTTGGTGTGAATATAACATCTGATATGTACTTAAGATAATGCATGTTTTGAATTATTTGGGGGGTGAAGAAGACAAGTGTTTTACAGATTGTTAGGTTTGTCTTCAATATTGTTCAGATCTACTGTTTCCTTGTTAATTACATGTTGAGCTGTTCTATCCATTACTGAAAATGTAGCAGTGAAGTGGCCAACAATTGTATTTGACCTGTCCATTTCTCCCTTTACTTTATCCAGTATGGCTTTATGTTTCCGGGCTTTGCGGATTGTAAGTGCTAGTATCTTCTTGGAACTTTTATGATTACATAATGTTATTCTTTATCACATAACAAGTTTGCCTTATTTCTATGCTACTTATAGATTATTCTAGGTATCTGTCTGTGTGTGTGTGTTTGTGTGTGTGTGTGTTATTCTAGGTATGTCTCTGTGTGTGTGTGTGCGTGTGTGTGTGCGTGTGTGTGTTTGTGTGTGTGATCTCCTTCTATCCTATGTATACATGGTGGCCTGAAACTCATGGCAGTCCTCCTGCCTCATCCTTCCAGGTGTGTCTTATCATACTTAAGATGGGTGATTTTTAATTTTCTACCCTGATTTTCTGCTTTTGTTTTTTGCAATAAACATGTCTCATACAAGATGTGAAAAGGTATAAAGAAGAAAATAGTCATCACTAATAGCTTACACAGATATCCAGCTGTTTGTAGGTAGCAGCATCTGTGTCCCTGGAAGTGGGGTAAGGCAAGGCATGCACTTGAGCTCCACTAGAAGGACTAGGTTAGGGCCCTGCTTCAAAATCAGTTTGTGAACTGCCTCCAACACAGAGCATCATTTGGTGAATGAGCCCTGCCTAACTCTGAAGACCACTTGTGTACAGAGAGTGAGTGTCCTTGCGCCACTCAATAGCTGCTGCCTACTGCCTCCAGGAAGTCTAGCCCTGGGGCTCCAGAGAGACTGGAGGGGCCACATTCATCAGCTTTAAACATCCAGAGAGTGCACAGAATTTCTTCAGTGAAGCAGGCTGATTACTAAACATGAAGAGTCCCTGCATTCAGTCCCACTTTTGGTCATGCCTGTCCCCTGGAAAGACAAACATTTTGTTTGTGCATTTTAAAAACATTTTCTTGACTCAATTACAAAAATCTGGCAGATTTTGCACCATCTGAAACTGCTCGAAACATGCTTCTGAGGCTTCTGCCTGACCCCGCCCTTCTCCCTGTAAAACCCCACACAATATGCAGTTTTTCCTTTTCTTTCTCTATTTTAAATGACTAAGCACAATGAGGAACAGCACCCAGTTCATCTGGCTCTGGCTCCAAAGGAGAGGATTTTTCTTTTTTAAATTTTTAAGTGAAGCCAGTTATGATGGCTTAGCACCTGTATTCTCTGTGCTTGGGAGACTGAAGCAGGAGGACTGCCTTAGTTTGAAGCTATTCTGAGCTACATATAGCTTCTAGGCCAGGTTAAGCTACAGAATGTGATCCTGTAAAAATTTTCATTACAAAAAGAATACAGGTTGCAAAATCCAATTAAGTAAAATGAAGGGGCTGCAAACTGAGTACACTTTCGTGGGTCAGAAGGGAGAGGCTCACATGCCATGTATTTCCCACACCAGAGCTGTAATTTATGTGTACTCTTCTAGCACAAACTTGTTAATTATTTTTGTGATTGTTGTTTTGAGATAAGGTTTTTATATGTAACCTTGGATGGCCTGGAACATGTTATATAGACCAGGCTACATGCTGGATTGCACATGTGTACCATCATGATAGGAAAACTGTGTTATACCTCAGTCATACATACTGTCCCAGTCCATCACCTACCACCTACCTACCCCTAAACAACAGGACTGGCTACAGAGACGATGGCAGAGTTCAATCAGACCTCAGGTAGAGGCCTAGCACACACAAAGTATCTGCAAATAGAAAATCTGCAGCATTTTATTGCAAGATATTTTGGGGTTGTTAAACAGTGCTCAGTTATGTCACTTTAAGTGACATGCAACTGACACACATGTTAAATAACAGCAGCAGTTCCCTAGCAAAGGCCCATGTCCCCCCACTAAACCTGTATCTTTCTAAGTTCTCACACACCTGCCAGCCCATTCCTCACTGCTTATGTCTCCTGGTCTCTGTGGACAGGGTACCTGTTCCCTACTCCTCCTCTGTCCTGAGGTTCTAAATCTCACTCTGCTTCACCTTCCTTGTGTTTGAAAATGCATGTGCAGGTATATGTACATGCCTATAAAGGCCAGAGAACAGCCTCAGGCATCATCCTCAGAAAAGCTGCTTTAAGACATGGTCTCTCAGTGGCTTGGAGCTCACTGATTGGACTAACTAGCTGGCCAGTAAGACCCAGGGATCCTATTGTCTCTACTTCCCCAGTATTGGGGTTACAAAGACACACCACCAGAGCTGGCAAGATGGATTGTGAGGAAAGGTGTGTGCAACCAAGTCTGTCAATGTGAAGTTTAGTGCGTGTACACGCTCGCGTGCATACACACACACACACACACACACACAAAGTGAGAATGTGTCTGTTGCCACACCTGGCATTTTTATGTGATTTCTGGGGCTTGAACCCAGGTCCTCCTGCTCAAAAGACAAGCACGTTATGGAGAAAACCCCAAACTCCTGCCTTCTTGTTTAGTTTTCACCATCCACTTGTTATGTCATGTATTATTTGTTATTATTGTACATGTCCTCAAATCTCTGGGAAAGTCAGATATAAACCCTGTGACTTGGCATGATGGTGTCTGAGGATTTCTCAAACCTAAATTCCTCTGGAAGAAAAAACACAAAAAACAAACACTGGGGCTGGTGAGATGGCTCAGTGGGTTGCAATGTTTGCTGCCAAGCCTAACAACTTGAGTTTGATCCTTGGGACCCACATGGTGGAAAAAGAAGAAAACCAATGTCCACAAGTTGTCTTCTGATACTTGCTGTGGCATGTGCATGCAAGCCACCTTCACCCACCCCCCCAAATGCATGCACACATCAAAATAATAAATGTAATTTAACAACTTTTTAAAATCCATAAACAGTCTTCTGACCCTGTATCGGGGCTCTGGCCGAATCATCATGGACATCCGTGCGTACTGGCTCAGTGGTCTCTTGTATCCCACGGCAGATACTGGCCGATTCATCATCTGCTGGCTCCTGAAAACAGATGACAATGTTAAGGCCCTTCTGGAATATGCCCCACAGCCAAGGTGAGGCCAGTGGGATAAGTACTCAGTGGGTACTCTGATAAGTACTCCAAGCCAGAGCAAGAACTCAAAGCAGGAACTCCTGAGACCAAGGCTTGCCAGAAGCCTGTTGATAACTGCTTAGCCTTTTTGCTTGAGATGCCATCTGATTCAGATGTTTGCATCACGTTTCTTTCAACCTGGAAAGGACCCCAGTCACTGTCTTGTTCTCAGACAGCAGACAAGCATAGCTACCAATCCTACTATTCCTGCATCCTTGACAGATAACATACAAAATAACCCCTCTGTCCTAGGGCTTAGCACACTTTGCTTGACAGGGGAAAGGAAAATTTGAGATCATGGAAAATGCCATACCTAACTAATTCATGGGCGACAAAGCCTCCCAGTTTCTAATATCATAATTAGTACCCAGCCTGTACCTCCTGGACCTGTGGCTGCCATACAATCAGCAGGCTGGCTCCAAGTTTCAGTGCACTCTCTCCACATCCCAGTTCATCTTACAACATTCTTTGTTTTCCCACAGGCAAATGTACTTCAGGTCAACAGTGACTTACTCCAGTCTGGTTATAGGATGTAATTTCCAATGGTCTTCTTCATCATCAAAAAAGGATCTATTCATAATTTTATTCTTCTCTTCCAAGGGAATAAAGTTTTCTATAATAAGATGCCTGTAAGAATACACATAGGTGAATACAGATGAAGACTGCACACAAGCAATAGCACACACCCATACAGTCTCAGCTACCTGGGAAGCTGAGGTGGGAGGTTCCTTTGAGCCTATGATGCCATCCTGAGCTAGAGTGAAATTCTTCCTCCAAAAACAACAACAAAATAAATCAAAGTGTTGGCTATCTGTGAACATGAATATATGGAGCAGTGAGGTAGAGTCAAGTCACTCAGCAAACATTTACTGAGCAAGTACTATAGGCCAATATCATACAAAGAGAGCTGAAATACAAACATGAAAGAAACCTGGTTCTCACCAGATACAAAGAGATAGCGGTGCAGAAATGACAGGTGCTGAGAGTGCTCTGTCCCAGGAATATGGAAAGGTCATTCCTACCCAGGCACAAGCAGAGTAAGGATGTGAGTTGACAGTGTGTGTGTGTGTGTGTGTGTGTGTGTGTGTGTGTGTGTGTGTTAGGGGGAGGTGACATAGGAGCCATCCTAGGACAAACATTTGCTACCCAAAGTAGATGGGCTTCCACAATGCTGAATGCTGGTTAGGGATGAAAGCTCTCCCAGCCCTGTGACTTGCTGTCCATTCTAATCATCCAAGTTAGCAAGAAGAATTGAATACAAAAAATAAAGATGATTCCTGAGAAGAGCCTTTACCTGACCAGTGGCCAGGAAGAGCATCAAACAACCCGGTGGGGGATGCACGCTGCAGGCCTAGCGCTTGGAGGCTGAAGTAGGAGGGTCAGGAATTCAAGATGACCCTGGGCTACACGGTGAGTCACAGGCCCCTGTCTACACAGGTCACCTAGGCTACTAAGCAAGAAGAATAAAAAGGAAAATATTGAACAGGAACTAGGAACCCATGAGGTTATCTCCGTGGTTGTGACTCGCCTCTATCTGCCTCCATTATTTCAAACCTCAGGACAAACAATGCCAAGAGGTAGTACTATGCGAGGGACACAGGGCAGATGCCTCAGAACCGCGGGGTGCTTAGGAACAGACTATTTAAAAGATGTTTAAAAGAGATTATAACAGAGAAAATGGCTTGGCTTCCCTAAACAGTTTGAGGATGTGACATTTTCTCTTTCTTTTGTTTAGTGTTTCAAAACTTATTTTTCACAATGTGATTTTTTTTTCTGATTACAAAGGTTCTATTTATGTATTAGGAAATATGTTTTTTCATAATTCCAGTTCCAGTGATGACTATTATTAGTATTTTGACAGTTCTTATTCTGATCTTTTTTTAGAAGTACATGCCTACAAAGAAGACTGCTAGAGTGAAATTTTAAATTACTTATTATTGTGTGTGCCCCTGTGTGTGTGTGTGTGTGTGTGTGTGTGTGTGTGTGTAGGTCAGAGAACAACTTTGTGGAATAAATTCTCCCTTCCACTTTTATGTGTATTCTAAGGATCAAACACAAGTCACCATGGTTGCACATTGAGTACCTTTACCTGCTGAGCTATCTCTGCAGCCCCACACACATTGAATTTTTAGATTATTTTATGTGCATGAGTTTTGTTTGTTTTGCCTGCATATATGTCTGGGCACCACAGAAGCCAGAAGAGGGTGTCAGATTTCCTGGAACTGGAGTTACAGATGGTAATAAACTACTACGTGAGTGCTGCAAAGGAACCTAGGTCTTCTGTAGGAGTAGCAAGTGCTCTTAACTACTACGTCATCTCTTTAACCTCCTTACACACATTGAATTTTAATCACTCCTTTCTAAACTTAAAACTTGATTAGTAAAAGAATCTAATCCTGGCAGACGCAGAGGAGGCAGAGGCAGAGGCAAAGGCAGAGGAGGCAGAGGCAGAGGCAGAGGAGGCAGAGGCAGAGGAGGCAGAGGAGGCAGCGGCAGAGGAGGCAGAGGCAGAGGAGGCAGAGGCAGAGGCAGAGGAGGCAGAGGTGGCAGAGGATCTCTGTTGTAAATTTGATCTGGTCTACCCAGTAAGATCTAGAGTAGCCAGGACTACACCATGAGACTGTCAAAAGAAAGGAAGAAAGATCCAAAGGTCCATCTTGTTGGATTGTTGGCTGCCTGAAACACTAAAGTCACCAACAGAGCTGGTTTTTCATTGTTGTTTATTTTTAAGACAAGATCTTGGTGTGTAGTCTGGGCTGGGCTTGTGATCCTCCTGCCTCAACTTTGCAAGAGCTGAGGTAACAGACATGCTGTAACACTCTATCAGCCTTGGAGCATTAAAAATACATTGCTCCAGGCTTTGAGAGATGTCTCAGCGGTTAAAAGCACTGACTGCTCTTCCAGAGGTCCTGAGTTCAATTCCCAACAACCACATGGTACCTCACAACCATCTGTGATGGGATCTGATGCACTCTTCTGGTGTGTCTGAAGACAGCTACAGTGTACTCATACATAAAATAAATAAATAAATCTTTAAAAAAAAAAACAAAAAAAAACAGGCAGTGGTGGTGCACGCCTTTAATCCCAGCACTTAGGAGGCAGAGGCAGGCGGATTTCTGAGTTCGAGGCCAGTCTGGTTTACAGAATGAGTTCCAGGACAGCCAGGTTTACACAGAGAAACCCTGTCTCAAAAAAAAAAAAGTTTACAATAAAGGGGCAAGAAGGTAAGAGGGAAGGAATGGGGAGACTGTGTGGTAACCTCACAGAAATAGGCTGAAATGAAAAGCGACCTTGTGAGGACCAAGCGGGGACAGTGGGGTGGCAGAGTGTTAGCTGGCAAGCAGGTGGGTTGTCCCCAGACAGTCATTCCTGGACCTCATCAATGGCAGGAAGCTTCCAAGTACTCACTTGAGCTTTAGCTCCCTGGTGAGCTCATTCTGCGTCTGCTCCAGCTCCTGGCGCTCTTTGATGTGTTCTTCCTGGAGGTCATGGATCTCAGCCTTCACGGCCTGAAGCTTGGAAAAGAGCTAGAGCCAGGGAGACAGAGATGAGGAGGGCTGTCCAAAGAAGGTGTACCCCTACCCCCCAGGGCTCCCAGCACCCCTGTCTCCTACCTTTTTGAGCTTTTTGGTCTTGATGTCTACCTCTTGCTGCAATGAGGTGTAAGTCTCTTTCAGTTCCAAGGTCTCCTCATCACGACTCTCCATTTGCTGCTGGATTTCTCTTTCTCGACGTTTCTGAGCAATACCACAAAATTCATCAGCTTGCCCTAGTGACCATGTCTACACAATATGGACTGGATGCTCCCAGTCGGTCTCTGGCTAGCATGGGGTGACGGCTCCTGTCCGTTCCCTCTGGAACTGCTCTCATCCCACAAGTGTCTGCTCTGTGGCCTGATGTCAGTGCAGGTCTTCCTCCCCATACAAGAACGCAAGGTTACCTGCTCTGCGATCTCCTGGCGTTTCTGTTCCAAGATCTTCTGCTGCTCGTTTGTATGATCTACTATATTTTTTCCTCCAACAAGCAGCTTACTCTCCATGGCCTGAAAGAGGAACAAAGTAAAATCCATCCTGTGGTCTCTTCCAGAACATAACCTCTCACAGGAAGACCTGGAAGACAGGCTCATGACTGTCATGTTTAGTTTGTATAGAATGGGACTAGTGCTGGGATGAACAGCCCAATAAAGCATGTCCATGCCTGTGGTCCCAACATTCATAAGACTGAGGCTGGAGGATTGTAAGTTACAGGCCAGCCTGAGGTACATATTAAGATCCTGTCCAAAAAAAAAACAACTCCCCAAAAACAAGCAAGCAAAAAACCCTTCTGGGGGAAAATCAATGTGCCCTGCCCATAGTAGATGGGACTTCACCTGACCCTGAAACATACGTGCTTTTCAGGGTTTAGGTTGTTCATCCACAGCACTGACCCCACGCTATACACACTACACATATCTGGTGTACTACAGACCAGAGATATTACTGTCAATGAGGACTGTAAGGCTCAGAGTCCACCTAGGGGCATAGACAAGTAAACAGGCTTTAACCAGATGGTATGGAATGCTATCAGGACGGTAACTAATGGAAGAGGCACACTGAAGGGAAAGGAGTCAAGCTTTCAGAGGAAGTTGGGGACAGCTTCCTCTCTGAAGGGACAGCTACACAAAAAACTGAAGTAAAAATAAAAATTTATTAAGAAAAAAATCCTATCCCCATTTTTGGCACAGAAGTAGGATAAGGAAGTTGATATAGCCAATAGAGGTTGGAGCAAAAGCCTCAGATCCCTGTTAGGAAAGCAGGCTTGGTCCTGAGAGCCTCAGGGAGCAAGGCCGGTATGCCAAGCATGAGTGCGCAGCCATGCTGTTTCAAGACCACACCCCTTCGACAGGAGGAATTCCTGGAAGAGGGCAGCTGATAGAGCCCTGGCAAGAGGCTGCTGAGCAGCAGGGCATGGGCGAGGGAGCCTGAAGAGGCAAGAGCAAGAGGCCCTGGGACTGAGGAGGCCAAAACCGAGAGGGACAAAGAGCGAGCAGGGACAACCAGGAATCCAGTTTCACTGAGGTAAGTAAGGTGGACACCAATGCTGATGGCTGTGGGAAGTACAAAGCTATGGGGCCTGTGTGTTTAGAAGACAGCTCTGGGCAGGCTACATAGACTGAGAGCCTTTAATGTGTAGATGGAGCCCAGGCCAGGGGAACGAAAGTCCAGAAACCAAAAAACACCCATAGCCTTGCTCTTAAGAAACCTCAACTGGGACCTTTAATCCTAGCACACATGAGGCAGAGGCAAGCAGATTTCCCTGAGTTCAAGGGCAGCTTGGTCTACATAGCAAGCTCCATGACAACCACAGCTACATAGTGAGACCACATCTCAAGGTGGAAGCAGGGAGAGAATGTGGCTATATTTTAAGAGAAGAAATTAAAGTTTGTTTAAATTCAGTAAGAATCCAATACTTCAGAGGAATTCTGGATTGTGGTCACTTGGTGACCATCCCAGACCTCTGGGACCACCTTTACAGTCTCTTTGGCCACTAAAGCCCACTGACAGCCCAAAGCTGGGCACCCAAGGGAACAGAACACTGCACTAGATGGAAATCACAAAGCTGAGGAATTTTCCTACTCTAGAATATCACCCAGCTTCTGAGGAAAAGCAAGCAGACATTAGGAACATATCAGCACAGAGAGTTCAGAGGCCCCTGTAACAGAACAGCACAGAGAACTGGTGGAGGGGGCGGGTTGGGGGTTGGGGAGTTCGGGGTGGTTGGTAGAACTAACCAGAAGTACTGTACAGTACAACCTGGGCATATACAACCAGGGCACTGGGCTAAAATCACACAAAGACACTGTTTTACTCCCACAAATATACAAAAGTTAGCTGGATAATCACCATTGTTAGCAGAATGAGTAAAGCAGGTACTTCAAAAGATTCTCTAGGGGCTGGGGAGATGGCTCAGCGGTTAAGAGCACTGACTGCTAGAGGTTCTGAGTTCAATTCCCAGCAACCACACGGTGACTCACAACCATCTGTAATCGGATCTGATGCCCTCTTTTGGTGTGTCTGGAGACAGCTACAGTGTACTTATATACGTAAAATAAATAAATAATTCTTTTAAAACATTTTCACTGTAGAATGTAAGGGTGCCAGAACAAACCTGCACATACATAAGTCTCCTGGAGCCAAGTACAAGAACGGTTGCAGCAAACATGGAAATAACCCACACTAACTAAGAGGAAAGTGGAACGTCATAGAATATTTGGAACAGTAATAGTAATGAACACAACCACACAACAGGCATCAGTGCAGGTTTTATGGACTAAATAAACACTGGTAAGTAAAAGTGAACTGTGGTAGCACCTTAAGTTTAACAGCCCATGTGAAACTAGATAGATGAGCTAAAACAAAGACAAGCAAGGGAACAACAAACATGGGCTTCCAGATGACTCCCCTCGGAGGAGGGGAGAATCTAAGGAAATGGCAGCTGAGGCTGTGGCTTAATTGGCAGTGTTTGTCCCACACGCACTTAGGGCTGTGATACGCAGCACCACATAAAACATGCATGGTGGCATATGCCTGTGCTTATTCTTGGCTACTATCAAGTTCAAGGCTATCCTGGGCTACACGACACCCTCTCTGCCTTTTAAAAAAAAAAAAAAATGCTGGGCATAGTACTCTATTGTTGAGTAGGCTGAAGCAGGAGAATTGCTATGACTCAGGGCCAGACTGGACTACATACATACATACCCTGATTCAAAAATATAAACAGAAGGATCAAATAATTAAAAAATACACACGTTCTTAAAGAGAATGGGGGGGGAGAAGAGAGGAAGAGGAAGAGGTGGTGGTAGAAGGAGAGCGAGCTATCCTAGTCTTTGCTGGAAGCAACAGTGCCTGGGTATTAGTTTTACTGCTGGTCTTCATAAAGTGCACATACATGACAATTTGTTGGGGAAGGGGATCTCACTCTGTAGCTGGCTGTTCTAAACTTACTATATAGGCCTCACAAGAGAGACGCCTGCCTCTGCACCCCTCCAGGGTGTGGGGATTAAAGGTGTGTGTCACCAGGCCAAGGCCTCACTGTATTTTTTGATCAAAGAGAAAGGAACTGAAAGGGAAAGGGCCTGTGGACGGGTACAGTACCTTGATTTTGGCACCCAGCATCTCTGCAGCATCCTTCTCCCGCCGCAGGTCCTCCATCTTTTTCTCCTTCTCCTTCAGCAGCCTCATCTTCTCCTCTGCAACCAAACTGTGGTCCTCTACAATGGCCCGCTTCTCAATCTCCAGTTTTTCTTGCTGTTCCCGCCAGTAATCATCCTTATCATCCCCTTCCTCCTCACCCTCTTCTCCCTCCTCCTCCTCCTCTTCCCCACCACCACCACTGCCACCACCTTCCCTCCGCTTCTCTCGCCTCTTCCTCCTGCCAATGGAACGTTTTTCCAGCTGGGCTTTGAGCCGAGCAATTTCTTCCTGGAATTCTCGAAGCAGAGCATCCTTTGGGTCCTCATTGACCCTTGGCTTGTTCTTAATGTTTTTGGCACGGTTGGCATATCTCAGAGTGGTCAGGGTCTCTTCTACATTGTAAGAGGCAGGCCCCACATTGGCTACCATCACAGTTTTGGCATTGCCACCAAGGGAATCTTGGAGAAGCCTGGTCAGCTTTGAGTCTCTATATGGAATATGGGTGCTTTTGCCATCTACCAGGGCAGAGATAACATTACCCAAGGCTGAAAGGGACAGGTTGATCTTGGTCGCTTCCTTTAGTCTTTCCCCTTGAGCTCCAGTCTTGGCTTGCCGCTCACTGCCAGCAAGATCTACAAGGTTGAGTTTTCCTACTCGGATGTGATTTTCACCATCCAGGCCTATCTCGCTGCATTCAATCGTGATGACAAAGATCGCATGCGACCGTGAGCTGTGCTCGTTCATGTTGGTAGCACCGACAGACCGGTTCTGGTTTCCCACATTCATCACATGCTCTATCTCCTTCACACTCTTGGTGACAAAAGAAGACAAATCCTTCACGTACACTCCTGTATCTGGTCTCTCTTTGAGCTCCAGCCTTTTGGTCTGATCCTTTGAAAGCAAGTCTCGGATCTCTTCCTGATAGATCTCTAAGTAAGATGCCCTGACCAGGTACTGCTGATTCTGGGATCGAGAGATGTGGGTGAAGATGTGATCAAAGGAGTTGGGGATGACCCCTCTTTTTTCGGGGTCACCACGGACTCCCTCCATGGTATAGGTTTTCCCAGTTCCTGTTTGTCCATAAGCAAAAATTGTGCCATTGAAACCCTGCAGGACAGAGTCCACAAGTGGTCGGAATGTCTCATCATAGAGTTCAAACTGCTTGGCGTTCCAATCATACACAGCATCAAAGGTGAAGGTCTTGGGCATCTCATGGGATGTGCCTTTGGGGTTCTTCACAGACACCTGCCCCAGCTTCACGTCCACATCCACCACCTTGTCATAAGATGCAGCCTTTTCCTTGCCATTCATGGGCCGACAGCGAACTACCACCCGGACTGACTCTGAGCTTTTTAACTTGGACATAATGAACTCTGACCAGCTTAGCCTTGAGGGCTACAAATCCAAAATGGCTTGGAATGCTAAGGTTCTAGAAAAAAAAAACAAAAGCAGTGAGCACAGTGCAATTGTCACCAGGGCCTGCCTGACAGCAGTGGACACACAATCTTTACCCGCTAACCTTCTGGTAGCTATATTTAGTTACTTTAGTGCACCAGGTATTTCTCCGGGACCTTAGCCAACTTCTGTTGTAAAAAGATTCCCATCCACTAAGATTAATTTGTATTCACTCTCAATCAATATTTGATTTTATATTACAGGGTGCTTTTATCTTCTTTTCCTTTTAGAGAAAGGATTACATGTGCTAGGATTACAAACATGAAGTATCACACCTTTGTTTTTATTGTTATTGTTGGTTTTTTTTTTATTTTTAAGTTTTTTGTTTTTTAGGGTGTTTTTTTGTTTTGGTTTGGTTTTCAAGACAGGGTTTTTCTGTGTATCCTTGGCTGTTCTGGAACTCAGAAATCTGCCAGTCTCTGCCTCTCAAGTGCTAGGATTAAAGGTCATGTGCCTCCCTCCCTACCCCACCCCAGAGGATTTACTTTACTTTTAAATTATGTCTATCTGTGTTTCTGTGTAGAAAGGTGCACAAGTGCAGATGCCCACGGAGGCCAGAAGAGGCTGTAAGATCCCCTGAAGCTGTGGTTACAATCACTCTGAGCCACTTGACAGGGGGACTGGGAACTGAACTTTGCTTTGTTGGAAGAGCATCAAGCATTCTTAAGCACTGATCCACCTCTCTAGCCCTTACTGGAAGTCTTTTAAAAGCCTAGGTGACATTATATGCTATGAACTACTAAATCCCTAAGGACAACAACTTGAAACTATCAAAAATTTAAATGTGCAAGGGCTCAGTGGGTAAAGGTACCCACCACCAAGCCTAAGGAGCCCGCCACCAAGCCTAAGGAACTCACCACCAAGCCTAAGAATCTGAGTTCAGTTCCCAAGACTCACATGGTAGAATTTCAATAAGGTGCTCTTTGACCTTCATATATTCCACAACTGTGCACACATACATACAGACAACTAAGATGGCATAAAAATTGTTTTCAATTTTTCAATGTACAGCCCTTTGACCAAACAATTCTAAGATTTTAGCCTACAGATAAATGTCTTATATAGAGACATATCTCTCCTAGGTAACTTGTTGTGACACTGTGATAGCCAGACAGTGGGGACAACTCCAGTTTCCATCAAGAGGGGGTGATTAAATGTGTACAGAGGAATCTGGCATAGTTTTTAATGTTAACCTAAGCAAATTCATACCAAGAAGAATTAAATAAGTGAAGCACAGTGTGTAGTTTATATAGCATAAGCTCAAACAGGGGACCTAAGAATGAACCCTAATGGGAAATCCTGACTGAGGTCTAGCTTAGTAGAGTACATGTTAGCAAACAAAGGCTAATTCAAACCCAGCAGCAAAATAAATACATGAAAAGCAAGAAATGAACAGGTAAAGAACTAAACAAATGGGAGGGGAGAAGCTGGGCACAGAGGCAGCCTGTAATCCTAGCCTTTGAAAGGCTCAAGCAGGGTGATTCTGAGTTAGAGGCCAGTCTGTGCTTCATAACAGGATGTTGTTTAGGGTAGCTCAGGGTATAGTATTAGCATGCCATGTACAAGACTGAGTTTTACCCCCAGCACCACAGAAATGGGGGGGGGGGTTATGTAGTATGTTCGATGGGCATCCAGTATTCCACAACCTTGATGGGGAGCTATCTGGCCATAGGATACTTCAGTTTAGAGAGAAGACTCACTGTGCTCTGGGTTGGTGCTTGAATACCTTAGCTTGTGCTGAGAACACGTCTCAATTCTATCAATAAGAGATGGCTTATGCAAAATGTGCTCAGAGGTGAGGATGTTGAATAGTGCATAAATCCAGCCATCAATTTAAAAGATTCTGAATGCAAGGAAGAAAAGGGTAAAAACATTATTTTTTTTTTTTAAAAAAAAAAAAAAAAAAAAAAAAAACGGAGCTCATTTGCTGCTAGGAAACTCCAAAGGCAGAGAACAGATGACTGGATATGTCCTTAGAAGAGACTAGATCAAAGCCAAAAGACACAAGGACCTCAAGCTCCTCATAATCTATTTTTTAAATAATAGATTCATGTTTTTAAAATTATTGTTTGAAAATCCTTTTAGAGACAGCTGTCCTCCCTTGCCACTCCCCAGCCAACCAGTTCTCCTGTCCACACAAATGTGATTACATCTTTTCCCTTTACTGTTCTTATATGTGTGGGGGTGTTTTGCCTGCATATATGTCTATGCATCACATGCATGCATAGCCTGCAGAGGCAAAAAGGGAGCATTGGAACCCCTGGGTGCTAGGAATCGAACTCAGGTCTCTGGAAGAGTAGTCAGTTCTCTTAGAGCTCTGAGCCATCTCTCTAGTCCCATTATTAGATATTTAATCTGATAATTTTCTACAAAGTGATGTTATTTATGTACAGTAATCCACAGTGGCTTGCATCTTGCTGTTTCTTGCTACAACTTACCTTGAAGTTTGTTCCCTCAACAAATAGAGCCTTATCTTTTAATGACAGCAGCATGATGTCTCATTGTATAGACACATTATAACTTATTTAACCTCTATGCTATAAGTGCACTCGAGTTGCTGGATGTGGTGGTGTATACCTGTAATTCCTGCACTTACCCAGCTAAGGCAGGAGGATTATGGGCTTGGGGCCAGGTTGGGCTACATAGTAAGATGTCTCAAACAAAAAAAAATAGATAAACTTTACCTGTTCCTGACAGTCCACCCTGAAAAACCTAGGACACATAATCATTCCATATGTAGACAAGTGTACACATAGAAATAGATCCCGAGAAGCTGAATTACTGAGTAAAGGATGTGTGTATCTGTAACTGCAGCGCATGGAAGAGGAGGAGTTATCCTGGAAAGATGACAGTGCTGGGGCCATAGTTAACAAATGGAAAAGTCCAGTGCCACATGTGGGTCCCAGAGACCCACAAATAATGAAGATTACTGTCAATGCTCTTGGCTGTCCACCAGAACTCAATGGTAAGAGCCTACTGCTGAAGACACTGCACGCTTGGCCACAGGGGATGAAGAAATCAGCTGGTGCTGATCAGGGAGCTTCTTCTTGCAAGCTATGTTTCATAGTACTGAAGGTGCTATAAAGCTGCTGGGGTGGGGGATGGGTGGGGAGCCTCAGCAGTCTTCTGCAACTGTGACTCCTGCAGACTACAGCAGCACTGTGTCCATGAGTGCAACAGTGGCACAAAAAATATGGGGACAGCCAAGTAATTTCTGGTTGTATTTCAGGCCCACTCTACAAGAGTGAACCTATTACTACTACTTGGTTAAGTGGACATACTATCAAACTGTACTCTGAATTTGCATCTCTATACCCATACGTGAGTGCAGCTCTTAGAGCTCATCTGAAACATTTCTTTGTGCAATGGATGGCAGTTAAAGAATGCAGAAACTCACACTTGATCAGGTGCAGAGAATAAGCCCCCCTGCAGAGTGCTCAGCCACAAATGGGACATCTACACCCCCCCTGCCCTGTACAAGGTTCAGAGACCATTATGCAAGAAGAGGCAAAAGGACTATAAAAGCCAGAGGTTAAGGAAGACAGGAAGGAAGTACGTGAGGGCCTGAAAGGACCACCACACTTAGGAACTTACAGCAGCTCTGGTGGCTTGTATGTACAAGATCAAGCCAGTCAACATTCTAGAATTCTACCTGAGGAACAACTGACTGTTGAGGGCTCTGGGGGAGAGTGAGTTGGCTTTGAGTGTTGGTCCCTGGTAGGTCACCCACCTTCTAGAGGATGGGCATATCCAGGAGTATATGAACAGCATTAGCTGGACTTGGTGGATTATGAAAAAGACAAAAAGTCAGAGAAAAGAACAAGATGGTGGAAGGGGCCGAGGAAGGGAGATCTGGGACAAAAGAAAAGGAGGGTAAGCCAGGGACAAATGTGACCAGTGTACACTGCACGGCGTTCTCAAAGGGTTGGTAAAAATATTACACAGAAAGCAAAAGTACAAATTAGAATGAGGGGACAGAAATGGCTCAGCGGTTAAGAGCACTGACTGCTCTTCCAGAGGTCCTGAGTTCAATTCTCAGCACCTACACGGTAATGGGACCATCTGTAATGGGATCCAATGCTTTCTTCTGGTGTGCATGAAGACAGAGCACTCATATACATGAAACACATGAATAAGCAAATCTTTTTCTTTCTTTCTTTTTCTTTTTTTTCTTTTTTTATATTAGAATGAAGAGCCGGGCAGTGGTGGCGCACGCCTTTAGTCCCAGCACTTGGGATGCAGAGGCAGGTGGATTTCTGAGTTCGAGGCCAGCCTGATTTACAGAGTAAGTTCCAGGACAGCCAGGGCTACACAGAGAAACCCTGTCTCGAAAAAAACAAACAAAAAAATGAGAACGAAGATCTCTTACTCTCTTTGAATGTGTTTTCTGTACGTTCTGCATAAACAGGAGTCATTTGCCTTTCTTTAGGGTAACCAGTAAACTACAAGGCACTGGCAAAGGTGCTTACAACATCTCTACAGTGTCTGTCTGCTGCTATGACTATGGATCAAAATCAACATGACAGGGCTTGGGGGCGGAGGTGTAGCTCAGCAGAGGAGCACATGCCTACAGTGTGGGATGCCATGGCCTCAATCCTCAGAAATTAAAAGAAAAATGAGAAAGAGAAAATTCTTCTAAAGCTGTCCTCAATGGTCACTGCAGAGATTATGTGGTTAAACCTTTACTGTTTAATGTTGTTCATTAAACAACAATTTTCTACCTACTAATTAGTTTGTAGTTTTCCACTTTAAAAAAATACCCACTGGCACTCAGTAAGAACTAAATCTCATGCCATTTAACGAAAATTGTACAAGGCTGGTCCATTCATTATAGTCTTATAGTCAAAATTGGGAATTTTGTCACATGGAACCAAGAATCTATAATCAAAACAATCAAGAGGCTAAGGCAGAAAGATTGTCAGTTGGAGGCCAGGCAAGACTACATACTGAGATCCTGTCTCAAACATAAAATAAAGAGGCTGGAGAGATGGCTCGGAGGTTAAGAGCACTTGCTGCTCCTGTAGAGCACTGGGGTTTAGCTCCCAGGACCCACATGGTGGCTCATAGCCATTCATAACTCCAGTTCCATGGCATGTCACACCATTTTCTGGTCTCTGTGGGCATTGGGCATCCACATGGTATACAGGCATATATGTGAGCAAAACACTCATATGCAGAAATAAAATAAATTTTTTAAAAATATTTAGAAAAATAAAATCACATAGGAATGTTGTCAGATGGGAAGAAAGAACCAGATGCTAAAGGCAGGCATAGTGGTCACACCTTTAATCCCAGCACTTGGAAGGCAGAGGCTAGTGGATCTCTGTGAGTGTGTGGCAAGCTTGGTCACCTTGGTCTACATCGAGAGTTCCAGGTCAGCCAGGTTTACATACTGAGAACCTGTGTCAAACAAACAAACAAACAAACAAACTGATGAATTAATTTAAAAGGTATAAAGAAAACGGAGAACAAGGGCTGGAATGGCTCTTCCTTCTGTGCAATGTCCCCAGCTGTAACTGTGCCCAGTCACCTCTTGTGTTGGTTAAGGGGGCTGGCTAGTTAGTTTTCATCAACTACATTTACCTGAGAAGAAACCTCCCTTGGGAAACCTCAGATGCAGTACCCAGCAGCTGGACAGGGAGCCTGCAGAATACACAGCTGTTAGGGTGTGGAGGGTGAAGGGGCAGGCTGTGAGCAGACAGGCTCCTGGGCATGGAGTCCTCCTGAGGAGGCTGCAGTCTGCCTGTCCCACTCACACCTGTGAAAACAGGGAGCCTGAATCTGTTTCATAAAACTTCTATGCAAAGCCGACCTGCAAGGCCTGCTTTCTTCATTACAGCTACATACATTTTTTGAGCTGTAAAGTATGATAAAAAACAAAGGAGGTGTTTAATTCCTTTGTCCTTCCTCATTCGTCTTCAAAACTCCTAACAAAGGAAGAAACTCCTCAAAAGGAGTCCTCTCACTAAATCTCCTCAACTCTGAACATTTCTTTCCTGAGGTCACCCTACCAGACTGGTAGCCAGGTATCATTGATGTTTTACTTCAGGAAGACTAATTTTGTTTCAGTTTCCTGCCTCTGAGGCTTCAAATCTTGGCCTGGGTCCTCCTCGGCAGAGAAGGCATTCTCGGGATGATACTGGACTCTCCCTCTATTCCCTTCCTTCTGCTCTCCTGCAGGTCTAATCACAGAGTGATAAATCTAGAGAGAAATCCAGCAGTTCGGTCAGCAACCTGCCACCTGCTTCCTGAGAACCTTTTCTGTCAGAACCTGCATCCAGGCAAACTCCCACTGGCTGACTGGCTGTGCCAAGCTGAGTTCTCCAACCTTGTGGCTTGTGCCTGCTGAGAAGATCAGTTCTGTGTTTCTCAGCGGAGCCAGTCTTCCACACTCTTCCGAAGTACTTCATTTGGATTCATGTTGCCCTTGCTGGTTGTCATGAGACTCACCTCAAAGTCTACAATTTGGTGTGGGCTACATTCTGAGCAACTGTGTGTTACTAGGACAGAGGTCACAAACTGGTCACATTGTACATGAAATGATTTTTGTTTTTTAAAGTGTAAGTGTGGTCACTGAGACCACAGCTTTGTACATACCACACAAGCACTCCACCACTGAACCACACCCCCAGTCCCAGTCCCCATTTTATTGACCAGTGTGGTGTTTTTAAAAAACAAACAAACAAACAAACAAACAAAAAACCACAAGGGCACCGGCTGGCACAGCGATGCACATCTTAGCACTCAGTAGGTGGAGGCACGTGGATCTCTGTGAGTTTGAGGCCAGCCTGGTTGACATAGTGAGTTCTAGATCAGTCAGAGCTACACAGTTAGACCCTGTGTCAATCAATCAATCAATCAGTCAACCAACCAACCAATCAATCAATCAGGGAGGGCCAGTGAGATGGCTAATTGGATAGATGCTTGCGGCCAAGTCTGACAACTTTCGTCTCTGGAACCCACCTGGTAGAATGAGAGAATGAAGTCCCAAAGGTGGTCTCGACTTCCACACATATACAAGACAGGCACATGCATGCACACATTCTCACACACATGTTCACAAACACACCATACAAAATAAATGAATGTAACTAAAAAAAAGAAACAAAAAACCTTCAAAAGAACAGCCCAGCCCTCAGGAGGCCGAGTTAGGCAGAGCTCTGTGAGTTCAAGGGCAACCTGGTCTACACAGTGGAAAATTTACATAAACTAGACATGGCGGTGCCCGTAGCCATGGCTGGCTACGTGGTGAGACCCTGTCTCAAAGAAAATAAATAGAAGAATAACAAGCTGCAGCATCAAAGCTCTCATCAACTACAATTTCTGTACATATTCATGTCCTGATGGAACCTTGCATGCGTGCAGAAACAAAGAGAAAGGATGCTTCTTTTTTGCTTTTGAGACAGGGTCTCATATAGCCCAGGCTGGCCTCAAACTCACTAACTAAGGCCAGCTTGAACTTCTGACTCTCCTGCCTCTATCTTCCAAGTGGCAGGATCACAGGCATGTACCACTATGTCTACTTTATACAAATACTCCACCAACTGAATTACAACTGCAGACCCCAGTAGGGCTATAACAGAAAACAAAATGGACATCTCCACATCCATTTATAGGGAAATCAAAAATTGAAATATAGTACATCTACATTGCAGATAGTCCAGTACAGCAGTCAGTAAAGTAATAAGAGGGCTGGAGATTTAAAACAAAACAAAACAAGGGGCTAAAGAGATGGCTCAGTGGTTAAGATCACTGGCTGCTCCTCCAGAGGTCCTGAGTTCAATTCCCAGCATCCACATGGTGGCTCACAACCATCTCTGATAGAATCCAATGCCTTCTTCTGGTGGTCAGAAGACGACAACAGTGTGCTCATATATATAAAATAAATAAATCTTTTTTAGAAAAGTAATACATAAGAGGTCTGCAAAGCACAGCCCAAACCAGGCCCATACCCATCTCAGTAAATCACATTTCACTGACACATAGCCATGGCCCTGCTTTGCATGTTACAGTGACTACAAACTGGCAGTGCAGTGGCTTTAACAGAGGAAATGCACTCCCCGTCCCCATAACCTGTAATATTTATCATCTAGACTTTTGTAAAAAAAGTTAGTCAATCCTTGTATTGTCAAGTTTTAGTCCAGACTCACCAACCAAATGGGACCCTGTCCCCCAAAAAACCAACCAACCAATACCAAGTTATAGAGAATGGTCTACACCAGATGATGACTGTCAGCTGCCCAAACTGGACAATGGAGGAAACGTGCAAGAAAATGTAACTAGAGAGGGAGAGAGATTCAACTTCACCTGCAATATGTGATCCTTTCTCTTTTAAAACTAAAGAGAGCAAATAAGACATCAGCCAAGCTTTTAACCCTAGCACTGGGAGGGAGTCACTGTGAACTCCAGGCCAGCCTGATCTACAAAGCAAGTCCCATGACAGACATGGCTACATGGTAAAACCCTGTCTCAAAAAGAAAAAGGAGAGGAAAACTCACCACACTGTTCCATCTTTAAAAAGACACTTGGCATTGGCTGACCCAGATGCCCAGCCAGAGGCCACTTGAGCTTAACTTTAAGATCAGTCTGGACAGTACAGTTGACAGTTCGTCTCCTTATACCCCAAAATATAATGGGGACTTACATTTATTTTGTCTCACAAGTACCCAGTTTTATATTAAAAAAAAAAATTCTAATAAAGCATTTTAGAGCAGAAAAAAAAGACATTTAGCCAGGCTCTATAATGACTAGAAAATAGTTATAAATGAAAAAGCTATTTATAAAATTGCATGGCTTCATCATGATTATATAAAAATAAACACTCAACAAGCACATCAGCAGTGGTTCACTTTGGAGATGGAGATACAGGAGATGCCCCTGCTCTTCCAAATCCTCCTCTCACGGGTGTGTGGCCTCTTCAAATGGGGATAAAAATGTCTGGCAGTTCTGCAGAAACAGCTCTGTGAGAAGCAGAAGCAGACACACAGATCACATACTAATACATCTCTAATCAATACACTGCACCCCAGGTCCTCTAAGAGCCCAGGGAACAGCCTGCCAACTGACTGGCCCAGAGTTCAAGGACAGAGTGTTTGAAATGCAGCCTGTGTCATAGATCATGTGCTCTGACAGAAAAGCACCACAGGAAGAGAAAAGCAACGCTGTCAGCTAGCCCAAGCACCTCCAGGGGCAGACATCACCTAGGAGAGTGTTAGTCTCTGTATCAGTACTCTGAAATCCTGGGGCACACCAGCTGACAAGTACATTCTGTACCCTAGTTCCTAGGATGGCATTATCACATCAGGAGTTACAATGTTTCTAGATGGGCACAGTGATTCACACTTGTGACTCCAGAACTAAGGAGGCTGAGCTGGGAGGACCACTGGGGCCCAGGGATTTAAGTATAAGGTAGTAAGACTTTGTTGAAAAATAAAGGCGTGTGTGCACACACACACCACACACACACATCTCTAGTTATAAAAGATACAAAACATGCCTTGCAGGCTATGAAAAAGAACTGATACTTGCATCGAGGGAATAGCTCTCCATATTCTCCCCCCTCCCCCCCTTTCTGAGATAGGGGCTCATGTGTCTTGTGTGTCTTAGGGCAGCTTCCAACCCTGTGTAGCTGAGGATGACTTGGAATGCTTGCCCTCCAAGCATTCCCTCCTCTACCTCCCGGTGCTGGGGTTGGAGCGGTGCAGCAATGTATTGATTGATTTTGAGACACAGTTTCTTTGTGTAGCCTTGGTTGTCTTGAACTAGCTCTGTAGACCAGGCTGGTCTCGAACCCACGGGATTGCCTGCTTCTGCCTCTCAGTAGTCGAGTTAAAGGTGTACACCACCATCACCTGGCTAGTTCTGCATTTTCTCATGAGTGAATAAAATAAGAAAGCCAGGTGTAGTATCACACATCTGTAGTCGAAACAATGGTGACCTGAAGGCCAGGCTGAGCCGTACCTGGTGACCTTGTTTCAAAATACCAAAAATAACAAAATCTAACTTCCATTTATAGGAGGGAAAAGCGAGAGCCAGACAGCAGTAATGGCTGTCAGGTAAGGCTGGTTTTCCTAAAATGAGCCAAGTGGCTGAGGGCCAAGGCAAGAAAAGAACTTCATTGTTTGCACTTTCAAAGCTACTGGATTTTAAGTCACGTGGGATGTTATCTAGTCAACCTTTTTAAATCATGGGCTAGGGATGTGGTTCAGTTGGTAGAAGCTTGCTGAGCATAAAAGAAACCCTGGGTTTGGGGAAAACATTTGAAATGTAAATAAAGTATGAAAAAAAAATAAAAATCTTATTAGAATGTAAAAAAATAAATAAAGTTCTACTATATTGATGAAAAAAAAAAGAAAGAAAGAAAAAGGAAACCCTGGGTTTGATTCCCAGCACCAAATAAACCCAGACATGATGGTGCACAGCTCCAATCCCAGCACCGGGAGGTGGAGCCAAGGAGGGCAAGCATTCCAAGTCATCCCCAGCGACACAGGGTTGGGAGCTGCCCTAAGACACACAAGACACATGAGCCCCTATCTCAGAAACACAAACATTTGTGAATAATGTTAATGGATTACCTAGTTAAAACGATTAAATTAGGAGGCTGAAGAGAGGTCTCAGTGGTTAAGAGCATTGCCTGTTTTTACAGAGGACACAGGGTCAGTTCCCAGAACCCACACAGCAACTTACAATGGTCTTCAGGGACCAACCTCCCTCTTGTGGCCTCTTCAGGCAACTAAACATACATGGCATAGAAACAAAAAAAATTAAAATAAATCTTTTTAATGTAGGTAGGATCTGAAGAGCTGGCTCAGCACTTGGCCCATTTGCTTTTGCAGATAATCTGAGCTTGGTTCCCAGCACCTACAAGGCAGCTCACAACCATCTGTAACCCACTCCAGGGGTATACCACCTCTGTAGATGCCAGGCATGCACATGGTATACAGATTACATGTAGGCAAAACACATGAAAACACATAAATCTAAAAAATTGCTTACTGTCTTAGTCAGGGTTTCTATTCCTGCACAAACATCATGACCAAGAAGCAAGTTGGGGAGGAAAGGGTTTATTGAGCTTACACTTCCATGCTGCTATTTATCACCAAAGGAAGTCAGGACTGGAACTCAAGCAGGGCAGGAAGCAGGAGCTGATGCAGAGGCCATGGAGGGATGTTCCTTACTAGCTTGCTTCTCCTGGCTTGCTCAGCTGGCTTTCTTATAGAGCCCAAGACTACCAGCCCACAGATGGTACCACACACAAGGGGGCCTCCCCCCTTGATCACTAATTGAGAAAATGCCTTACACCTGGATCTCATGGAGGCATTTTTCTCAACTGAAACTTTCTCTGTGATAACTCCAGCTTATGTCAAGTTGACACACAAAACTAGCCAGTACAACTGACCCCTTGTCAACTTGACACACAAACATATCACCAATAAGCCTTGACCCTTACTTTCTTATTCATCCCCAAGATCTAAATAACCTTAAAAGTCCCAAAGTCTTTGCAAATTCTTACAGATTAACATTTCAGTCCCTTTTAAACATCCATTCTCTTAAAATTCAAAGTCTTTTAAAAATTCAAAGTCTCTTAACTGTGGGCTCCACTAAAATACCTTCTTACATCAGGAGGGAAAATATATCAGGGCACAGTCACAATCAAAAGCAAAACCAAACTCCAGCTGTCCATGACTGGGATCCACTCACGATCTTCTGGATTCCTCCAAGAGCTCGAGTCACTTCTCCAGCTCTGCCCTTTGTAGCACACGCCTTGTCTTCTAGGCTCCAGATGCTTGTACTCCACTGCTGCTACTGTTCTTGGTGGTCATTTCATGATACTGGCATCTCCAAAACACTGCCATCTTTTGCTGCAACTAGGCTTTACCCACAGCCTCTCATAGGCCCTCTTCATGGTGCCAAGCCTCACCTCCCTTGCATGACCCCTTCAGTCCTGGGCCATCAATTGCAACTGAGGCTGCACCTTCACCAATGGCCTTCCATGGCCTCTCGCAGTACCGAGCCTCAACTTCTTTGCATGACCCCTTCACTCCTGGAATTGCAACTGAGGTTGCACCTTCACCAATGGCCTTCCACGGCCTCTTACAGTGCCCAGGCCTCAGCTGCTGTTCATGACTCTTTCATGCCTTCAAAACTAGTACCACCTGGGTGACTCTTATGCATTACCAAGTCCAGCCATAGCAGAAGGTACATTCCTGGCTATCTCTGGAACACAGCCTCTGTGCTCTCAGAAAACACTTCTCAGAAGATTTCACCTCAATGATGCTGGTCTCTTCTCAATCTCCAGCCAACCAGCATCAATAGTCCCAGCAATGCAATAGTTTTGCACTTCTGGTATCTTGTAATTCACAGCTGATCCTTTAGCCCCAGCTAACCAAAACCACAGAATCTTAAATCAAACTAGCAATGGCCCTGATAAGAGTCTTTAATCTCCCCTCTGAAATTTCACAAGCCAGGCCTCCATCTTCTGCACTGTTCTCAACATTATCTTCCAAAGCTCCTACAGAACACCCCACAGAGCTCTTAATATCCCAATGGCTCTTCTAGCTCAAAGTTCCAAAGTCCTTCCATAGTACTCCCCAAAACATGGTCAGGTTGTCACATGAATACCCCACTCCTGGTACCAATTTGTCTTAGTCAGGGTTTCTATTCCTGCACAAACATCATGACCAAAAAGCAAGTTGGGGAGGAAAGGGTTTATTGAGCCTACACTTCCATGCTGCTATTTATCACCAAAGGAAGTCAGGACTGGAACTCAAGCAGGTCAGGAAGCAGGAGCTAATGCAGAGGCCATGGAGGGATGTTCCTTACTGGCTTGCTTGCTTCTCGATTGCTCAGCTTGCTTTCTTATAGAGCCCAAGACTACCAGCCCACAGATGGTACCACACACAAGGGGCCCTCCCCCCTTGATCACTAATTGAGAAAATGCCTTACACCTGGATGTCATGGAGGTATTTTCTCAACTGAAACTCCTTTCTCTGTGATAACTCCAGCTTGTGTCAAGTTGACACACAAAACTAGCCAGTACACTTACTGTAATAAAAATCAAAGCATGACCTTTAGCATTCGGTAGGTGTAAGAATGAGTACCTGCTCTGGCACTTGCTAGCTCTGTCTTAAGAATCTTTAGTCAGTAGGGAAAATGGCAGCTTCAGGAGAGAATGATGCTTCAGGTGGTGGAGGCAGCACAGAGGAGGCATTTATGACCTTCTACAGTGAGGTGAAATAAATAGAGAAAAGAGATTCAGTTCTAACATCCAAAAATCAGATCGAAAGATTGACTCGTCCTGGTTCCTCTTACTTTAATCTGAACCCATTTGAGGTTCTTCAGATAGATCCTGAAGTGACAGATGAAGAAATAAAAAAGAGGTTTCATCAGCTGTCCATCTTGGTGCATCCTGACAAAAACCAGGACGATGCTGACAGAGCACAAAAGGCTTTTGAAGCTGTGGGCAAAGCTTACAAGTTGCTACTGGATCAAGAACAAAAGAAGGGCCCTGGATGTAATTCAGGCAGCAAAAGAATACATGGAAAACACCATTAAAGAGCGGAGAAAACAACTGAAGAAGGAAAGTCTACAAATGTAGAGGAAGATGATGTTCTGCACATATATACATGCAGGCACACACACATACACATAAAATAAAAATAAATATTTTAAGAATAAGTTTATCTTTTTATGATAGATACAAGAAATTTCAGGTAAAGTTATGTATATATAACTTGTTTTAAAATAATCAGGTTTCAGTAGATGAGGCTAAAACAGGGGCTCTCACCCTTCCTAATGCTGCGACCCTTTAATACAGTTCCTCATCATGTGAGGGCCCCCACACATAAAACCATTTTCATTGCAACTTCATACCTGCAATTTTGCTACTGTTATGAATTGTAATGTAAATATCTAGTATGTGACTCCTGTGAAAGGACCGTACCAACCCAAAGGGGTCATGACCCACAGGTTGAGAACCGTGGGCTAAGGTGAAGGCAATGACTTAATGCTAGTGTAGGCTGGAGGTGATGGGTCATGGTGCTTAGGGTTTCCAAAATGGGAAGGAGGAAAAAGGCACTGTCTGGCTTTTCACTGAATAATTTAATTATGGTTGAAAATATAAACACCCACTACCAACTGCACTAGAACACAGTCAGCTCCTGGGGAGGCTGAGGCAAGCACATTGGGAAGGTAAGGCCAGCTTGAGTTCAAGAGTAACTTAGTGAGACCCTGTCTCAAAAGAAAAGTAACAAGTGGGCTGGGGATGCAGCTCACGGGTCCAGTATGCAAGAGGCGCTATTTTAGTCTCCAACACCATAACAACAAACAATCTAACAAGAAAAACCCAGAAATGTGGACAAAGGGTGACGTGAGGATTACCACACTACCGAATCCTCAGGAGCATTAGTCTCTAAACCCTGGAAACAGCCTCACTGGCAGCAGGCATCTCGAAGATACTTCATACTTCATACTTCATACTTCAGAACATATTTGCATATGGCAGTAACATGCTAATGGATCATTTCTAGCTGGTAGAACTTGGGGTGAACCTTACTTTGATCTTACCATGATTTCCTTGACTTTTCCTTATTGGAAATAATTTTTCTTTCCTTTTTCTTTTTTTCCCCCCAAGACAGATTTTCTCTGTGTAGCCCTGGCTGTCCTGGAACTCACTCTGTAGACCAGGCTGGCCTCGAACTCAGAAATCCACCTGCCTCTGCCTCCCAAGTGCTGGGATTAAAGGCGTGCACCACCACCTCCTGGAAATTTATCCCTTTTAAAAAAGGCTGCCACGTGAGCACCAGCAAGGGGAAACACTGCCTGTCAGAGCATCTCCACTTCCTTACCGCTCATCTTGCAAAACCAAACACCACCTGCTGGTAGTAATCTCAGTCACCTTGGCTGACACTGTATGTTCCACAATTTACCAGTGAGCTCTGCGCTCAGGTTCCCGAATCATCAGCAGAGTGATGGCTGCTGCTGCCCCTGGGCTGCTAGAGACTGTGTTCTGAGCTCCTATTCTGCCCAGCTTGTCTCCTGTACGGAAGCCCACACAGCCCCGCTGAAACCAGTGTGAAGGTGCTATGGCAGACCCCAGTGTGGGTGACAGTTCATTAACGTCTCAAACCTCAGTTATCTCTCTACTTCACCTGGACCACGTCCACATCTATACTGTACTCTAGCGTGAGAAAATAAAAGTGCTCTAACACATGCCCAAACTTTAAAAACAAACTAACCCCACCCCATTATCACTGGTGGGAGAGAGATCTCTAATGCAAATTATGATTTAACTACATCAGTATACTAAAGATAGATCTGCTGGCAGTGAGCTCAGCGTCTGCAATCAGGTGACAGAGTGAAGAGACACAATGTATCATCAGGATTAACTGATCCTTAAACACTCCCACCTCAAGATGCAAAGCAGACCTGTGGCACTAACAAGAGGGCTCGCTCTATGCTTGGAGAAACGCCCTGAGAGTCCAGCACACAGGCACCAAGGGAGAAGATGTCCACCTCAAGGCCCAGTCATGTGTTTATGTATGCACCTATAGACATACTTAAACATATACAAAGAGAGACAGACAATGAGGTACAGGCAGATTGACTTGTTTCCCTATGTCACAACACAAGTGACAGAACTTTCTGTGATAGCATAGGCTTGACCAATAGATCTTTTAAAAGATGAGTTTTAGACAGGGACCATTTAGCCCTGGCTGCCCTAAAGCTTAGTACATAGACCAGGATGACCTTGAACTCACAGAGATCCACCTGTCTCAGCCTTCTGAGTGCTGGGTTAAAGGTATGCACCACAGCTTTTTTTTTTTTAAATATTGTGTTGATCTATTTTGTGCGTGTACCCATGGGAGAGTGTCACAGTGCATGGATGGAGGTCAGAGGGCAACTCAAAGAACCTGGTCCTCTCCGTCCACTATGTATGTGTCTGGACTTGAACTCAGGCCATCAGATACCTTTATCAGCTAAGCCATCTTTACCAGCCCTGAACCAAGAAGCTTTCTAAAGGAACTGAATGAAGGGATTCTGTATCCCTCCCTTCTCCCGTGTATGTGTAATGGGCAGGACTAAGTGAGTTGAGGGTTAAGTGACTCAGAAAAGCAGCTCAAGGCTTCCAGCTTGCAGCTGGACTACTTCAAAGCATAGTGCTGGCCTATCTAGTCCAAAGTTGGGTCTGTAGCCTCATCCATCAAATAGTGAGAAGATTCACCATCACTCTACCACAGCCCAAGGAGTTTCCCATCTCCTCAAACATCCTTTGAAGTCACTTTTTGGTTGGTTGGTTTGTTGAGATGGGGTCTCTTATAATGCCTGCTAACCTCAAAGGAACTGTGTAACCCCAAACTCCTGACCCTTCACCTCTACCTCCTGAGTGCTAGGATTATAACCAAGTCCCATGGCACCTGGCTGCTAATAGCATTTCAAACTAGTTACCCAGGTTCAGAAGAGAAAGGCCCCTGACAAATGGATGCTGTGGTCACTGCTCATCTGAATAACAGATGGGATTGAGGATGTCCCTCGGGGGTGGAGCATGTGCTTAGTTAGCATGCAAGAGGTTCTGGGTTCTACTGGAGGGAGGGAGGGAGGGAGGGAGGGAAGGGGGGGGGGAGCAGTAGAAGGCCAGCTCGGTGGCTCAGTGGATGATGGAGTTTGACCCTGAAACCCACAGAAAGGTAGGAGATGCATTGACTCTACAAAAGTCCTCTGACCTTCACAGGTGCACTGTGGTACACATGTCCCCATGTACACACACCATGCACACACAAACATGCACAATAATAATTAATAAAGAAATAACTTTCTTAGAAGTAAATAGCAGCTGAGCAGTGGACTTGGGATCAGCATCTTTGGGGAAGTATTTGACTCATACAGTCTCTACTTCCCTCTTCTGGGAACTGGGAGGAACAGTTCCTGTACAAGACTGCTGAGGACCAACGAAAGTAGGGCTTGCAAGCTCGGTTCAGCAAGCGTTAGCTTAGCTATCTCAACACACTATCAGCTTGCTGTTATCTCCATATCCTCGGGGGTAGGGGATTGCTTTCTTCTGAGCCAGCTTTGTGTTTTACTGTTGGGGTGACCTCAGGCCTTGACTGTGGCCTTCGAGCTGTGTGCAGACACAGTCACTCCTGCAGCTGCTGCATTGTCTTCAGCTCTGTGCATGTCTCTTGTCTTCTAGGGCTTCTTGCCCTTACATGACCCTTGTTTTCTAGGGTCTTAGGTCAGGGGCTTGTATTTCTTGTCTTTGTAGGGTTTTCTCTCTGAAGGTTAAGAAAGATGACCCCAAAAGATGGATTTGACAACTCAATCTTGGATACACAGATGATGGCAACAACAACAACAGTTACTCAGTGACCTGCAGCTGGGACAGCTTCACCTTCAGATCATCCAGCTGTTCGAACGACTCCACCCTAAATTCACCCAGCTGTTTGGGTGGTTCCACCCTCAGATCTTCCAGTAGCTCCAGTTTCTTGGTCATTGCTGCACTGCTTTTGGCTACTGTGGCCTGACTGGAGGGGAAATGGAAGGAGACCATAGTTTTGCCTCTGATCTAAGCGAGTCATGGTAAAATCCAGACCCTGATTTTCCCAATCTAGGCTTAGACTATGCATGTTCAAGCAGTACTTCTGTCATGCGCAGCACACTTGGGCCAGCTAGAATCTTCCTACCTCAACACTTAGCAGGTACTTAATACACTAGTAAATAGGACTGACTTCTAGGTATCTCAGTGTCCTTACCTGAAGCCTGGGACAATACACACTCCATGCGGCCACCACTGACTGAGGATTGGCTAATGAGACCCAAGAAGGAGCAACAGAAACACCAGAGCTACTTGGAGCAGCAGCCAGTGCACTTGTGAGTCCCACAACGCTGACAGGCCTCATTGACCGCCAAATGTACAAAGGCCTTTCCCAGTACATGTGAAATGAGGCCTGGAGCCCTTGCTTGGACAAGCTGCTACTTTCAAGAATCCTCTAGGAATTTTGGCAGAATACAGCAGCTTTGCAAAGCCTTCCCCTGTCTAAAAAGCTCCGAACCTTCAGACCTACTTTTCACCAGCCAGGAAAGAGGCATTTGGCAGGGAGAGCATGACCATCTGAGGTTTTGGGAGTGAGCTGTGCTACTGAGTCTATGCTCTCCCCCCAAGCTGGCTACACTCCTTCCAACCTCCATCAGCCAAGATCCCCACATCAGGACAGCAACCGAAACAGCCAGAGACAGGTAAGCAGGACACTGCAGAGCACCCACTTACTGCTCCACAGACTGGCATGGAGCCAGCCTGGGAAAAGCAGATCTGGATGCCCAAGGTGGAACACTGTCAGATCCTCCAGGCTGTCTTCCTTCAGCAGGAGCTGAGGGTTCTTTCTCAAGGGGCTAAGGCACTGTTAGCACCTTGGGCCTCTTGGAATAATTCTGTTGTTCCTCTCAGGGCACCTCGCCAGAGACCTCTAATCCATTTAGAGGCAGATGGCACCTCTAGATCTACCAAACTGCTTGGGCCAAAAACCTAGGAGTCATCCTTAATCCTCCCACCCCACTGGCCACCTCCAAACATAGTCATCCCCTGCCACCACCCTAACAGGCCACCACCATCCTACTAACCTACCTAGTCTTCTGGCTGGCACTGACAGCTCTCTAACAGTGGGGCGGGGAAGGGAAGAAAAGGTGTCTGAAGACAGCTACAGTGTACTTACATATAATAAATAAATAAATCTTAAAAAAGAACCACCACCACCAACTATAAAACCACCTAGATGATGACACCTTCTCAGAAGCCTTCAGTGGTCCATGGCTTTTAGATGCCTCTAGCCTGAGTCCCTCTATAGTAGACACCCCCTGCTCCCCCAGCCCACCCCATCACAGCCACTTCCAGCAGTTTCTGGAATTAGCAAGCTCATGCCCATCTTGGAGTCTTTATCCTTTTGGTATACCTTCAAACAGTGAGCCCCTTCCTGAGAGTAAACCTCCACAAAAATGTCACTGCCTCCCCCAATTAAAGCAGCAGTGTCCCTTCCCATCCCTGGAGAAGTGACTTTCTAGCCTACTAACTACTGTGCCACTGCTCCCACTGTGCTTCTCCAGTTCAAATCCCCTGTCTACTTTTCATCTGTCTACATTTTGGCTACTTTTTGGTTTTTGATTTGCACTTGCTGAACTCTGTGAGAACAAGGACCTCAGCCATCTCTTCGATGTCATATCCCCAGGCTGTACAGGGCTGCCACATACCCGTTTGCTCACATTTGCTCAGCAAATGTCCTACAAATGAAGCCATAGGAACACAGCAACAAGAGCACCGCCTGAAGTCTGAAAATCTAGACACCAGTGTGAGGTGGGCTACTTCCCAGCAGCATAGCTTCTCTTCCTAGAAGTTCTGCCATTGTCCACTGAAGAGTTTAATCTGCACCTTGCCTTCCTCAAGGGTACCAGTTAGACCACATAAAGGCCCATTTCAGAACTCAAAAGCACGGAGATCCATACAGACAGCAGTGTGTCAACTATCACAAGACAAGAGTTTTCCTTAGCGATCTGAACATCCATGGGTGAAATGTGTATGAACCTGGCACACAGGAGCAGGTGCAGGGCCAACCGAGACTGCAAAACAAGACCCTGGAAAGGCAAGAAACGAAAAGAAAGCTGGAGAGATGGCTCAGCAGTTACAAGCACTGGCTGCTCTTCCAGAGGTCCTGAGTTCAATTCCCAGCACCTACATGTCAGTTCACAACTGTCTGTAACTCCAGTTCCAGGGGACCTGGCACCCTCACACAAACATACATGCAGGCAAACCAATGCACAGAAAATAAAAATAAATCTTTTAAAAAAAATTAAATGATAAAAGAAAAAGAGAGGAGAAAGGAAAAGGAGGGGGAAGGGAAAGACAACAAGGAAGGAAAAAGATGTAGGTGCAATCTGAGGTTCCTCACTCCCCCCCATACCCCACCCCTCTATTAGTTCCCACCCCGGGTGCCTAGCAGACATCTCAGGACACAGCAGAAGACAGCAGGGCTTTACTCTACGGCCAACACAAACACAACCCATGAATCCATTTAGACAAGTCAAGACAGGTGTGTTAACATACACCTACAGTCTTATTTGCTCAGAAAGCTAAGGTGATAAGATCATTTGAGCCTGGGAATTAAAGGCTGGCCAGAGCAACAAAGAGACCTTAAACAAAAAGCCAAGAGGCTGGAGATGAGGCTGGTTAGTGGAGGTCCGCCTAGCACGTGCAAGGCCCTGATAAATCTGACACCCAATGGGTGGGGAGATCAAATACATCAAATGACAGTTATTTGCAAATTAAGCTCTGGGTTCCTTAAAGGCTGTGGAGATACAACATCCTGCACATCCCTGGGATAGAGAGATGTAATAAACATTTAGTGGATTTGGTCCAAAACAAAATCTCCAGTTAACCTGTTTCTTCTTTAAAACAAACAAAAGCAGGGCCTCATGTGGCTCAGACTGATCCCACACTTGATATACAGGCAAGGTGGCCTTCTGCTCCTTCTCCTCCAGCACCAGAGTTCTGGGATCGCAGACATGAGCCACCATGCTAGTGTCTGTATGGCACTAGAGGAGAAATCCAGGGTTCATGTACACTAGGCAACCTTCTACCAACTGAGCTACAGCCCACTGCACCAGATTTCTCCTTTCTTTTCGGCCCATCCTGGCAAGGAGGTACTGGTTCATGGAGAAAGTCCGCAATAACACCAACATTCACGTAATGCCACAATGACAACTGCTTCATGCTTATGATCTTTGAAGACTGGCAGACCTGAGATTAAACCACACACTAGACTCACCAACCACTAATAGAATATGAGACATAGTACACGTGCTAGGTTAAGCCCAAATAATGACAGCTAACACTTACCAAATGTGCCAAGCAATTCACAGCCACAAGTTGTTACAGGAAAATGTTAGTGCCAGGGGTGGGCTATCTCACCATGAACCGTTGGCAAATAGTACTCTATTGGTCTGGCTTTGCTAAAGGAACAGAATGGAGGATGACAGTGTTTATTAAAAGGAGATGCAGTAGTCTAGCAATGGCTGTCACTCACTGCACAGGCCAAGAAACAGGCAGCTGTTCAATCCTCAGGGCTGGATGTCTCAGTGGTCCGATTCAAATCACCAGATACCTTTGAGGTACTCAAACAGGCTAACGCTACTGATGTTGATTGCCTGCCATTATGAGATGGTAAGGACTTCTTGCTGAAGACACTACAAGCTTTGATTTCATGACAAAGAGAAGCCAAGCTGAAATTGAGCTGGACACTTCCCTGCTGCTGGCCATGGTCCATAGGGTTGAAGATACTAATGCAGCCTGCTAGGGAAGCACTCCCACCAACAGTGTCACTCAGTAGATGCTTCATCCTACAGTAACGACCTACTGCCCAGCAAGATGTGCCAAGACAGTTACAGGATAACCAACAGCTTGCACCACGGCCTTCTCCACAGACAGGTATTCCCATCTAGTCCTGGAGCCTAGTCAGAGCCCACTTCTGGAGAGGACATAGGCCCTAGTGGGGAGTCACTGCTGCTGAATTCCTAAATGGATATGATGTATCTGTCAAACTACTTTCTAAATACTTAGGTTTATGCCTATAGATTAGTAATGGCGTCAGTTCTGCTCACAGATGCTTCTTTTGTAGTAGGCCGTGGTTACTGAGGCTCATAAATGGCCAAGGTGCTGGAAGTAGGGGACTACTGAGTGCTCAGTTTAAATGGGGACATATTACCCTCTCCAAGGTTCAGAGAACATCACAGAAGAGGGGACAGAAAATGTAAGAGGCAGAAGAAGAGGAGTGGCGTGTGTGGAATGCTGTCTCTAGGTAGGACATGGCTGTGGCCCTGTAAACTCTGAGCAGCTGTGCCTATGTGTGCAGAAGTACATGAGACTGAGCCCATCAATATTTAGTCACAGAAGGGGAAGGGCTTCATAAGGCCACACTCCTCTCTAAGGACTTATGGGCAGTTCATGGTTGCTGAGAAAGAGGCACCTCTTCAGTCATGGAAACACTAGTAAGTTGCTTGTACTCTTATAAATAAGCCCTCACTTATGTTCCTATAAGCAATCCTAATTAGACTGGCTGTGTCATCAAAGTGGAGAGATGTGGAAAGGGGGGACAACGTGGGAAGAGAGGGGATCAGCAGGAGTAGAAGGGGGTATGAACAAAACAAATTATACATGCAGACTTAAAAGTCACACGGGGCAGGGTAGCCAGCTCAGCAGGGAAAGCACTTGCCACACAGGCCTGACAACCTGAGTTTATAGAGTTTGATCCCCAGGGCCCACAGAAAGGTGGAAGGAATCAACTCCACAAAGCCGCCTTCTCACCTCCACACCTCATAGCACGAGCTGGCACTGACACACACACCAACTGCAGTAATAGTGTTTGTAAAAGTCAAACAAATTTATTAGGTAAAATGACTATCTGCTAGGAACAAACTAAACCATGCAAAGCTTTTTTTCTGAGATCTTGTTTCCATGCCATTGGGAGAACAACTTCTAGCCAAAGCAATTAGAAGCAACCCAAAATACCCTTGTGGCCTTCTAGCAGTTACTGTTGAGAAAGCAGAGGCATGGGGAGCAGGGAGTAAAATGCATGTCCAACTCCATCACACTGTAAGCTTCAGAGCCTTAGGCAAGCCATTCACTTTTCTCAGGCACAGGTTCCTCATCTACAAGACAGGAGACCTCGCCAGCTGCCTGACACAGTCTGTGAAGATTAAATGAGATAATATGCCTCAAAAAACTTCTTAATCATCAAGTTGCAAATGATCGCTATTGCTCTAAAGCACTTCTCAGAAGAGATAAAGACCCCTATTCTTGTTACAAATATACCGGGTGACAGACATGGCACAGACAAGTACAGATCCTTTTAAGAGGTCGGTAACTTCCCTCCTCTGAGCAGACTACAGTGTAAAACTGTGGGTGGGGAATGGCCAGGGTGTCTGGAATACCCATATGCCCTGGCAAGCTACACCCCAAAGTCCTTCTGGTCCCAAGTCATCTTCCCCCTCTTGGAAGACTCCATCCCATTTGTGTTTAGTACTTAACCACGTGGGGATTTTTTTGTTTTGTTTTTTGTTTTTTTTTTTTTGTGGAGGGGAGAGGGGCTCACAAGGGCCCACCCCTACCCGAGGATTTATGGGCAGTTAACGGCAGTTAACGGTTGCTAGGGGGCGGGGCTCACAACACCCCGCCCATTCCTGAGGTGTTGCGTCCCAACCACCACTACACCCCCCACATCCAACACCTCACATGAGTTATTGGTGATTGAGGGGGTGGGAGGCGTTTTCTTCTGTAGTGTAGCCACGGGTAAAACGCCCATGCTCCTGAAAAGAAGCCCCCTCACTGAGTTCTTGTAAGCTGCGCTAGGACCTAGAATTAGAAGGGACTAGAAAGTGAAGGGAAAGTGTCAGTGGGAGGGGGCCGCGAATAAAATAAATTATACACATGAATGAAACGTCATCATAAAACCCGTTATATGCAATTAACATTTTGTTTTTTAAAGCATCATGTTCCAAGCTACTCCAGACGCCCTGCTTCCCACGGAAGGGCATTATCCCATGGTCTGATTTACAGATGAGCAGAAGACTCAACGCCACGCTATATGCAGCGTCAAACTCAAACAGACTTAAACAGGACTCTTGGTCCCCACGTAGAGTACCCTGGCTGTTCACCCTCTTCCCACTTGGAGCCCTTTCATGTACACGGCTCCTCAGCAAGTGTCAAGACCCCAATGGACAGCCAGGTCTGCTGCTGCCAGAGAGGGCAAGGGGTTTGTCCAAGGTCACACAGCGAGCTAGGCACCGCCCTGAGGCTCGGACCTCAGGTACTTGCTTACTGAGCTGCCTTTCCAGCCAGGTCCTGGGACTACGGCCTTGGACTGGCCATGAGGAGCGAGTAGGGGCGGCCGAGACTGGGGGGTCGTGCCGGCCGCGCCCGAGAAGAAGCCGGATGGTTAGAGATGCCACAGAGGCCGAGCAAAGGATGCTGCAGCTCGCAGAGCAATGACGCCGGGATAACGCTGGGCGCCCCGCGGGGACCCCGCATCCCGAACTCACCTGCGGCCGCAGCCGAGAGCGGACGGCGGCGGCGAACCCCGGGCTCAGCCATTCCCAACTGCCCCGGATGGGGAGAGACCGCGGCCGCTCACTTCCTTAGCAACCCGGCTCGGCGACCCACTTCCTTAGCAACCGCGTCAATTTCAATAACTTTATTGGGCCACCGATGCGAGCAGCCCGCGGAGGGGCGGGAACCGGTGTGCAGTGGAGCACCCCAGGTTCCTGGCGCGCGCGGACACTCTGACCCTCCAAGGGACCCAGACTCCGTCGTCTGGTCTCTCGTGCCTCAGTTTCTCCGTTTGTGAAATGGAGCCCAGTACCTTAGTCACACTACGCACTTTCATCCTCACCTTCCGTAAGCTCTTTCAGGTCAGTTCTCTGATCTGGGTCTCAGATTAGTATTGAGTGGCTCCCAATTAGGGCCACCCAGGGATGAAGACAAATCCTTAGGAAAATCCTCTGCCCTGTCACTTTCATTCACCCACGGCGTCCAGCAGTCTGCTTTTCATATATTCCTGCCTTTCTCCACCGTCAGGGACAGCACCACAAACAAGGCCAGGCCACACATCATCTTTAGACTAGACTCTATTCTCTGTTCGCAATTCCTATTCTCTGTTAATAGACTTTATGGCCTGGCAATCCATTCCCGATGAGATTGACTGAATAATAATTTAAAACCTGAAGCACATCCCTGCATGGGTTCCTTGGAGTCCCACTACTCTTACCATCAAATCAAAAAACTTAAAACTTTAGTTAAAGCCAGGCAGTGGTGGTGCACTCCTTTAATCCCAGCACTTGGGAGGCAGAGGCAGGTGGATTTCTGAGGCCAGCCTGGTCTGCAGAGTGAGTTCCAGAACAGAGAAACTTTGTCTCAAAAAAAAAAAAGAAAAGAAAAAAAAACTTTCGTTGAGCATAATGGCTCATGCCTGTAGTCCTAGCACTTGGGAAATGGCGGCAGGGGGATGAACAGTTCAAGATCATCCTTAGGTACAGAGCAAGTTCCGAACTATACAGCGTGACCCCCTCTCTCAGTGTCAAAATCAACACACACAGTTGTAGGGGAAAAAATGCTACCCTCTGACGGCTCCTAGGTAAAGGCACTTGAGGACTTGAGGTAGATTCCAGGGATTGACTGGGTAGACTGAACACACACACACACACACACACACACACACACACACACACACACACTCTGAATGTAATAAAAAGAAACCAAACTAGCTGGGCTGGGGGCGCATGATGGACATCTCAACTAGATGGTCTGAATAATAATTTGAGAACCTGAAACACATCAAGTCACCCTCCCTGCATAGCATCTTTGGAGTCCGGCTACCCTTCCATGAAAGCAAAAAGCACTCCGGAGGGAGAAGAGGGCAGATCTCTGAGTTGGAGGCCAGCGTGATCTAGGAGAGCTCGGACAACATAGTAAACCCTACCTTAAAAGGATAAGAAAGGTACCTACCAAACTGACTCAAAGTAAAGCTTACCTGTGTTGGTTGCAAACACATTATGTGTTATTTCAAGCATACAATGCAATATATGTGCTTATGTTTCTTCTCTTCCATATCTTTTGGTATTTTCTAGGGCTAATCATTGCCAAATTTTTCCCTCATTTTCACTAGTTCTTTCAGTTGCTCCCTGTACCCTCTCCCATTCTGGGTTGTCCTTAAATTCACTATGAAAACAAAAG
The DNA here is from genome assembly GCA_019843965.1 of Rhynchomys soricoides. Taxonomy (NCBI): domain Eukaryota; kingdom Metazoa; phylum Chordata; class Mammalia; order Rodentia; family Muridae; genus Rhynchomys; species Rhynchomys soricoides. Next base: position 730,056 of record JADRCH010000019.1, read on the forward strand.
TAACCTGGGACTTCTGATCCTCCTGCCTAAGTTCTGACATCCCAGGCATGTTGCACCACACAATATGGTGCTGGGGATGGAGCCCAGGGCATTCCAGACCAGTTTTGTGTTGTTGTTATTGGTAGTGGTTTTGTTTGTTTGCTTTCTTGCATTTTCCCAAGATAGTGTAGCCCTGGCTGTCCTGGAACTCACTCTGTAACCCAGACTGGCCTTGAACTCAGAGACCTGCTCGCCTCTCCCCCTCCCATTAGTTGTTTTTCTATTGTCTAAACCCCATGACCAATGCAATTTATAAAAGAAGCATTTTATTAGGTTGCCGCTCCCAGCACTGGGATTACCTCATGGCTTTTAAATTGTTTTTAGACTTCTTTATTATTATTTATTATTTTATGTATATGAGTGTTTGCCTGCATGTATGATGTGTACCACATGAGTGTCTAGTTCCTGAGGTAAGAAGAAGGCATCATATTCACTGCAACTGGAATTACACACAGCCAGTTGTGAACTGCCATTTGGGTGCTGGGAATTGAACCTTGGTCCTCTGCAAAAGCGATCAGTGCTCTCGACCACTGAGCCAACTCCCCAGTGTGGCCTTTTAATCTGGGTGCTGGAGATTGAACTCAAGTCCTCATGCTTGAGTAACAAACTCACTGAGCTATTACCTTAGACCACTATGGCTGACTTTACTATGATTTTTTTTAGACAGGGTCTCACTATATATGGAACTTACTAAGTAGACCTGGTTGTCCTCAAATTCACATAGATCGGCCTGTATCTGTCTCCTAAGTGCTGAGATTAAAGGTGTGTGCCAGGGCTTCTGGACTTTATTCTGATTCTGCCTACAGGAAGGAATTTCTAAGAAACTTCCTACAGAGTTGACCAATAGCATGGCCTGGTTTTATGGCAAAAGCATCAAGTTTCTCTTCTTCTCTGACATTCTAGAACAGTGCTGTCTGGCAGACCTGTGGCAGTGGTAGAAATGCTCTGTATTGGCACCATCCAATATGGCAGCTACTAGCCACATGTATCGGCTCTGTTTCCAAAATGACACCAAGGCTACCAAGGAACGAAGTCATGTTTACTTAGTTTTGATTAACTTATGTTTGAGTTGTCACCTGAGGCTACTGCTTATCATACTGCACAGGACAGTTCCAGACTATCCAACAAAGACTTCAGGTATATACAATTTGGGTCCTGAATTCCAATTCCTTCCTTTATCCAGCAGGTGACCCAATGCAAGTCACTCTTTAGAACTCAATTTATCCACCTGAAAAATATATATTTGACCCTGTCCAGGTTTGTCATAAAGATGAAATAAAATATTGAGTCAGATGTGATCTGTGTCTCTCATCCCAGCACTTGGGAGGTGGCAGCAGAGAGAATAAGAGTTCAAGTCCAGCTTGAACTGCAGAGTGAGTGTAGTGCACTTGCTAAGCATGCACAGGGTCCTGGATTCCAATCCCTAACTCACGGAAGGAAAAAAAACAAAAAACAAAAACCAAAACTATTACATAGGCCCATGGTGTCCAGCAGCAATTGTCAATGAGAGGAGCCCTGCCAGTAAGAGGGCTCAGTGTCCTTTGAAATTTGATGCTATTTGAGGAAAAGGGCTGGAAGGGGATGGTAGAAAAAGACTAAAGGAATAGGAATTATTTATTGGATGGTAAAGAGGTGGTATTCCTGAGCCCCTTTCAAGAGGAAACAAGATGCTGAGCTTGGAGGGAGGCCAAGTACATGAAGCATGCTTAATGGTTGTCACTTGGCGAGGTGCCCAGGTTCAGCATGGATGAGCCCCTGTGACCTGAGAGAGGCCCAGAAGACAGGGGATGGAGCTAATGGCTTCTAAATTCACATCTTTGATGTTTCTGAAGCAAGCCAGACAAGAGTCGGACGGTAATTGCTTCCTCCTCAGGCACTTAACGGATATGTGACCTTGATCATGTTAGTCCACCTTTCTGGACCTCATTCCTCTTCCTCCCACCCCAACCTCCACCCCTAGTGCTGGGATGTAACCCATGACCTTGAGCTTCTCAGGGAAGCTCTACACTGAGCTAAATCTCCAACCCCTGGACCTCATTTCCCCTACTGCTTCCTTGAAGGGCTCCTATGAGGATTTGCTGAAGGAATTATAAACATGAAACCCAAATGTAGGGCACAGTAAATGACAGGGCATGGTGAGAGTAATGGTGTCAATATCAGAGCCACGAGTCACAGAACCAAACAAGGGCTTATATGTAGTTCCCAGGACTGGAACTATGTACGTACATACTACATATGTGTATCTTCTGTAGCACAGTGGCTAGCCCATTGCAGCACACAAAGACACCTATTAAAAACATATATTAGAAGGTTTGATGCCAGCACTCAAGAGGCAGAGGCAGGAGGATCTCTGTGAGGTCAAGACTAGCCAACACTATATAATAAGAGCCTCTGTCAAAAGGAACACAAGAAAAAGCATACGTTAGGGCCAGAGTGGTGAGTTTGTCATATACGGACGCTTGCTGCCAAGTCTGAGGACCTTTCAGTCCTCAGAACCTATGTGGTGGAAGGACAGAACCCCAAAAGTTGTTCTCTTACCTCCCCATGCATGTCACGGCACATGTGCATCTACACACATGCACACACTCACACACATACATACACACTAAATATATGTTAAAAACGAACTATGGGGGCCTGGAAAGACTGCTCAGTGGTTAAGAGTGTTTACTGTGCAAATCATGATAACTTTGAATTTGGATCCCAATACCCATGTACCAACCAACCCAGAAAGGGTTTTGAGATAGCCTCTAACCACGTGCTGTGGGGAGCAGAAACAGGAGGATATAGGATAGCTAGTATCCTCCTCCAGCTTCCCCACATGGACATGCACAGGCATGTGCACCCCGACACATATATGTGCATATACACCACATATCTTCTCACTGCCTACCCTCACAGACAATGAAAAAAGCAGTCTCTAAAAACCAACACAAAAAGGTACACTATACTAGGTGTGTGGATGACTCCTGCATCTTGCTCCCAGAATCCTAAGGCAAGTTCAGGCTGGTTAATTTTCCTTGTCAACTCGACTTTCTTGGAGTCATCATAGAAGCCAACCTCCGGGTATGTCTAGCAGTGTGCTTCCAGAAAGATTTGACTGAGTGGGGGAGACTTGGGGTTCAGGAGTGAATTAAACAGGAGAAAGCTAGGGAGCGGCAGCATCTGTTTCTGCAAACAAGTTGCTTCCTGCTCCTTCCACCAGGATACATTGTATCCCTTTAAACAATGAACAATCCTCCTTAGGTTGCCTCTGTCAGGTAATTAGTCACAGAAACAAGAAGAGTGACTGGTGACAGTTTGGGCTACATCGCAAATCTTCAGGAAAACAAGAAACATTATTTCTTTCTCATCAACAGCGTTTTGTTTTTTGTTTTTTTGTTTTTTTTATAAAGCATTGGACTGGTGGAGAGTGGAATGCTTCTATCCCCTGACAATGGCAGCGGGAGACTGGCACAGACAGTAAGGAATTTTCAGTTGTGAGAAGCTGGTTTTTTTGTTGTTGTTGTTTTTTGTTTTGTGAGACAGGATTTCTCTGTGTAGCCCTGGCTGTCCTGAAACTCACTCTGTAGACCAGGCTGGCCTTGAACTCCGAAATCCACCTGCCTCTGCCTCCCGAGTGCTGGGACTAAAGGCGTGCGCCACCACTGCCTGGCTGTGAGAAGCTGTTTGAGTTGGACCTTTTTACTTTTAGATATTATTTTGAGAAAATGATAAGATGGAGTCCCACATATGTAGACACAACCATGTCCTTCCCAGTCCCTCCTTTCTCCCTACCCCCTTCCTTCCTTCTTCCAATTTTTTCTTTCTGCCTCTCTTACATAGTTAGTCCATGCTAGTCAGGAACTCTATGTAGCCAAAAATGACCTTGAATTCTTGATCCTCCTCCTCTTCCTCCTCCTTTTCCTCCTCCTCCTCCTCCTCCTTCTTCTTTTTGCCTCTAATGTTATATATTAAAAATATCATGGTTCTTGTGCACAAAATCTCACTGTTCACATCCAAGCATCACCCATGCCTCCCCTCTGAACCCTGGATCAGCTTTAAAAGAAAGATGGTGGTTTTCCTATTCAAGAGCTGAGCAAACACAGCTCAATCTTTATGGACCTTGAAAATTGGTGACCCTTTCCCTCCCCCAATCTCTGCCCCTCCAGGCCCCAGCCCACCTGGGCAGACAAGAAGCTGGTGGGTAGAAAGTTCCAGCAGCCCTGGGGGTTGTGGGGTATCTCAGGCATGGAAGTCGCTCATGCCTCCCTTTGGAGGGTGGGATGACATGCAGAGGCAGGGAAGCGGGCAGCTCGTGGCCTTCTAGCTTGACCTTGATAAGGTGGTTGGCCAGGGCAAACTGCTCACCATCCAACAGGCCATCCTTTTCTACATCAGCTAGCTTCCAGGTCTTCCCCAGCACTGTGTCGGGCAGCTTGGACTTCACCATCTCCTTCTTGGCATTAGTGCCTGGGAGCTTGCCATTGGCAGGAGACAGTGTGTAGAAGATCCCATCATAGGTGGGATCTCCTACTTCTCACCTCGCAAACGCTAGGGTAAAAGTCGTGAACCACCGTGCCTGGCTTTAATGCAGTGACAAAGACTGAACCCAAGGCTGCATGTGACCAGGTAAGCATTCTACAAAATGAGCTACAGCCTGACATCAGTTTTCAGCAAGGAAACACGTTCACTATGACGGGATGGAGGGGTGAACGGAGATGTCAGTAAAAGGATATGGTGCTGAGCAGAGTAGCGTGCACGTGTAACCCAGCACTTAGAGGCTAAGGCAGAACTGTGAGTTCAAGGCCAACCTGGCCTACATAGTGAGGTCCTGTCTCAAAAAACAAAAAACAAAATTGCAATGCCTTTAATCACAGCATTCAGGAGGCAGAGGCAGGTGGATCTCTGTGAGTTCAAGTCCAGCTTAGACTACAAATGGCTTCCAGGACAGCCAGAGTTATATAATAGAGAGACCCTGTTTCAAGACAAACAAATAATATCCTGGACTAGAAAGAGAGCCCCATTGTTGAGAGTGTTAGCTACTCTTCCAGGGGCCCTGGGTTAGGTATTCAGGACCCACATAGCAACTCACAACTCTCTGTAACTTCAGTTCCTTGGCCTCTTCATTGGCCTCTTCTGTCTTTTACAGGCACCAGGTGTGTGCAGACATATGTGCAGGCCAGTCAGCCATACATATAAAATAATATTTGGGATGAGAGACACAGCTCAGAGGTTAAGAGCACTTGTTATAAGCCAGTGGATCTGGGTTGGGTTCTTGGCCCCTACATGGTGACTAATGACCATCCTTAACTACAGTTTCAGAGCATCTGATGCCTTCTTCTGACTCCTGAGGGCACCAGGCACATACATTACCTGTAAATATGTACAGGCAAACACTGATATAAATAAAGTATTTCTAAAAAATATTGACAACCCAAACCCACAGGTTGGAGGCACGGCTCGGCAGTTAAGAACACATATAGCTCCAGAGAGCATCTCCATCAAGCAGTTCCCAACTGCCTGTAAGTCCAGCTCCAGGGGATCTGATGCCTTCCTCCGATCGCCATGGAGACCTTGTATCCATATGCATATACATGCATACTGCACGCAACACACACACACACACACACACACACACACTTAAAAACACCACATTGGCCCCAGGTCCTCTAGTGACAAGTGTCTGGAAGGAGTCCCCACTAAGCAGGAAATGTATTCTTTCCTTTGATGGTTTCCCACTCAATCTACCCCCTTCTTTCTCAGTACCTGATTGTCTCTTAGTAGTATTTGACTTTGCCATTTTGGGCTCCTTTTAAGTAATTGAGATTACCTGGTTCTGACTCCCAGTCACTGACATTGTATAAGCTGAGGCTTAGGGGCCACTTGTAAGAGGTGTTAGGGAGGAATCTCAAAAGCTAGTCAGTAAGACCTGGGGAGAGGGAGCTGGAGATGTAGCTCAGTTGGTTGAGTTCCTGCCTGGTACGCTCAAAGCCCTGGCACTGCTGGCACAGGCCTCTAATCCCAGCTCTCAGGAGGTGGGGGGAAGAAAGAGCAGACGTTCTAGATCATTTTCTTCTCAGCTACCTGGCAAACTTGATCCCAGCCTGGGATACGTGAGACCCTGTCTCAAAACAAACAAACAAACAACAACAGAACAACAACAGCAAAACAAATGTAGTGGGAGAGCCAGCTCAGACGCATATGGAAATCCTTCCGAGGTGAAAACAGAAAATACTCATTTAACACTTTCCAGGGTTCTTTTAAGGGATGATGATCGCAAAACACCAGTGGTTTAAAGAGAGAAGGAAAAGGTTTAAGTTGGGAAGAGGGTGGAAGGCCAGGGCAGAGGAGGGAGTCAGGAAGGATGAACACTAACGATCCTTTTCAGCGTTCTAAATTATATATGTGTATATATGTATGTAGACGTAGAAAAAAGAGTTTGGATGATGTGACCTTATTCTAGGAAGTGGGCATAATACTCCCAGATGCTAAAGGCCACCGAACAAAAAGGACCAGTGTGGGTGCTGATTACTTCTCTTTGAATTGTTAACCAGGGAGGTCCCATAGACAAACATCCCACCCCTCCATCCCTCTTTGTAAGTATTACAGGCTACCGACAGGCTATCATTTCTCTTGGCTATCATTCAGAGCTTGACTGTAAGACCCTATTGCTAAAGATACCACATACTTGTGTCACAGGACATGGAGAAATCAAGCTGGAAGTTTCATTCCTACTGGCTAGCTTTCTTAGTGCCTAAAGGTGTTATATAGTCTGCTGGGGAGAAAAATAACAGCTTTAGTCGGCTGGGAAGCTGTGCACCTATAAGCCACAACAACCAACTTGGAGAGATGTCTTCCTTGTTGCGATAGTGATCTGGATGCTCTGGGAGTGATCAAACACTTTCAGATTGAATTTATTGCCAGCTTTGAGAAAAGGACACCAAGGTCAGACGTGGTGATGTTTGCTCTTTATCCTGGCACTTGGGAGGCCAAGGCCAGCCTGGTTCGCATAGTGAGTTCCAGGCCAGCTAGGGGTACATCTCTCTCTCTCTCTCTCTCTCTCTCTCTCTCTCTCTCTCACACACACACACACACACACACACACACACTCACACACACACACACACACACAGAGAGAGAGAGAGAGAGAGAGAGAGAGAGAGAGAGAGAGAGAGGGATGACAGAGAGAAGATACAAGGAACTCATGAATATTACTATCAACTGGAACAAGAGCTCATGAGTGGCTGAGTCACAGGCACTAGGGGTGAATCTACTATATTATTTTGGATAAATGGACAGAAGACCACATTATTTTTATGACCACAGATTAGTGCAGCTCCCAACCCTCATCAGAGAAGCTTTTCTTTGTAGCAGAGACTCACAACTGGTCAGAATGAGAGACTGTGGACTCCTCAGCCCTAAGTGGGAGATCTACATCACACCCTTTCCTCTCAAAGCTCAGGGATCATTGAGGAACAGGAGCAGAAAGAATTGTAAGAGCCAGAGGCTGCAGAGAAGCCTTGAAAGACAAGGTTTTCCAGAAATGAGAGGGACGTTTCACATAAGAACTCACAAGGGCTGTAAGTGCACAAGACCTTCACAAGCTCAAGCCAGCCAAATAGAGGAGAGGTTCACAAACTCCCACCTGTAGCTGAGGAGCTACTGGCAGGTCATGGCTATGGGGAGGGAGGAGTCAGCTTTGTTCCGGAATGCAGTTGCTGGTGCTGTCTCCCATGCACTAGTGGATGTTCCTACACCCACAAACATCCTGGCAGCTTGAAATGGACTCAGTAGATTAAAAAAATTACATGAAATTTGGAGGGAGGAGGAGGAAGAGGCCAAAGACTTGGAAGGGAGGGAGTCGATTTGAGCAAAGCACATTGTGCAGATGTATTAAAGTCTCAAATAAAAAAAAATTCAAAAAAGCCAGTTAGGGATACAACTCGGATCCATGTAATCCCTTCCAGACATGCATTGGCAAATACTGAGGCTTGGCTGAAGGTTTTCAATAGCTAACTTCCCCTTTGGTCTCAACTTACCAGCTCAACCCTTCCTCTCCCTTCGACTTTCCTTCTTGATCTGTTTATAGAGTTTACTGTATGAATTCTTGCAAACTTCCTCAAGTCCTTTTGGGGACCAGCATGGGAAACAAACAAACCTCTGCTTAAATACTTGTTCAAGGGCGTGGTTCCGGGCGCTGAAAAGAAATAAAAGACACTTCTAAGTTCTAAGTGCCTCAGTTTCCCTGTGATTTTTGAGCTCTAGTAGAATTAGTGAGGAGCTCAGTCTGAGACTCATCAGCCAGGGGTGGTAGCATGTGCCTGGACACCCCTTGCTGTGTCTCAAAGAAGCAGTCTTGGGGGTTTATTCACCTGACCCTTTACTTTAAATCCGTGGTTCTCAACTTTCCCAATGCTAAGACCCTTTAGTTCCAGTTCTTCACGTGGAACGGACCCCCAACCATTAAATTATTTGCTACTTTATAACTCTAATTTTGCTACTGTTACAAATTGTAATGTAAATATCTGTGTTTTCTGATGAGTTTTTGGCGACTTCTGTTAAAAGGTTGTTCAACACCACCCCCAACCCCCCAACCCCCGCCCAAGGGGTTGAGACCCACAGGTTGAAAACCACTACTTTAAATGGATTCTGCTTTGGTTTGGTTTTATTTTGTTTGAGATAGGTTTGCTCTACTGTACGCAGGCTGTTTCTACTACTCGAGGTGTAGACCAGGCTAGCCTTGAACTCACAGAGATCTGCCTGCCTCTGCTAGGATTAATGGTGTACACCACCACACTTGGACTTTAAAATAGAATTTTATGTCTGGATCTGTGGCAGTTTTCTTGTTTTTGTTTTTGTTTTGTTTTGTTTTTAATTCCAGTGTGGAAAGATGGCTTAATTGGGAAAGTACTTGTTGCAGACACTTAAGACTTGAGTTCAAATCCTCAGTGTCTAGATAAGAAGTCAGGCACAGCAGTGTCCATCTATAATCCCAGAGCCAAGGTGGTGGCAAGAGGATCCTGGGGCTGACTGTCCAGCTAGTCTAGTCTAATCAGTAGGCTTCACATTCAGTGAGAGACAATGTCAAGAATTGAGGTGGAAGGCACAGGGAGGCTCACTGGGTAAAGCACTTGCTGCATTTGGATCCCAGCACTCACACAAAGGCTGTCAGCCATGACAACAAATCTGTAATCCCAGTGCAGGGTAGGTGGAGCAGAGAACCCAGAATAAGCTGGCTATCAGGACTAGCCTAATGGTGAGCTCTGAGTTAAGCAAGAGACCCTGTATCGATATATAAGTTGTAACGTGACTGAGGAAGACACCCAATGACAATTCCAAGCCTCTACGCAACTGCACACACGTGAGTACACACACACAAATATGCACATACGTGCATGTCATATACACACACATGCAGAAAAAGGTAACTTGGTTTTTTCCTATGAATGTCTCAGTGATCTAAATTTACAAAATACCTCGAGGTTGGTAACACATAAACCTGCTGTGGTAGCCAGTTTCCACAATGGTGCTTAAAGATCTTTTTCTTAAATTAAATAAACCCCTTGCACAGTACTTTCTTAGGTTGAACGGCTCAACCTTTCTTAGGTTGAACGGCTGAACCTTCCTCAGTCACGTTACAACTTATATATCGATACAGGGTCTCTTGCTTAACTCAGAGCTCACCATTAGCCATTCAACTATGGTCTGTGTACCTAGTAGAATATGGCAGAAATGGAGGAGTCGATTATGAAAGATATTCCGGCTTGTATGTTAGCATCTTGTCTCTCAGCGCCTCTGATACTGGAAGGGACAGCTGCCAGATTGGGAACCTGTGGAGAGGCTCCCACAAAGAATAACTGAGGCTTCTGACCAACAACCTGTTTAGAACGGAGACATCCAAGTACAGCATCCTGCAAGTGGATCTCCCAGGCCCAGTCCAGTCTTTTAGCTGATGCAGCCCTGGTCAACATTTGACTACAAACTGACCAAGACAGAAAAAAGAAACAAACAAATGGAACAATGCCCCACCCTAAAACAAATCAAAACAACCAACCAACCAAACAAACAAAACTGAGCTAGCAGCACCTAGCAAGGTTGAGTCCAGATCCCTTACCCTCAGGCAATTGATTGTTTGATGCCTTCACTGCTGAGACCGGGCTGCTTTTTTGTATTAATATACAAAACACATGGCCCCAAATAGGAGCTGGGGCTCTTTGTCACACCTACATGGGGACCCGTGACCCATCCTCTCCTGTGTGCCCCTTGTCACCTGCCGCAAGCTCTTAGGAAACTCTCATTGCTCCCCTGGCCCAGGAGAAGAGGGGTGGCTGTGAAAGCCAGCCCCTCCTTCCTCACAGACTCCACCTTTCCCTGCCAAGTCCTCACCAGCCCCTTGAATCCCCACATCCTGTCTCACATCTGGGGGTGGGGGCTTCCCCTCTTCACACACTTGTGGAAAATATCACTCATCCTTTTACTTTTTATGCCTGAGTGAGTGAGTGAGTGTGTGTGTGTGTGTGTCTGTCTGTCTGTGTGCGCATGGAGGCCCAAGAGAGACGTTGGGTATCTTTTCTCAATGACTCAAAAAAAATATTTTTGGGGGTGGGGGACAAAATCTCTCAGTGATCTGAAGTTCATCAGTTTGGCTAGACTGTGCTGAGAGGATCCATTTATCCCCTCTTCCCCAACCTCCATCATCCCTGCACCAGCCATGGCTGGGGTTACAGGCATGAATAGTCATGTCTAGCTTTATAACTTTTAAAATTCATATTTGCTTATTTTGCCTGTTTACATATATGTATGTGGGGGGGGAGGTGTGTGCATGCAGTGGTGTCTGTGGAGGGCAGCTTGCTGGAGTCCATTCTCACCTACTACCATGTGGCGCTCCTGGGAATCAAATTCAGGCCATCAGTCTTGCTGGCAGGTGCCTTTATCCACTGGCCTGATACCCATCTTTTTCATGGGTCGTGAGGATCTAAACTCAGGTTCTCATACTTGTGTAGACTGCTCTTTACCAACCAAGCCATTTTCTCAGCCCTGTTTTTCTTTAACTTATAGAAAACAGAACTCAGCATCTGCCTTCCTACCTTGACCCCAGCTACTGGTGTCTGTGGCTGTCTTACTCACAGCACTTGGCCTTCATGCTCGCTCAACCCGGCATCCTTCACTTCAGACTTCCTGAAGTAAATTGGGCAGCATTTCATTACTGTAACTGATATGTGAGATAAATTAATTTATATAGACAAAAGATTTGTTTTGGCTCACAATTTCAAGGTCCCAGTCTGTAACTGGCTAGATCTATTGCTTTAGAATCTGTGCTGAGGGAACACACCATGGCAGGATCTTATGGTAGAGTAGAATTGCAGATGATGCAGAAGTGAACCTAAGACGGAAAAGGGGGCTTGGAACCAACTGTCCCCTTCAAGATTCTCTTCAATGACCCCTAACTTACATATTGATGTTGACATTTCCTCCAGAGCTCAGTCAGTAGAGTGTTTACCTTGCATACACTAAACCTTAAATTTATCCCCAGCATCATATAAGCTGGATGTGGTAGTACACATCTATAATCCTGCATTGTGATGTCAAGTCAGGATGATCAGAAGTTCAGGGTTATCCATTGCAACAAAATTGATTAAGGCCAACCTGGCATATATGAATGTGTGTGTGTGTGTGTGTGTGTGTGTATGTGTGTGTGTGTATTCCAAGAAAGAGGAGGAGGATTGGTGAATGGCTCAGCAGGTAGTGATACGTGGTGCCAAACCTGAAAACCCGAGTTCTGTCCCAGAATCCATGAGGCAGAAGAAGAGAACCAACTACATAACCCTAGCGCACCATCATACTCAAATACATACATTAAAATATAATTTTAAATATTACTAAAAAGAAGAAACGCCTCAGGCATCATGACACGCGCTTGTAATTCCAACATGATGGAGGCAGAGTCAAGAGATCTCTGAGGGTTCATGGTTAGCCAAGGCTACGAAAGAGCCATCTCAAGACACGGGGTGGGGTGGGTGACAGCTCTGAGTTGTTTGCAGTACTGGGGCTCAAGTTTAGATGGAGCAAAGTGCATGCTAAACAAGGGCTCTGTCACTGAGCCATATCCTCAGCCCTAAGGCAGCTCTACCAAACCTGCTGAATTCTGTTGTTTATAATTACCAACCTCGTCTATGGTGTTTCAGTGTAGCAGCCCAAACAGACTAAGACATGGCCACATTCCTAACTCTTCTTCTTTGGTTTTTTTGTTTGTTTGTTTTTTTTTGTTTTTTTTGTTTTTTTGTTTTTTTTTTTTTTTTGGTTTTTTGAGACAGGGTTTCTCTGTGTAGCCCTGGCTGTCCTGGAACTCACTCTGTAGACCAGGCTGGCCTCGAACTCAGAAATCCGCCTGCCTCTGCCTCTCAAGTGCTGGGATTAAAGGCGCGCGCCACCACTGCCCAGCAAAACCTTTGTGTCATTGCTTGGCATGTCATGTGAATGACATGCAATTAGAATACTGAATGTTCTTTTTTTTTTTTTAATTTGATTTTTTTTGAAAGATTTGTTTATTTATTATAAAATTAATATAGTATTAAGTACACTATAGCTGTCTTCAGACACCCCAGAAGAAGGGGTCAGATCTCATTACAGATGGTTGTGAGCCATCATGTGGTTTCTCAGATTTGAACTCCACGACTTTGGAAGAGCAGTCGGTGCTCTTAACCGCTGAGCCATCTCTCCAGCCCCATTCCTAACTCTTCAAAACTGGAAATAACCACTTCAATGGGTGGATCAATAAACAATCTGATACATCCATATAATGGGATGCAATTCGCCAATAAAAAGGAATGAACTGCTGGATATGGTGGCACATGACTTTAATCTTACCACTTAGGAGGCAGGGGTACAGGGATGTCTTGTGAGTTCAAGACCAGCCAGATCTACATAGTGAGATCCTACCAAAAAAGTGGGTGGAGGGAATGAAGTATTTGTGCTCTCCATAGCACTGGTGAATCTCAAAGGCACTGAGGCTTTGGCACTGAGGCAGGGATGGTTCAGCAGTTTAGAGCATGGTTCTCAGCATCCACATGGTGACTTAAAACTGGCTGTAGCTCCAGTTCCAGGAGGGTTTGATGCCCTCTTGTGGCCTTAAAGGGCACTGCACATAACTCATGGCTACAGATGCAAGCAAATGTTCATTTTTTAAAAAGTACATTTCAAAGGGTTACTACTATAGAATATCACTTCTGTGAAAAGTGAAACCATATCGACAGGTCTGTGTTTGCCCAGGTTAGGGGGAGGGGAGGACTGTGCCACTTACAAAGGGAAATTCGAGGCTTCCCCTCCCCGCCCCCCCAGGTGACAGAATTGCTCTGTATCCTGTTTGTGGTATTGGTTATGCAAACCTACATGTGTAAAAATTCATAGAATTATCTGTGTACACAGCAGAAAAAGAACAGGGTGAAATCTACTCTTCGACAAGACAAACAGATAGCCTGTAGTACCTAGCTTCTAATCTGACCCATATGATCCCAGCTTCCTTGCACTTGTGACCTGATGTCTCCTGTCTTATTGACTGGGGCTAGCCTAGGACACTAGAAAAACTACGGAAGAGACTGCCTGTGACGTCTGAAGCTGGTCACAAAAAAATATGTGTCAGTTGTGTCTAGATGTCTCCAGCCAAGCACTTTCCAGAAGGAAGTTGCAAAGACTGCAGAGCAGCCCTAGAGGGAGGCTCCATGGTCTCTGCCAATCACCAGCCTCAGCTCACCAGCTGGAGTCCTTGGAGATGGAGCCTGTGGCACTAGCTAAGCCCTATGTAACTACAGCCCCTGCCACCATCTAACTGGACCCTCACCACAGACCCTGAGCCAAGATCTCAGCCACTGAACTCTGGGATTCCTGGCACCTGAAAACTGAGAGACAATAAGCGGTTTGTTTGTTCCCTTTTCCTTTTCTTTCTCTGAGTCTTACAAGGTAGTCTGTCCTGAAATTTATGATCTTCCAAACTCTTTCTTACCCTTTAAAAATGGGAGCAGGAACCAGGCATGGTGGTGCACACCTTTAATCCCAGAACTCAGGAGGTAGAGGCAGGTGGATCTCTGTGAGTTTGAGGCCAACCTGGTCTAGAAAACAAGTTCCAAGACAGCCAGGGCTGTTGCACAGAAAATCCTGTCTCCAAAACCAAACCAAACAAATGAGGAGGAGGAGGAGGAGGAGGGAGGAGGAGGAGAAAGGAAGGAGGGAAGGAGGGAAGGAAGGAAGGAAGGAAGGAAGGAAGGAAGGAAGGAAGGAGCAGGGACTTGATTCATATTGATTCCAGTGTGTGAGTGTGTCTATGCGTGTATATGAATGTGTATGTATGGGTGTGTGTGCATGTCATATGAGTGTCTGTTCAAATGAGTGTGTGTGCATTTGATATAAGTGTGTGCGTATGTGCATATGTGAGCATGAGAGCATGAAGGCAAGCTCTCAGCCTGTATGTTAGCTTACGGAGGCCAGAGGGGTTACTCTCATTCCCCATCTACTTTTCTGTTGTTGCTGTTTTGGTGTCCCTGTGTAGCCCAGAACTCAACTCTAGTCTGGAGTAGAGATGTGTGCCAGCCACCACAGCAGACACTTGCATTGGAATTTTTTGAGACTGGTGCTCTTCCTGAACCTAGAGCTCACTGTTTTGCTAGACTAGATAGTCAGCAGGGGAACCACGGTCCTCACAGGTCCAGCATTGGGGTTACAGGTAACCACTGCCACACAAAGACCTTTCCACATGGGGGCTGGGATCCCAGCAGAGGTCCTCATGCTTACACGGCAGATACTGTACTACAGAGCCATCCCTTGTTCTCATACTTTGTATTCTCATGAGAACACCATGTCAGTCCCATTCAGTTACACACTGGTTAGTGACAAAGCTGGGCCTTGGGTACAAGCCTTTGGACTCCAAGCCTAGTGTCCTCCCCAAAGGATCATCCAGTCTCAAACTCAGCTTTACAGTTGAAGCAGAGACAGTGATCCAGAGTAGGACAGAGCTTTGTCAGCAAGTTCTTTGGCTCTCACTATCCCCTCCACCCTCTGAGCTTTACTCCCAGAAGCCTAATCCTCTGGAGGCAGGAGAGGCTTCCTCCCCACTAGGCTAAGCTCTCAGGTTCCTCTTGGCTCTCTGGCAACAGCTGGGAGAGATGGTTTCATCTTGAGCAAACAGTGTGGGAAAGCACAAGGAAACTTCTGGGAGGCAGGGCCCAGAAGGGCTGACCCACTCCTAGAACTGCTTCAGCCCCTACTAAGGCCCTGCAAGTCTCCCCAGGCATTTCAGACAGGGTCCTTTATTTCTCTGGCAGCCTGTGCTCATTGCTCACAGTTGAAGAAACAGCTTCAGAAAGGGTGAGTGGCCTCCTGACTGGCGGTGCTCCGTTTTCACCAAGCATCCTCGGTGTGTTGGCTCCGACTGCAATTTCAGTTCTGGTGATGACCCAGCAGGGCAGAGTGGAGTGATGTCACATGCAGGCTTAACAGGTTAAGGCAGCATTAATATAAATTTTTTTTGTTAAAAATAAATTCAATTTGCAGAGTGTTGTAGCATATACCTTTAATCCCAGTATTCTGAGAGCAAATAGATCTCTGAGTTCCAAGCCAGCCTAAATTTAAAACAACGAGCCAAGAACCTGGGAAGATGGCCCAGTTTATAAAAGCATTTACTGTGCAAACATGAAGACCTGAGTTCAAATCCCCACCTGCCAAACAAAAGTTAGACATGGCTGTGCATGCCTTTAATCCCAGTAGTGGGAGTCAGGTAGATGCTGGGAACTTACTGGCCAGCCAGTCGAGCAGTACTGGAGAGCTTTGGTTTCACTGAGGCATAAATCGATAGAGAAAGCTGTGGGATGTCCTTCTCTAGCCTGTGGGTATGCTCACACAGACATACCCAAAGCATGCCCACACTACACACACACTAGACTATAAAAACAGGCTAGCTCCGGCAGTGCGGGAGGGGGCAGAGTCAAGCAGACTGCCACAAGTCAGGCCCAGTCTGGACTGCACAGTGATTTCCAGGTAAAGCTGGGTTACTTAACGAGACCCTGACTCAAAAAACTAAAACACAAAACAAGAAAATTGGACAGACAAGATGAATTTCATCTTAATACTTTTGGACTTGACTTTAAGAGACTACTGGAGTCTACCAAAGACACCCTTTCCTCAGAGGTACAAAGCTGGACGCCATGACAGGCTGTGACTTGTTTGAGTTGCACATTAGCCAGTAACAGAACTGGAGTTTATTTGAAGTTTCCCAGGCTGCACTAGTCAGCTCTAGATGGCTTTAGAATGGAAACCAACACATTCACATCTAAGTCCAGTGTCTTCTCCCCACCGTCTATGAAAGCCCAGAGAAGCAAAAACACAGCTTTAAAGTCAGGTCATCAAACAGCCAAGCATGGTCTGTTTTAATCAGATCTGGAGTTTCAGAAATCCTGGGCTGCCGTCCCCTGGCCTCCACCTCTAGACAGGGATGGGGGTGGGGTGGGGGGTGTGTGGAGTCTTCTCCTCTGCTTCTGGGAAAAGGCTTTTGTTGCTGCTCTCTGCACTGTTTGTCTGGTGATGCTTGCTGTCCAGGACTGCAGATCAGTAAAGCTTGTATTAGAAACCTGTCATTTTTGCCTGCTGCTGCATCCAACATTTCAAAGAAAGTATTCCAATTCTCAGCAAACCAGTTTCCAAGAGGAGATTTATATTAAATCTGACAACATAGAATTTGTTGCCTGTTCAGAGTCATGCCCTGTTCAGGTCCTTCTAACCCCAAGCATTCCCCCATCATCATCCCCCAGTTCCCATAAGGAGGAGAGGAGAGGGGAGAGGGCAGAGGGGAGAGGGCAGAGGGCAGAGGGGAGAGGGCAGAGGGGAGAGGGGAGAGGGGAGAGGGCAGAGGGGAGAGGGCAGAGGGGAGAAGGGGAGAGGGCAGAGGGGAGAGGGGAGATCACTGCTGCCATCAGGGTCATACAAAGCAAGGATAAGACAACTCCCCCTCAGTCCCTTCTCCCTTCCTGTTTTCTGTCTCTCCACCACTGTGCTTCTCTGGGGCTGGAGAGATAGCTCAGCACTTAAAACATACCACAGGCTTTTCTTTCAGAGGACCTGGTTTGGTTCCCAGCATCCACATGGTGGCTAACATCCTCTTGTAACTCAGTCCTAAGGGATAGAACAACTTCTTGTCTTTGTGGGCAGTAGGCATGCAAGTGATGCACAGACATTCCTGCAGGCAAAACACCCGCACATGTAAAATTAAAAACAGCAGCGACAACAAAGGATTCCTTTTGTTTACTCATGAATTTAGGTCCATCCTAAAGCAAGGAGAGGTTTTCCCTTCTGGCTGTACACTCCACCCTACCCACTTGCCCTGCAGTACAAGGAAAACAGACATACATTCCTATAAATGACACAGAACATTTGCCAAGCACCCTCACTGAGGTTCCTTTGAAGGCCTAGGATAGGAGGACCTCCAGCATTCTCACTGCCCAGGGAAGGAAGTCCCCTCAGCCTGGGCTCACTGCTGGGACGCCTCCCAGAGAGCCACAGTGCCTCTGTGTTCACCACTTTTTTATTTTTAAAAATTTGAGACAAGTTCTCATTATGTAGCTTTGGTCAGCCTGGAACTTGCTATGTAAATCAGGCTGGCCTCCAACAAAGATTCATGTACCTCTGTTTCCCAGGTGCCCCGTGGGATTACATCACTCCCTGTTTTAAATTACAGTTTACTCATGGTATGTGTGTGAGTGCATGTAAACCAGAGGTCAATGTTGGGAATCTTTCTTAATCTCTTCCTGATTTGCGTATGTGTATAATGTATGTGTGTTGTATATGTACAATTAGTGTGTGTGTTCTCTGTGTATATATGTGTGTATACTGTGTGTGTATAAAGTATGTGTTATATATGTCTAAGTGTATGTGTTAGCACGTCAGAGGATAAACTCAGCCTTGTTTGAGGCAGGGTCTTTTTGCTCATGACTGCGTATGCCAGGCTAGTTAGTCTAAGAGCAATTCTCCTTTGAGCCCTTCCCTTCCTTAGAGGGCATAATGGGATTACAAACAAGTGCTGTTGTGTCTAGTTTTTAGGTGTGCTCCGAGGATCCCAAGTCAGGTCATCAGACTTGCACTACAAGCAAACTTACTCACAGAGGTATCTTATCTCCCCAACCCCAACCTTGTTGAGACAGGGTCTCTCACTGAGCCTCTTACCATTTTAATATTTATTTATTTATTTCATGTATATGAGTACACTCTAGCTGTCTTCGGACACACCAGAAGAGGGCATCGGATGCCATTACAGATGGTTGTGAGCCACCATGTGGTTGCTGGGAATTGAACTCAGGACCTCTGGAAGAGCAGTCAGTGCTCTTAACTGCTGAGCCATCTCTCCAGCCCCGCCTCTTACCATTTAAACTAGATTGCCTGACAAGTGAGCCCAGGGTCCTTCCTGTCTCTGCCTCCCCTGCACTGTGCTGGGATTTCAGGTGTGCACTATCCTTCCTGGCTGCTGTTGCTGCTGCTGCTGCTGCTGCTGCTGCTGCTGCTGCTGCTGCTGCTTCCTCCTCCTCCTCCTCCTCCTCCTCCTCCTCCTCCTCCTCCTCCTCCTCCTCCTTCTTCTCCTCCCCCCCTCCTTCCCCCTCCTCCCCCCTCTCCCTCCCCCCTCCTTCTTCTGTCATCATCATAGCTGATTGATCAAGTGTTTGCCTGCATGTATGACTGTGTACCACATGTGAGCCTAGTGCCCATGGAAGACAGAAGAGGACTTTGGATTCTCTGAATCTAGAGTTACAGATGGCTTTGAGCTACCATGTAGATTCTGGGAATCGAACCCAAGTCTTCTACAGGAATAGCAGGCTTAGTGCTCTTAATTGCTAAGCCATTAGCAATTAAGCCTGAGTCTCTCAGGTCTTTCCAACCTTTTTGCGTGGGTTCTGGTGGGCTAAACATAGGTCCTTATACTTGCACAGCAAGAATTTCACCTACTGACCCATTTCTCCAGCCAGAAGAAACCAAATTGTAATGGAACATAGAAAGTATACTTGGGGACAGTAAGATGGCTCAGCAGGTAAGGAAAGGCACTTACCCCCCTCCCCAAGCCTGAAACCTGATTTTAATCCCTATAACTCATGTAAAGAGCCAAAGAAAACTGAATCCACAAAGCTGTTCTCTGGCCTTTATACATGCTGGCCAACCCCATAATACACATACAATGATATACTTTTTAATTGCCCATATTAACGACACCCCAACCTGTTAAGCCTGCATGTGACATCACTCTACTCTGCCCTGCCGGGTCATCACCAGAACTGAAATTGCAGTCGGAGCCAACACACCGAGGATGCTTGGTGAAAACGGAGCACTGCCAGTCAGGAGGCCACTCACCCTTTCTGAAGCTGTTTCTTCAACTGTGAGCAATGAGCACAGGCTGCCAGAGAAATAAAGGACCCTGTCTGAAATGCCTGGGGAGACTTGCAGGGCCTTAGTAGGGTTGAAGCAGTTCTAGGAGTGGGTCAGCCCTTCTGGGCCCTGCCTCCCAGAAGTTTCCTTGTGCTTTCCCACACTGTTTGCTCAAGATGAGACCATCTCTCCCAGCTGTTGCCAGAGAGCCAAGAGGAATCTGAGAGCTTAGCCTAGTGGGGAGGAAGCCTCTCCTGCCTCCAGAGGATTAGGCTTCTGGGAGTAAAGCTCAGAGGGTGGAGGGGATAGTGAGAGCCAAAGAACTTGCTGACAAAGCTCTGTCCTACTCTAGATCACTGTGTAGGCATACCTTTTTTGCAACCTACTTTTAATAAGGTTCAATCTCTCTTCTAGCCCCCCATCCCGCACAGGTAATGGAAAAGTTATTAGGATGGGGGAATTAGGTCAGCAATAGTTCTTTGGGGGTGAGCTCGATCTTCTTTCTTAGCAGTTCAGTCCTGTAGCAAACCAAATACAATTCAGCAGCTACAAACCAGTCCCGTCGGCAGGCGACACTAGGCACAAACCAGTCCTGTCGGCAGGCGACACCAGGCACAAACCAACAGCTTCAGTCCAGTTCTCTCAGCAAGCAGACACCAGGTAGCTATGGTCTAATCCTGAAGAAATGACCAGGCTCGCCAATCAGCCTGAGATGAGGCTGCAGAAGTGGCAAGGGGCTGCAGGAAGCTCACTTGCAGTTTGCATGAGTTTTTCTCAAAGGCAGCCATTACCACAAGTTGAGCTCAACAACATTAAGGCGAACTAACACATGTGCATCTACCGAAGAATAGCGAGGCAGAGCAAACCAATGCTCAGTGCTCATCCCCACTGTCTGTGGGGTCATGTTTACACTCCTTCATCAAGGGTCCTTTCCTGTGTCTGCTTCAAACATTCTTCCACATGTTTGCTTTAGCAAGACAGCCTTTCATCTGTGTGCCCCAGCAAAACATCATTTTACATATCTGACTTTCCAAAGATCTAGAAGTTTCCACGTCACCACTGTCTCCTCTTCAACTGTGAAACTGGGGGCTTGAGATTGGATGATCCTTTGGGAAGGACACTGGGCTTAGAATCTTAGTTTGTTTTCAATTGCTGTGATAAAGACTATGACCAAAGCAACATAGGGGGAAAGGCTTTATTTCACTTTACAGTTTTTATAGTCCATCATGAAGGGAGGCCAAGACAGGAACTCAAATCAGGAACTGAAGCCGACTATGGAGGAACAATGCTTACTGGTTTGCTCCAGACCCTTCAGAGCCCTGGCTGGCCTTGAACTCAAGAGATCTGCCTGCCCAGTACTGGGATTAAAAGTGACACCATACCCAGCCTTCCATTTACTTCCTTATCTATCCCAGGACCACTTGTTCAGAGGTGGCACTACCCACAGTGGGTTAGGCCTTTCATTATTAATTACCAATCAAGAAAATTCTCCCTAGGCCTGCCTATAGGACAATCTGATAGGGGCATTTTCTCCACTGATGTTCTCTCTTCTCAGATGACTCTAGTTTGTGTCAAGTTGACAAAAACCAGCCAAAACAGAATCCAAACCCAAGGCCCTGCTTTGTTGTCAGGACAGCATGGTCAACACACTGCATCCTGTGTAACTGGAATACTTTTCCTTGTGCTCCTGAGGGCTGTGTTGGGGTAACCAAGCATTCGGCCAACTGAAAAACACCCCACCTTTTCCAAGTCTAATTATTTTGAGACAGTCTCATTTAAGTTGCCAGGCAGGCCTAGAATGTGTGATTCTCCTGTCTCAACCTCCAAAGTAGCTGAGATTACAGGCTGGATTTAAAAGGCTCACCTGGGATTTTGCATTTAGGGTGGCTCCCCTGGGTGATGCCACGGAAGGCTTTGGGGCTTTAACAGGAGCTTGTAAAAATGCATGTTCCTGGGGGTATTCAGCTCCAGCCACTTGGATTGCTCAGGCGTGAATGGCTTTCAATGCCTTATCCTGCAGGACTCCACAGAGAAGATACCCATTGCCTCAGCACCTAGAATTTGGAGAAGAAACATGGGAGAGAACAGGCCCACCTGAGCTCAACCTCTTGCTGGGGCTCAGACCCTCCTTCCTCACTACAGCAGATCCTGTTGGCACTTTCTTGGGCATCCATGTAGATTCATTTAAAGACTTAGGAGGAACCAATGAGGCAGCCCACAACTGTAATCACAGCATTTGTGAGGCCGAGACAGGAAAACTAGGATTTCATGATAAGCCTGGGCTACATCAAGTGTTCCAGGCCAGACTGGCCGACAGAAGACCCTACCACAAAGTACAAAACAAAACAAACAACAAAAGTCTCCAGACCGACTGGAGTGAAGAATCAATGAAGCTAGCTGAATTGTTAGTACTGTGAGCTCAGTTGTTTGAAGTCATAATTTTGAGCATAGTTGGATTTTCTTACCATATAAATTCTTGTATTGAACAAATTCACTTCTGGGAATTCATCATAATTTGTATCTTAAATAAAAAAACTCTTTGTAGGCTGCAGCTTCAAATCACAACAGCCGCTGGGCGGTGGTGGCACTTGCCTAACCCAGCACTCAGGAGACAGAGGTAGGCCTATGTGAACTAGAGGCCAGCCTGCTCTAAAGAGTTAGGAGTTCTAAGACAGCGAAGGACTCACAAAGAAACCCTGTCTTTGGGGGTGGGTGGGAAGGGGAATCCCAATAGTAACAGCTGAGAATTGACCTCATAGAAGGTGAATCACAAACTCCCCTCAGTGGAACACCCCTCAGTGGAAGTCTACATAATTAAAAGTCTACATAATTAAAAGCATCTATCCAGCTATGTTCACACAGGGAAAATATGATGCGTGGTTATATAAAAAAACCCCAAGACATTAAATGGTATATACTGCACGGTTACGTAGATTGGTATCTTTTTTTTTTTTCCCCGACACAGGGTTTCTCTGTGTAGACCAGGCTGGCCTCGAACTCAGAAATCCACCTGCCTCTGCCTCCCAAGTGCTGGGATTAAAGGCGTGTACTACCACTGCCCGGCTGATTGGTATCTTTAAAAAAAGACTGCATTACTAAGATAACTATACTCAGAATGTGATCTCTTCTCCCACCTCCAGCATCTCACCCACAGGCAGCACCCACCTCTGCTCCACTCCTCTTTTCTACTTTTCCAAGCACGGATACTGGGTCCTCATAAATAGGCCACATCTCTCTTTGGTCCCAAACAAAGTGAATCCAGGAGGTGTCACCTTTCTGTTCACCTATGGATGTTCCCTTGGTGCACCCCCTCCTGCCTCAGGGCCTTGGCACATGCCATGCTTGCTGCTAGAAATGCACAGCCTCCTTAGCTGAGTAAGTTCTCCTCCACTCCTTAAGGTGATTCCTTTAAAATAGCTTCTCTGTGTCCGCATCCTTGGCTTTTCTTCTCTGCACTTCCCTTCCACAGCATACACGCTTTCGGATTGCAATCCTGATCCTTAGGCTTTCTCTGCTGCAACCCTCCTTCCTAGCACACAGTAGGCAATCAGTAAACACTTCCTAATGAAATCAGGTACTGTAACTATCCAGAAGCTACCTTCCTAGCACATAGTAGGTGATCAGTGAATACTTCCTGAATGAAATCAGGTACTGTAACTATCCAGAGCTTCCTGTTTCTTATGTCGCTTCCTACTAGGGCTGGCAGCAGAAGCCAACAGCAGTGTGCAGAGGCAATCAGGGTGGCTCATTACTTCCCTAGTGTCCTTCAGTGCACAGTGTGTCCTGGGAGGCAACACAGAGCCCAGTGGATCTGGCTTACCACCCACAGCTGCACAGCCCTAGGAGAAAATTTCTCTGAACATCTACTTTTTTTTTTTGTCAGAAAGAAAATGATATTACCAGGGGCAAACTAAATAAGAGGATGCCCATAGGCACCAGCACAGTGCTTGGCCTGAGAGAACTGGCAATAAGCAGCAGTTAAACTCTACAATGGCTACATAAGGGTCTTGTTCTATTCCAGGTTTACAACACTCACTAGCTGACTTGAAGCTTATAACCCACCAGACTCAGCACTTACCAGGGAGAACCTGGGTCAAAGAGAACAGTGTTTGCCACTGACAAGAGCCCCAGCACGTGCTCTTCAGAAATACTGTACCAATCAGTATGATCTGCATGGTCACCCACTGGGGCTCCAGCCTCTAAATGTCCCTGTGCAAGGCAGTATCTCACCTAGGATTCACTTCCTACGAATGAGAACAGCAGCATCAGAAGGACCTCACCACACTGGCAGGCAGTGCCCTGGCAGGAGGGGCAAAGACTGCTCCCAAGCTGGGGCTTCACATGGCCTCTGTGCACTGACATGTCAAGAGGCTTGGTGAGCAGTCCTTGGGGAATAGCTGCTGTGAGGGATGAAACCACAGAACAGAGGCTGGGAAGGTCTTAGAGACAGTAGCCTTCAGAGCACCCGGCCAGACTCACTAGGGCAGTGATGCTGCTGAGGCCCGAACACTGTCACCCGCTGTGTGAGCATGTACCTGTCCTCAGAGCACTGCACTACATGACTGCTAACTCCTGCCTGTTGTGTTCACAACAGAGGAGCCTAGGGATGACAGTGGCTGGGCCTGGCAGTGGGGAAGTCAGAGGGCCCTTTAGGGGATCCCTGGAAAAGCAGCCAATAGGTCCACCTGCTCCTTGGCTTTGTCTACATTTATAAGGTCACTTTAGGTATCTGTGCTAATGGACTCCACTGATTTTTAAAAACAAAGGTGAGTTTTCAGGTAGTCATAGCTTTGCATCAAAACTACAGAGATCAACTGAGTGCCGTGGTAGACACCCATATTCTCAGCACTTAGGAGGTAGAGGCAGGAGGGCCAGGAGTTCAAGGTCAGCCCAGGCTATAAGAGATCATCTTAACCTTACTCCTTTGTTCTTCCTCCAACCCCCAAACCCTATTTAAAAGATCTTCCTCTTTATAAAGTAACTGCTCAAGAGAGAGTTGAGCACTGCAGGCCACTCAGAGCAGGGCAAGCCCCAGGCTAGAGGTGGGCTCCATTGCATGTGCATGATCTCTGGAAGCACATGCAGCCCAGAGCAGCTCTGGCTGTGGAGCATGGGAGCCAATGCCTGGGATGGAATGCCTTCTCTTCTAGGAAGTCTTGGTACTGTTCTCCATCTCTGGCAGGAGAGGAACATGCAGTCCAGGAGCATCCTTAACAGCCAAGCCTGGTTGGGGGAGGGGGGGGTCCAAATGGAATCAAAATTCATCCCGAAGCTGGGAGGGTCTGTCCATGCCAAAGAAGGACGACTGCCTCCCATGGAGGTCCCGCTCCCGCTTCACAAAGGCAGTGAACGATGAGACACAGTTTCCAATGAAGTGGTCAGCCTGGCCAAGGATGTACAGGTCGATCTGGGCCACCTCGGGTTTTAGGCTCACCACCTTCACCTGCAGGGAGGAAGATAAGAACATTAGCAAGGTGCCTCGGGCCAAGGTCAGCTGAGCCAAGACTAATAGGCCACACTCAACATTCCTCTACCGATTGAAGTTTCAGACCAAGAGCAGGCTGGAGAGGATGAAGATTGGGGCAGTGTTTTTGAAGTGGCCACCTGAGTTATGTGTCCCATGCCAGCTCCCTCAGCACCACTCTTGCTGGTGTCCTTCCTCTGTCTACCCTACAGTGCCCTCACTACTCATTAAAAGGCTGCCTAGGCTTGGAGGAATACTCATGTGTACAGTATGACCTCACGAGGCACAAGGCCCTGGGTTCTAGCCCCAGCATCAAACAACCCTCCTAAGAAGCCCCTCAAGTTTACATGCTGCCTGCTTGGCTTTCCTCAAGCTAGACATAGGAGCAAGGAGCATGTAGCCATCTAACCCCTCCTCTTTCCAGCAGCCCTCCCAGGCCCCATGTCCTGTCCAATCTGCGCACCCCTGAGATCTCTGTAACTTCCTTTGAGGGCCTACCCGCCCTGGGCCTGATCAACTTCAGTGGCCTCTCTGCTGTCCACAGCCTCTCCTGGTCTGATCACTACACAACTTCCAAAAGAAACTTCTTAGATTCCACGTCCCCACTCTCTGCTCTCCAAGCTGCAGACCCTTTGCAGGTGCCCAGATGCTTTTTGATAAGGATGGCAGATCAGCAATGCACCTGATGAGGCCTGCTCAGACTGGCTCTCCATCACCCAGTCCTTAGAGCTCCATCTACAGCCTGCCAAGTTCTCTTCCTCCCATTTCTTCTCAGGGTCTTTACATACACCATTCCTTTATGGAGTGTCCTGGCTAGTTTTATGTCAACTTGACACAAGCTAGAATCATCAGAGCAGAGGGAGCCTCAGTTGAGAAATATTTCCAAAATGCCTCCTTGGGCTGTAGGCAAGAATGTAGACCTCTTTCTTTCTTTCCTTTTCTTTTTTTTTTAAAGATTTATTTCATGTATATGAGTATACTGTTGTCTTCAGACACACCAGAAGAAGGCATTGGATCCCATTACAGATGGTTGTGAGCCACCATGTGGTTGCTGGGAATTGAACTCAGGACCTCTAGAAGAGCAGACAGTGCTCTTAACCGCTGAGCCATCTCTCTAGTCCTAGATCATTTTCTTAATTAGTGATTGATGTGTAGAAGGCCCAGCCCATTGTGGGTAGTGTCATTCCTGGGCTAGTGGTCCTGGGTTCTAATAAGAAAGCAGGCTGAGCAAGCTATGGGGAGCAAGCCAGTGAGCAGCACCCTTTTATGGTCTCTACATCAGCTCCTGCCTCTATGTTCCTACTCTGTTTTGAGTTCTTGTCCTGATGTCCTTCGATGATGAACAAAGATGTGGAAGTGTGAGCCAAATAAACCCTTTCGTCCCCAACTTCCTTTTGGCCACAGTGTTTTATCATGGCACTAGTAACCCTAACTAAAACATGGGGGTAAACCTCTCTTTACCTGGCTAAACTCCTCTTACCATCCCTTCTCCAATCATGGGGCACACGTTGAGGAAGCCCTCCCTCCCTATTGACTACCAGGTCAGTGCCCTGTGCTCTACTCTTAGAGCCCCACCACCTCTACTTAGAGGACATGGCTGTTTGTAGCTCTAACTCCTCAGTGGTTCTGTTAACCCTGTGTCCTGCCAGATCTAAGCTGGACCTTTGCTACACTGCTTAGTCTCAAGGAACAAGAGATGAACAAGCCTTGTCCTCGCTCCCGTTGGCTCACCCACAGTCATTTCCCAGCCTAGGCTGTGACCCAGAAGGCAGAACCACATCTCATTCACTGAGGTCTCAGCTTAATAGTGTGAGGCTCTGCTCAGAACAAAGGAAAGGGGCTGGTGAAGCTGCTCTGTCAGAAAGATGCTTTGAAAGCAAAAAGACCTAAGTTTGGTCCCCAGCACTTCGGAAGCAGAGGGAGGCTGATCTCCTTGAGTTCAAAGCCAGCCACAGCTGCACAGTGAGACTTTTTTTTTTTTTTTTTTTTTAAAGTAAGCTAGCTTAGTGGTGTGTGCTTAAAATCCCAGCACTGGAAAAGGAGACAGGCATTTCCTGGGGCTGGCTGGCTAGACAGCCTGGCCTACTTGGTAAGTTTCAGACCAGTACGAGATCTTGTTCAAAACAAAGTAAATGATACCTGAAGTTGTCCTCTCGACTCCACACACATTTCCATATGTGTGTGGACATCATACACACACACACACACACACACACACACACACACACAACATATCAAGAAGGGGAAGGGAAGGAGAGTAAAATGTGAGCCCAGGGGAAATGGGGCTGAGGAGTGGGGGTGGGGTGGGGGTAGGGTAAGAACACCAGCAAGGGTAAGAACAGGAAGTAAGCAACAGCAAGAGGCTCAAGGCCTAACTAATAAGTGCATCAACCCTAAAGATCATGAAAACCCCCTGGGACTCTCCACACACCTCAGCTCTGTGCAGGTGAGGGGTGGGCAGAGTTGCCTGGAAGGCTCTGCTGTTCACCAAGCTTTCTGACATCAGGAGCCTCGCTTCCTGGATTGTTAGAGACACTATCTTTTAATCTCAGCCAAAAGCCCCCAAATAGTCCCATTCACTCCCTGAATTTACCAGCTCTGTCATTCCAGCCGCTATGGGCTCTCAGACTTCTCAGTTAACTCAGCAGACTTCCTCATCTACAGCATGCAGGGGTAGACAGAGTGAGAGGACCTTGAAGTCTCTCAGCTGATTTTCTATCTAGGAAATGGGCAGGGCAACCAGCAGGCACTGACCCCACACTTGCTTGTTATTTGGGGCATCTGTCATGTTTTAGGGTGTGGAGCAAGTGAAAGAACAGAAAGATGCCCCATCACATAAGGCCAGTGGTTCCCAATGTCTGCCTTCCCCCTTGGTTTTAAATATTCATATTAATAAAATACATATTCACCTCTTACTTATTTCTAAATGTCAAGAGTCTTTAGTCAAACTTTGACCCACTTTTACATAATTCCTTAACAGCCTCTAAATTATTCTTGGTCACACATTTTAAAAACTCATCTGTCTACTGTCCTCCTCTTAGGACTGCCAGCATCTGAGGTCCTTAGGCACCCTGGTCTCCTGAATGCTCACTAGTCACTCGGCCACCACAGGGCACACTCTGCACCTGCTTCTCCCTCGACCGTAAACATCTGCAGAACAAATTCTGTTGCTGAGCAGCACCTCCTAAGACAGTCACTAAGCCTTCCATTCATTCTGGTACTAACAAGAGATAATTTACTGAGCATTATTTTAGAGTGGGAAATGTCACCATTTCTTTACAAAAACAGATCTTTACAAATGCTGTTGGAGTCAGGTGCTATTTGGTTCTACTCTATGGATGAGGAATCAGCACAGAGGGGTCAGGTAACTTTTTGCAATGCTGCAGAATAAGTAGAATTTAAGTCTCAAGTATATTTCACGAACCAGGTATAAGGGTGCAAGCCTGGAACCTGGCACTTGGATGAGGCAAGATCAGGAGTTCAAGGTCATCCTCAGCTACATATTGCCAATTTTTTAGCCAGTCTAGACTACATGACACCTGACCCTGCCTCAAAAATCATATCAAAACAAAACAGAGATATGAGCTTAACCTCTCAGCTACTGTGCATTCCATTTCAGAGTCCACTGTGCCCTTATTCAACAAAACATTTGCACTGTGTGTCAGTCACTGTCCTAGACCCCGTGATGAGAGACAGGTGATAGCCTCCAGAGGTCAAAGCACTAGGATAAACCTCAGAGAACAGAAGAGGAGGTCTACACTAGTCTGGGGTGGTCTAGAAAGTGCCTCAAGCAAAGGGCCCTGGGAAGTTCCGTCAGGGCCGCATGAGCTCCTCAAGTGGAATGAAGACTAGAGAGGAGGAATGCTAGGAATCAGAGAGGCAAGGAACTGGTGGGGGGAGCCCAAAGCAGGTACAGGAGTTGTGGAACTAGCAGACTCTAGTTTCTATTCCCTCCCTGCTGTTCCCTCTGGGCCAGGCGCACCTTCTCTTTGAAGAGCTGCTGGATCTCTGACTCATAGCTCTCAGAGTCTGTGGCGATGTAGACCGACCTGGCGTTCAGTGCTATCACCCAAAGCTTCACAGCTCGCTGGATTTCTGTCAGGTCAGGGAGGCACATGGCCATGGTGAGGGGGGTCGCTGTGCTTCGGCTGTAGCCCACACACTGAGGGGAAGCCATGAAGTGTGGCCCTGCAGTCCCATCCTTCAGCATGGCACAAGCATTCCTCTACAAGAGGGTGAGGGGGAAGAGTGAGAGAAGCACTGTCTCTGGCCCTACACAGGAACAGGTAATGGGAAAGTGCTACTAAAGAGCCTATGATTCCAGTGTGCGCTTGCGTTCTCTGTGGTGTGTGTGTGTGTGTGTGTGTGTGTGTGTGTGTGTTAAACCTAGGGCTTTGTGCGTGCTAAGCAAATGTCTTCCCACTGAGCTACATTCCTATCCACTATTATATATGTATTAATAGCACTAAGGGAAAACCCAGGAGTGGCAAGCCTGACCAGTAATCTCAGCACTTGGGAGTGGAGAAGGCAAGATCATGCGTAAGGTTTTAGGAAAGCTTTGGCTACAGTGAGTTTGAGGCCAACCTGGGCTACAAAGAACCTGGGGGTGGGGCCATACCAAAACAGTGACACTGGTCCTTTGAGAGGAGTTGAAAAGCATTTTTCTGCTCTTGTAGTTATCTGGGACTTCAGTAGAGCTCAGCACTGCTGATAAGGGAGGCTTATCTGATTCCTGATGAAGTGGGACTTCTGATCACTCCCCTGAGGCACATGTTTGCTATGGGTTCCTGAGAGATAGGCTTTATCTGGCTGAGGTGGGTCCAGGCTATTTCTGGCTAGTTAGGCGTTTTTTCTCTTGTACTTGACTCTTTTTATCAAGCTCATTCTTACCCTCTAGTGAAATGACTACATGCTTTTCTTCTCGGGGTATTCTACACAAATTCTGGGAGGATGAAAACTCCTGCACTTCTGAGGAGCCCACCTGGTTTCTCTGTGCACTCCTGGCTGTCCTGGCTATGTACCTCTTGCTCTGTAGACTAGGCTGGCCTCAAACCCACAGAGATCCACCTGCTTCCGAATCCCTGGGTGCTGGGATTAAAGGTGTGTGTCACTCAGGCTCCATAGTTTCCTTCAATAGCATATACTGGCTAACCACTGAACTGAGGCAGAGGACTCCCAGTTTGGGATCTGACTTAATGCCCAGTTTATCCATGTGTAAACACAAGGGTACAAATGGCAGCTGTTAAATGCTAGCTCTCCAGCAGGAGCTCCAAATCCATACTTCTGATGTGTGCTGCAGTAGCAAGAACTGGAGATAAAATCTCCAGTTGTGGAGTTAGCTGTCTCTGCTCCAAGCTAAGACTCCCCACCAATCACTACACACCTGGGCTCTGCTTAGTCAAAAGCCAGCTAGAGGAAGAGGAAGTTACCCAGTCAGAGCCAATGCGCAGATGAATGCCCACATAGGGCCGGAGGAGGTGGGTAGTGATGTGGGCCTCTCCTGTCCTCACCATCGCATCTGACCATACCATGTACCTCTGCAGTTCCCTGTGTTCTTCCAGGACAGGGAACTGGGCTGGGGCCCCTGGAAGTGCGAGCACCGGATGCTCCTTTGGAGGAAATCTAGGCATAAGATAGAACAAGGGGAAGTCAGATAGGATGCAAAAAGAGCCCTGCTGCCACCCCACGGGGAAAAGGATAGCATTGCTCCATGCCCCAGAGACCCTGTGGAGAGGCCCCTATAGCAAGCAAGAGACTAAAGGTTGTGAAATCTCAACTGGCTGATAAGAAACCTTGGTGGAGACAGCAGGCACAATATGCAATACTGTTCCAGCCAAGCGGAATTTACAACCTTCTTTGCTTGTTTAACAATTAAAAATTTACTGTAGAGCGTTCCAACATTTAATATATCATGCTGGCTTCCAATCTGTGGTGTGGTAATTCATTCCAGGGTGGGGCGTCTGGACCCAGCCTTGCCCTTTTACCCATACAGCAGGACTGACACATGACGCTGCTTACACAGACAATGTTGGTCCCACTCGTAGGGACTGTGCACATGGGATTAGGCTAGTCACTCAATACTTAGCAAATACTTACTGACTGTTTATGTCAGGCCCCGGGAAGAATGAGACCAGCATGGTCCCTACCCACATGTGATATACCAAAGGTCTTCAGATAACCCCAGCACACCCTTCTCAAGACTCTTCCCCACCACACAGAATACTTCTTGCAATCTTTCCACATATATCTCCTCTTCTACCAGACTAGGTTCCCGTGGCAGTGCCTTCTGTTTGCCTTAACCAGTGCTTGGAGCGCGTGAGGGCTCAGTAAGCCAAAGAGTAGTAAACCATGTTTCCTCTTCAGCTCAACCCAGACTCCGGTCCAGCAACATAAAACACTTTGCTGCCTATGAACTCAGAGTGCATTTCTGATTCCAGACTTTTGCCCTACCTGCTGAAATCCCTTCTAGGTATTACAAACTAGGTGAAGCCACCCTGGAAAAGTTTGCAATTCATTTCTTATGAAATCAGACATGCACTTATAATATGATCCCGTGATAGCACTGTGAGCACTCAGTCAGGAAAATATAAGCCTGTATTCATACGCAAACATGTACACTACTGTTCATAGCAGCTTTACTCCAGCTGCCCTAAACTGGAAACAGCCCAAATAGAAACATTAGCATATCCACACCATGAACTGCCATTGCCATAAAAAGCATGGGCTACCAAACAAGCTATGGCTCTTAATGGAATTACCCTAGATGAAAAAAGCCAATCCCCACAGAGTACAAACCATACGAATCCATTTACATACTTTTGAGAGGGTAAAATGGAAAAGAGGTTAGTGGCTGCTAGGGCTGCTGTGTGTTTACGGAGGTGGAGACAGTAATAAGCTTGCGATATAAAAAACAGAATCTTAACTACATTACTGGATATATGAACCTATGAAATCACACAGAACTAACACACACATACACACAGCTGTGTATAAGTAAAAAAAAAAAAAAAAAAAGACAATTCAAACAAGATAGGAGGATTGCATCACTGTCAAGATCCTGGCTGGGATACTGAGTCAAGAGTACATGAAAGATTTCTTTAAACTGTCACAAGTGCCTGTGGATCTATGGTCACATAAAAAAATAGTTGAAATAAAAATTATAAAAGGACTGGCAAAATGGCCCACAGGATAAAGGTGCGTACCAACTAAGCCACTTGACCTGAGTTTAGTTCCCAGGACCCACACAGTAGGGATGAACTGACTTTAGTAAGCTGTCCTCTGTGTGCTGTCCTCCTAAAGAAATGCACATCATGAAAGTAAAATAAAAATATAAAAAAATATCATGGAATACTGTAAACCGTAAAACAAATATGGAAAATAATTTACATGCCCACGGCCTCCATCAGCAGATGCTAATGTCATACTGTGTGTCAGAGTTTAAAAACATACATATCTAGGACTAGTGAGACCCTTACAGGATAAAGGCGCTTGCATAAAACATGAGGACCTCAGCTGGTTACCTGGAATCCACATGAATGCAGGAAAGAACCGACTACAGTTAGTTGTCTTCTTACACACACACACACACACACACAACCTCAGAGTAAATGAAAAACATAAAAGCCCTAGCTCACCATGTCTTTCCCTTCTTTTCTTTTCCCTCCCTAAAGACAACATATTTTCATGTATGAGTCCATCCATCCACCCATCCATCCATCCATCCATCCATCCATCCATCCATTCACCCATCCACCCACCCACCCATCCATCCATTCACCCACCCACCCATCCATCCATGGCTTAGTTTCCTTGTCTGTAAAAGAGCTGAAAACAGTCTTACCTCATAAGGCTATTATTAAAAACCACAACTACATGTTTAAGGTATACAAGGGAATGTTTTGTATGCAATGGTCAGCACAGTCAAGCTAGTTAATGTGACCGTTTAAAGAGTTATTGAAAGGGTGAAATGGATCAATATAGTAAAACCTTTAGAGTAGCGCTTGGCATACAGTGAGGTCTTACAAAATGCTGAGCATCACCATCATGGTGCATGTAACCTAGTTCACCTTTTAAAAGATTTAACTTTATGCCACTGTGGTGATGCATGCCTTTAACCCCAGCACCAGGGAGGCAGAGGGTGGAACTCTGAGGCCTGGTCTACAAAGTGAGTTTCAGGACAGCCAGGGCTACACAGAGAAATAGTCTCGAAAACAAAACAAACCAAAACAAAAAACCCCAAACCCAAACAAACAAAAAACCCAAACCACAAAGAAATGTAACTTTATGTTTGGTGCTTGGACCATATTGATCATGGAGATCACAGGGTCATGATGACATCTCTTGACGTTTCCCAGTTTGCATGAATAAAATCTGTTGGCCAGTAGGCTGCTTCATCCTCCACTCACACCATGGAGCTGCAATGCACCCGCCACGCCCTCTTCACTCTGACACAAACACGTTATTCAGCAAATGCCTTCCACACCTCTAGATGGGTCATCACTCCCAGGCTCAGCATCTTGTCTCATGCATACTGACAAGCTCAACAGCTATCACCTTTGTTACTGGATGGAGAGCAGTCCCTTTAGGATGGTTTCCCTAGACATTGGTCAGAGGCCTATGTCATGGGCACAGCAAGCTAGTGTCCCTCCATAGCCTGGCTATGTATGATACTTGGCTGGCTGGACTCTTAAAAGTTCTGTTTATATGTATATACATGGCAATAATGTACTAAGCCATATTATGTGAAAAGCAATTGCTTTATTTGCACGTAACTCATTTATTCCCGGAAAAGCCTTTTAAGGGAAGTGTGCCTACTATCATCTTACTGATAAAGAACAAAGAGGCTGTATAATATGCAAAGTCACAGGATGGGAACTGGCAGAGCAGGGTTTGCATTCAGGCAGTGTGCCTCACTTTTTTTTTAAGTTTTAAAAATGTATATGTATCTAAGTGTTTGTATCTGTTTCGTGCACATGTATGTGTCCGGGAAGACAGAAGAAGGTGCAGAATCTCCTGAAACTAGATTAGATAGGCAGTTAAAAACTGCCTGATATGGGAGCTGGAAACTGAACTTAGGTCCCCTGCAAAAACATCAGGTGCTTTTATCCCTCCCTTTGAGACAGCCTCACTATGTAACTCTAGCTGTTCTGGAACTTGTGATGAAGACCAGACTGGCTTTGAACTCACGGAGATCTACCTGCCTCTGCCTCCTGAGTGCTGGGAGCCACCATGTCCAGCTCAGCCAGGGCTCTTAAGCAGTCCGGCTAGCTGTGTTCTTGACTCCTAAATCTTACTCTCATTTTCCTGCCCAGTTAAGGAGCATCTCCTAATACAGAAATATGAAGCTTCTCTGAGCCACAGCCCCTAGCACTGGCAGCAGGTGCTGTAAATATTTTTAGAATTGAATGTGAGGGATCAGGGGCCCTATAAAAATACCAGGGCATGATGATGGCAGTGGATAAAGGAAGAAGAAACTAATATTACTTGATCACCTTACCATGGGCCAGGCCTGAGGCTAAGCTCATTTTAGACATCATTTCAGGGGCCTCTAACAGGAAAAGGTTTTCTGAGCTGATGGGTGGTGAATTACTAGGATAAATCAGGATTTATACCTTTCCTTTTCTCTTGGAAAGAGCCTGGAACTGACCCCCGGTGAGTTCAGTTTTGGAATGTTTATCCCTGTGTCTTGGACCTGGGCCAGCACAAAGTTGTCCCACTAGGACTATGTCAGCTGTGACTCAACATGCAACAAACAAGAGGTCATGACTCCATGGCTCACTCCCCTCAGTAATGTCTGAGAACGGGAAGAGGGTCTCAGTTGCAAAGAAAACCTGACCAACATTACCAGCCAACCTGACCATTCACTCTAGGTCAGTCTTAGCCCGGTCATTGTTCCAGAGGAAGGTTGGCTTGCCTGCTGTTGAGTTTGGTGAACCTCAGGGGTACCTCAACGCCACACCATGGCTATCGAGGTCCTCTAGGCTCACCACACATTTATAGGATCAGTAGATGAGTACAGAGGACACAGAGACACAGACAAGGCAGAGTCCTGCTCTCAAAGTCTCTGCCAAAAAGGACTTTCCCTCCTGCTCTTTGCATGGGTTAGCCTTCAGGGCTTCATAGATTCAGCCCTATAGCCTCTGCCAATCACATATGATCTCTGTGTTTGCAGAGGCTAAAATCTAGGAAAATGACCAGCAATATATTATGGTTTAAATATTAAACCCCTCTCGGAGGCTCACATGTTGAAGTCTTGTCCCAATGCAGCAATCCCCAGAGCTGACTGGAGCAGGAGATCCCTAGCCCTGGAAACAGTTCCATTTACTGATGGATTGATTCACAGTTGAATGGACTCCTAGGAGGTGTGATTTAGTTGGAGAAAGTGGGGCATTTAAGGGCATTGCTGGTCCCTCTCCCTGGCTCATTCTGCTTCCATCCTGTGAGATGACTTATTCCAATTGCTCCCTACTATAATGTTGTGCTCCATTACAAGCCTGGAAGTAGCAGAACCAAATGACAATACGCTGAAGCCTTTGATACCATGAGCCAAGACAAACTTTTCCTTCCTTAGGGTTGTTTTCTCAGGTATTTTGTCAGTGACAGGAAGTACATCACATACTCTTTATACATGAGGATAATTTCAACACAACGGTCCACATACTTCCAAGAGTAAATAAACAATACAACTTTATCTGTTGAACTGAAGTTTGTAGACTGAGAACCTGCAGAGCTGGAAGGATCCTCTGAATCCATGTGGCGGGAGACAAAACAGATGAATGGCTAAGTAAACTATGCCGTTTGGCCTTCAAGGGGGTGAGACTCAAATACATGCTTTGACAGCGACAAACCTGGAAGACAGTATGCTAAGTGAAAAAGTTGGACACAAACAGGCAAGTACTACGTGAGGGTTCACTCATCGCCTGAGGTCCCTAGAATGGAGTTCCTAGCGAAAGCAGCATCCCTTATACCAGGGCAGGAGAAGTGGGAGTGAGAATTAGCCTTTACCCAGCAGATCTCTAGTTGAAGTAAGGAGGTAGAGGATTGCAATGGCTACATACTGTGGCGCTCATTGGGATGGGCTTGGTGTTGCACACCTGTATCCCAGTCAGAGGTAGGAAGAGCATTGGAAGTTAGTGGCCTGTCTGGTCTACATAGAAAGTTGCAGGCCAGAATTTGTCTTAAAAACACAAAAACAAACAAAACTCCATCAACATAAATATACATAATATAATGCTAGCCACTCTTTGAACTCTCATATTTTCATGTTTTAAATTGACTTCATTAGCATGACTGTTTACAAGTTCAAGACCAGCCTGAGCAACACAGCAAGTTTAGTTAAGAGTGTGTGTGTGTGTGTGTGTGTGTGTGTGTGTGTGTGTACATAAAAATGTAGGAGGGAAGTCAGGCAGAGGTAGCACACACTTTTAATCTACTGCTTGGGAGGCAGAGGCTGGTGGATCTCTGTAAGTTCGAGGCCAGCCTGGTCTACAGAGTGAGTTCCAGGACAGCAAATGCTACATAGAGAAACTCTGTCTAGAGAAAGAAGAAAAAAAAAAATGTAGGACAGGCAAATACATTTACCGAAGGGCTAATGGTGCTCTTTATAGCAATGGGATTATATACAAATTTAATTTTGCTCTTTTGTTTTTAGACAAGGTTTCATGTAGCCTAACTTGGCCTTAAATTTACTATCTAGCTCAGACTGGCCTTGAACTCCTAGTCCTCCTATTTTAGCATTCTGAGCCTAGGAATTACAAGTGTAAACTATCATGCCTAGACATTTATTTCTTTATTTAAAAAAACACCAAAACAAACAAAACAAAACAAAATCCTCCAAAAAACCCAAAACCGTCTAGTCTATGGTGGATATTCTAGACCACTCACTCCAAGAAAGTAAATGTTAACCTGGATTTGAACTTTGTATACTTGAGATTCTATAAAGAAAATGAAAAATTAAAACAAAACAAAACCAACCAAACCACCACCACCACGACCACCACAACCACCACCACCACCCAGGCCAAAAGAACTATGGAGCTAAGCACAGATTAGCCCTGTGGGTTGCTACAGGACAGTGAACAGTAACTACCACACTGCTATCTGGCCAGAACAGTTTGCTGTGGCTTACTATGCAGTCAGTTACTACCCACCTTCTCCTTACTCTATACTAACCTCATGGTCTTCTGTCCCTTGCCCACACCATGCTTGTGGACCTCTGTGACATCTTACCAAGAGTCACCTTCCTTCTATTCTACCAAGGAATACTTACGTCTAGATCTTAGCACGGCTGGTCCCTTCTCATCCTTGCAGTCTGTCCCACTGTCTGCAGTCAAGCATCCTGTCCTTATGCCCTTCAAAGTCCCTACCATTCTGCAATTGCTCTCTGTAAGTTTACTCAGTACTTCCCCCATTAGATGCTGAGCTCCATCAAGGCAGAAGCCTGATCTGCCTTACTGTATCTCTAGGATCTAGAGCAATGCTTGAGAATCAACAACTGCTTCTTAGACAGGTTCCTAGAGAGTTCTGGCTCCTTCAAACTACCTCTTTATGTTTCAACTTTTCCCCAAACTGGACTATAAGGCACAAGTTTAAGTACTACTCACAAGATTTATTTATGTGTATGAATGCTCTATTTGTAGAAGGAAGAGGCGTCAGATCCCATTACAGATGGTTGTGAGCCACCATGTAGTTGCTGGGGATTGAACTCAGCCTCTAGACAAGAAGCCAGAGCTCTTAACCACTGAACTATCTCTCTCCAGCCCATTCCATGGTTCTTACAACATAACAAACTCAAACAAGATGGTTGAATAATGCATATTCTTAAGTGATACTCCCCAGCCGATGTGCTGATGCACAAGCACTGCTCCATCTCTGTCTCTCCCTTAGGATCAGACACTTAGTGTGGATCTTTGAGATTTACTTTCAGTGTTGCTTTTAGTGTCCTGGCACATTCTTAGTTGAGACAAATCTTTTATACACCTTAGCCAAAAGGCTGAGGAGAGCTCTTAGGGATAAATCTTTATTCTGTCTACCTTCCAGTGATGCAATGCTGTTTGTTACTTAGAAGTGAAGGGGGAGTGGGGCTGGAGAGATGGCTCAGAGGTTAAGAGCACTAATTGTTCTTCTGAAGGTCCTGAGTTCAATTCCCAGCAACCACATGGTGGCTCACAACCATCGTAATGAGGTTCTGGGGTGTCTGAAGACAACTACAGTGTACTTACATATAAATAAATAAATAAATAGATAGATAGATAGATAAATAAATCTTTAAAAAGGAGGAGGAAGAAGAGGAGGAGGAAGAGGAGGAGGAGGAGAGGGAGAACCCAACAGGTGCTCAAATGGGAGAGTGCTGTCTGAGATCAGCAATGAAGGAAATTAGACTCTCAACTGAGTAGCCTAAGCAGCTCCTATACTAGCTGGACAAAAAGGTCACACAGCAACTGAATACAAACTACACCTTCAGCCCAGAGTGGCAGCTCTACTTTTCTAGTAATCCCAGCCCTGGGGAGGCACAGATTGAAGGATCAGAAGTTCAAGGACTTTCCTGGCTACCTGGTGATTTTGAGGTAAACCTAGTTCACAGAGCAAGAACCCTGTCTTAAAAAGGAATGGGTTTTGGAGTCAGCCTTGTACAGCTCTGCTACTCCAAGCTTCATGACCTTGGACAAGTGATTTAGCTCTTTTCTGCTTTCACTGTTTTATGTGTATATCGTAGATGACAATTTCACCTCAAGACTCATTAATCCTGAGTTTAAACCTACCAAGACTTAGGAATAGTGTGGCATACAGCAGGCATGAAATATGTTAAAGATTCACATACAGATCCAAGCTGGCTCTACCACCTTGGGTAAGTCATTTAACCTACCATGTATGAGTAGGCCTCCTTCTGTAAAATCGAGGATGGAAGGAGTGGGTAGTCCAGTGGTAGAGGGTTTACCAACATATGTCAGGTCCTCTCAAGATGAAATTAATAATACCTATTTCATGACATTTATTATAGAAACAATTAAAGTAAAGCACATGAATGACACCTAACTGGTTGCTTACTATGCACCATGTACTTTCTATGATAGGAAACAAAACTTTAGTATACTTTTCATTAAACCAAGGTGGAAGCTGGAACCTATCTCCCAAGAAAGAGGCAAGGCTGGGCCTAAACTCCAGCCAGTGTTCACTCCTATCTTAATGCAGGGCCATGACCACCTTCAAGTCACATGCTCCTCTAACCCCTAACAACAACATCCTCCTCCTCCTCTCTTCTTCTTTCTTCTTCCTCCTCCTTCTTTGCCCCCCTCCCAAGATAAGGGTTTCTCTATGAAGCCCTGGCTGTCCTGTAACATTCTCTGTAGACCAGGCTGGCCTCTAACTCAGAGATCTGCCTGCCTTTGCCTCCCAAGTGCTGGGATTAAAGGTGAGTGCCACCATACTTGGCTTTTAATTTGACTTCTTTTGTGGTAATGGACCCAGGATCTCATATATGCTAGGCAAACTCTATAGCACCCCTTATTCTGACATCTAAGCCCAGGCTCTTTCCTGCCATGCTAGAACATAAACAACAGATTCCCTCATGAATTTATCAATATGACTAGACTGTGGTTCTCCAAAGACCAGGGCTGGGCTGTCCTCATTTTTCATAGACCTTTGAATACTGTGTCTCACACATGACAAGACGCTCCATAAATATTACACAGCTTGTGCCTGTGTCCTGCTAACCTATTTTTTAAATAGGGCCTATGGCACACAATTAATAAAGCTAGCTAGTAATTATGAGGG
This sequence comes from Rhynchomys soricoides, assembly GCA_019843965.1. NCBI lineage: Eukaryota > Metazoa > Chordata > Mammalia > Rodentia > Muridae > Rhynchomys > Rhynchomys soricoides. The sequence goes on from JADRCH010000019.1 coordinate 769,705, forward strand.
TGACATCACTTGCCAGTCTGCACCTGAGCTGTTCTCCGGGCACTGCCTCCAGTTTCACCTTGCTAAGAGGGAGACAAAAGGGGAGCGATTCTCACGCCTGCAGGAGGAAATTGACATGCATGTGACTGAATAATGTTCTTTTTATGACATCCCTTATCAGCCGAGAAACTCTTGCTCAACCTTGAGGCAGGCGGTGAGATGGAAGCTGACCACATAGGATCCTAAGTTCAACAGACAGAACACAGTGCTTGCACCTTTGGTCTCTTACAAGAGGGTGGGGTAGAAGGAGAAAGGGCTGGGAAGGAGCTGGATGACCCTGAGCCCCAGGTCTTCCTAAACCCAGTACTGCTATCCTGTCAAGTACCTCTGGATCCATTGTTCTTTGTAGGAGGCGCCGAAAGAAATGCCTGTGAACAGCTCTGACTTATTGAAACTCACATGAAACTGGTCCCAGAATGGCCCAAAAGGATTTCCTTCCTGTAGAAAGAGAGTGATAGAAAGCTTACTTAACCTGGAGGCCAGGCCAAACACCTGCAGAGAGAAAGGGCCTTGGAAGACAGATGGTGTGACACCTAGTAAAGCATTCTAACAGGGTGGTCTCCTGGCTGGGGCCTTAGGAGAGGGCTCAAGCTTCTCTTGTGGCTTCCAGCAGTGTTTAAAGGACTCTATCCTGGAACTATAAACTAGAGCAGTGGTTCTCAACCTTACTAATGCTGCAACCCTTTAATGCAGTTCGTCATGTGTTGAACCCCAACCATAAAGTTGTTTTCATTGCTATTTCATTAATTGTAATTTTGCTATTGCTATGAATTAGAATGCAAATATCTATGTTTTTTGGTTTCAGGTGACCCCTGTGAAAGGGTCATCTGATACCCAAAGGCAACCCACAGGCTGAGAACCACTGAACTGAGCTTTAAGAAGTTAATACAGCATACTACTTTACAAGATGGAATTAGACTCACAGAAGGTAGATATGTGCCCAGGGTCAGACAGCTGGGAAGGGCATTATGGGGGATACAAGCTAGGTCCTTTTCTCAAAATTTATAGCTTTTCTACCACTTGTCCCAAAAGATAATCAGCGTGTATCATATTCACAAAGTAGCAGAAGTGTACAAATTTCTACTAATTATCCATGGCAGCTCCGTATTTACCTGCTGATAAAGGGGAGAACATTCAAGTTAAGAGAGCGGACAGCAAGCCAAGCTACACCCTTGACTTCTCTGTACTATAAGGACATCATCAGCACCGCCTTCACGGTCTAAGGAGTAAAGGAATAAATGTGCACCCAATGGCCGGCACAGCATCTGGCTTGTGGGGCTGTCCTGCGAGCATCAGTTACTATTTCTGACAGCACCTCAGCTCCCTGGTACTGTTACACACAGCCTACTCTCTATGAGCTCGGCAGAAACAAAGCTCAGAGAAGCATGGTGTGGCACTGCTAACAAGCACCAGAAACAAAGCCCTGTCTTCTCCACATATTGCCACCATGTAATTTCAAGGGCCTAGAGGACACAGAAGGGGATCTACCTTCATGGGACAAGTCTTCTTATCAGGGCTTCGCTGGGCTGCCACCTCAAAGCAGTATGCCACTCGCTTCTCAGGGGGCCAGTGAGAGGGTGCCAGTTTTTCCATAAAGTCCTCCAGGCTGACAACCCGATGGTAGTCTTGGAGAGGCTCCAGTCTGAAGTACTTTTGGTAGGACACATGGAGCTAAAGGAGAAAAAGGAAGGGTCCAGGCTTCCACTGTGTTCTTATTACTATAAACAGTAAACTCCAAGACCCAGACTGTGATATGAGAGACATGCAGTGGGCTTTGGATAGAGCTCATGGTAGTAGAACACCTGCCTAGCAAAGTTGAGGTGTTAGGTTTCATCCCCGTTACAGCAGGCACAAGCAGACACCCAAGTTGGGGCAAAAACAAACTGAGCGAAACCATCTTCCAGTGTAAAATCAATCAGCAGACTCTCTGGTGTCCAAAATGCCTGATGATCTACAAATCATTGGAACAAATGTAGGAAACTGAGCCCTCTGTACATGGCTACTAGTAGAAGTGGCAGCTTTTGAAGCAACTACTTGGGGCCCATACCCAAAGGATAACATACTCCTTCTGTGGAGGCTCAGGTACTTTCTACAGGAGATGTGGAAAGCAACATTCAGTGACTTAGTGGAAGCACAGGAAAGAAGCAGGGATCATATCACACAATCTATGAGGGTTGTTGCTTCCAGGAGAGTGAGACCAGGGTTAGCACGCTTCTCACAGTGGTGCATGCATGCAATCCAATCACTTGGAGATGGTGGCCAAAGAGCAGGGATTTGAGGCCAACCTGAGCTTTATAAACGTCTGCCTCAGAAAATAAAAATAGGAAAAGAAAATGAAAATAGAAACAATGAAGCAACAAGGAGAATATGTTCATGAGGATTTCAAGTCAGGCAGGCTCAGAGATGATGATTACACTCAGTATCACAATAGTTTAGATTTTTAAAAACTCCTGAGTCAGGTGTGGTGCATGCCTGTAATCCTGGCATTTTGAAGATAGAGGCAGAGGGATCAGGAATTCAAAGTCATTCACACCTATATAGCAAATCTGAAGTCAGTCTGGGCTACATGAGACTGTATCAAAAAACAAAAGCAAAAACAAAAACCACCAAAACTGGCTGGACAGTGGTGGTACAAGCCTTTCGTCCCAGTACTTGGGAGGCAGAAGAAGGTGAATCACTGAGTTCCAGGACAGTGTGGTTTACAGAGTGAGTTCTAGGACACCCAGGGCTTCACAGAGAAACCCCATCTCGGGGGTGGGGGGTGGGGGTGGACAACCCAAACAAAACCAAAAAACCCACCACCAACAAAAGACACACACACACACACAAAAAAAAAATAAAATAAAAATAAAAATTAAAAAAAAACCACACAAAAGCAAAACCAAACCAACAAAACAAAAAAAATTCAAACCAAACCAAACAAAAAGAAAATTAAATTAAATATATTCTTAGAACACCATGGAACAATCTCTGGAGTCCACCATACAGGTCAGGGTTTCCCAAGCACATCCTCATAGTTCAGGTACAGTACAAAGGTTGCAGAACTGCAGAGGTTTTAGGCACTTGCATTTTAAGCTGGCTTCTTTACTCAGCAGGACTTCTCAAGGCCTCTGCTGTGCTGCTGTATACTCTCAAGCTAAAAGTTTGGGAGCATGGAAGTCGAGAATAGCATTTCTCAAACTAAACAGAAACTTTCCAAGAGACATGGTCTCACTATACAGCCCCAGCTAGCCTAGCACTTGTTTGTAGTTCCAACTGGACTCATCCTCCAAGTGCTAGACTTAGAGGCCTTCTGACATCACCACCTGACAAGGCTGGCCGTTTTTTTGAAGACTGTATATGCTGACAGAGGAGAGAATACACTGATTACTTAAGATTAAAAGAGGGAAGGGAATTATGGAGCTACTATAATGATCCTTGAAATTGTTCATGAATGTACTATTTATTCACTTAGGTTTATTTTTAAAATTTTTTGGAGATATTCCCATGTAGCCCAGGTTGGACTTAAGCCCAGAGTAATCTTCCTACTTCAGCATCCCAAGTGCCAGAACTACAGGCATAAGCCACCTCACCCAGCTTAGCATGTGTTGAGTTAATATGTACCTCTCACATATCTAAATAAGGGATGAAATAATCTAGACAGGTACAAGATGCCAGAGAAGGTGAAGCTGGGTTTTGAGAGCTGAGTGTATATCAGGAGGGACAGTCAGGATGAAATCTAGGGTCCCAGCTTGGTGCCCAGGTGAATGGAGATGGTATATACTGAGGTTGGAATTGCAATTTGTGAGCAAAGATATTGAGTTCAGTTCTAGCTTTCTGAACTGAGATATCTATGACAACTAAGCAGACCTGAGTGTCTAGAAGTGTGAAATAGTGTGTGGTCATAGAAGAGTCTGTACCAGAGATGTATTGGAGGTTTAATGAGAACAGTGAAAGCCACACCAGTCAACAGGAGCCCACAGAGATGCAAGGTAATAGTAACAACGGCAGCTACTAGTCATTGAGTGCTGACATGGTGCTGGGTGCTATGCACTCAGCCTTTTACAAGGATAGGCTCAGCTAACTCACCTGAGCCACAGAGCTAACACCAAGCAGAAGGAGGACATGCACCAGCAGGACTGCAGGTGAAAAGAGGAGCCCCCAAGCAAGGCACAAAAATGTGGCCTTGCTGAGATCAGAACTGGATCAGGAATAAGCTATGTCCTGGAAGCTAGGGGAGAAGGGAAGTTCAGGAAGAGGAGAGGATCATAATAGGACCAGGAGCCACTGGGTGGTCAGGTAAAACACAACTTGAGAAATGAACCTTGATTTGGCAATCCTGAGGTCCCTGGTGACCTCAGTGAGAACCGTCACTATAGGAAAGGGAAGCTCACTTGAGACAGGCTGAGACACTCATAGGAAGCAAAGATGTGGAGACTCAATATGACAACTGGCTGAGGGCAAGGATACAGCAAGCCAGAAAGTCAGCCAGACAGCAATATGTAAATCTATCAGTGAAGCCAAACAAGACAGATCCAAGGATCCCGGAAGCTGAGGAACTTCCTGTGTCCTGGCTCTATATATTGAGGAGCTCAGCTGGTTTTAAGAGGAAGGTGTGAGGCACAGTCAGGGAATTTACCGTCAGTAACCTATTCAGTTCTCAACCATGAGAGGTAGCCAGTCATCATGGGTTATTGTAGAGATGAGGAAACTGAAGCACAGAACAGTTAGGTAGTTTGCCATACAATTAGGAAGTGGCTATGTTACGTTGCAGTCTGGATTTCAGCTTCTATCAATAAGTTTTTCAGGGTCAGGGGTACAAATTGGTGGTAGAACATTTCCCTAGGATTTATAAAACCTAGATCCAATCTCTAGCATTGCAGGGAGGGGAAGGCCTCTCCAAAAAGAGGAATACATGCAAAGGAGAAATTATATTTATGCAAAAAAAAAAAAAAAGGCATTGGAGTAAAATACAATGTTTTGTTCATGCTAAGTACAATTTTGCTAACTACTTACTTTTAAAATCAATTCATTAAATATTAATTTCCTACATGCAGGACTCTGGGGACACAGTGAACAAATGGAATACAGGGCTATTGGAAGACACAAAGAATAGGAGGAGGCAGCACTGGAGCCACAGTTAGCCGGGTTGGTAGCCTCTGATATTCTATTAACTAGCCCATGTCTCAGTCTCTCTTTTAAAATTGATAATAGCACTTGTCACTTATTACTGACCAATAGGATATCTATAAGGTAGGGTGAACTGGGACTGGAAATGAGGTTTTAGTTTCAAGACAGTCACTTAAAGTAGACAGCCTTGGGGTTTAATTCAAGATCTACTACCCACAGGCTGTGCAATCTTAGGTAAGTTACCTTACCTCTCTAAACCTTGGTTTCCTCAAGGATTAGCTGTAGGAAAGATGCGCTAACCCTCATCTAGTGTTCAGACAATGCTGGCACACAGCAGGTGTTCAGTAAAAAAAAGCTAGTTATTGCTATTTCAAGGAAGATAATTTTAGGTAGAGAAGAGGACAAGCCCAGAGTGGAAGAAAAACCCAGAGGCCTTGGAGTCAAGCAGGTCTACAAGCGAGGGGAATGTTGGACAGGGGCCAAAGTCAGGAGAAGTACTCACGTTGGTGAAAGGAGGCTTGTGATGTTGGTATTCAATCCACGGAGGTACAGCCAAGGTGCGGTTCAGCAGCTTTGCAAATGCCAGGGAGCCCAAGAAGTGATCAGCCTGGTTTCCAAAGCGCCCTAGAAATGGTATATTGTGGGTAGAGCAGCCTGGGGCCTAATGGCATGGTGTATGAAGGGCTCAGCAAAGATGTGCATCCAAGACTGGGGAAGGCCAAGTAATACAGTGAGCTAGTAACATTGGCACAGAAGAGAAAGTCCAGACTTCCAGGTTTGACATTCCAGGCCCTGTAGGTCCTGGTCCTTCTGCCACCACCACTCCAGGTCCATGCTGTTTCTCTACCATGCTCTATAATCCCCATTCTACCTGCCATCTTTGCCAGGAGTGTCCTTTGACCTGTCTCCACTCACTTGCACATGAAGGGGGTGACGCTGATGCTTCATTTGCTAAGACACTTTAAACAACTCCTATCCATTATTTCTCTTGCTGTCAAGCATGGATTTGAGGTTTTTTTTGTTTTTGTTTTTGTTTTTGTTTTTTTGAGACAGGGTCTGTGGACCTTGAAACTTGTTCTGTAGTCCTGGAACTTGTTCTGTAGACCAGCTGTCATTGAACTTGTGACAATCTTCCTGCTTCTACCTCCTACATGCTAGAATTACAGCTGTGAATTAGATTATGTGTTTATGTGCTGGGAATTTAACCTAGGATCTCAGACATGCTGGGTAAATACTTTACCACTGAGCTATAACCATAACGTCAGTTATTTACATGTCTGTTTTTACTTTCCGGCTTTTTGCATTGGCTGTCTATCCAGGCTGTGAATGCTTCAAATACAAAGGTCTATCTGGTTTTTTTGTTTGTTCTGTTTTGTTTTGCTAGTCTATGTAGCCCTGGCTACTCTAGAATTCTCTATGTAGATCAGGCTGGCCTTAAACCCACAGAAATCCACCTGCCTCTGGCTTCCAGTGCTGAGATTGAAGTTGTATGCAGCCACATTTGGCTATCATCAATATGGCATCCATTCATCCATTCCATAAAGATGGCAAGGCCACAATGTACCAAGTACTATGCTAGATGTTACAATATAAAACCAGAAGGAGAAGATTTCTGCCCTGAAGGCATTCCATTCTAATTCAGGTTAGGAGACACTAAACATGAAGGCAAACTCATGACGATAGATTTTGATGACTGCAAGGAAAAAAATGAAAAGATTTGGTGACAGGGAGACTAAGGAAATGACGAGTAGAGGTTAATGGTGACACTTATGTTGAGACTTGGAGGATGAGAAAGTTAGCAGAAACTACAGGAAGATGTCCCGAGAAGAAGAGCTCACAGACCTTTAATGTTTGTGAGGAAAAGAAAGCAGGTTATTGAGGCTATAGCCAGAGGACCACGGGAGAAAGGGTATGGAGAAAACCAGAGTGGAGCTAAATCTTGCAAGGTCAGGCCATCCGATGATGGCCATGGTCAGGCATGAAAGCCACTGAAGGATTGAGAGAAGGGATGGGTTTTATAGTGATGATCCACTACTGCATTTAAATTTCATCCCTCGGCTGGTTCTTAGGAGTCCTTTGTTATCTTTTATTATCCCAGTTTTAATCATCTTGTACAAATTCTGCACGCACTTTTTAAAAAGCTTTTTATTGTCTGTCTTCCTAAAATGAAGGCTCTATAAAGGTTCGTATGAGATATATGTTTCATTCACCACCAGCACAGAGAACAGCGCCTGGGACAAAAAAATAAAAAAAGATGCCATATAAATTATTTGCTGAATGAATGCAAGAATTGCCACGAGACAGCGCGGCCAAGTCTTGCCCTACAAACTCCATATACTGATCTGAGTCTGATTAGACCTCGAGTGAGTCACTTAAGTTCTCTCATCTGTCGAATGGCAAGTTGAACACCAATGTACCCAGGCAAGTAGGGCAGGGAAGAGCACGCCCTGCCCCTCTCTGGAGGTCTCTCCTCGACCCGAGAAGTCTCTGGGCGCCTCAGAGAAGTGGCTCCGCCTCCTCGGCCTCAGTTTCTCCGTTTAAGCAGAGGGTTCGGGAGGCCTTACCCATGCAGGGACAGTAGAGCAGGTAACCGGCCAGGTCCCAGGAGGCCGCCGACTGCCCGCGGAGCGGCAGCGGCAGCAACAGCAGCAGAAGCAGGAAAGACGCCCGCAGCAGCAGGTGTGGCAGTGCCCACGCGGCGGCGCCCATGTCGACGGCAGAGCTTCAGAGCGCCGCGGCCGGGAGGCGGGGAGGGGGAAGAAGAGGCGCGAGTGGCCGCCCCGCTCCCAGCGCACCCCGCGCGCCGCCCGCGCGCCGGCTGGGCCTCTCTAGCCCGCGGGCGGGCGGGACCATAGAGAGCCCGCGGCACCGCCCCCTCCACGACCCGAGCGCCCGCTCGCGCGGCTCCCACAATGCACCGCACAATGGCCCGACCGCCGCCACTACCGGGGCCTGAGAGGGCCTGGCGGAGCCCGAGCGCGGCCCGGCCCGCAGCGCGGGGTCCCGAGCGCAGTGAGTGCCGGCGAGGGTCCTGGGGGATGGTGGGGAGCGGGGCGGGAGGCCGTCGCGCTGCGCCCACACGCCCCGCACTCGGAGCGGCGGCGCCCCTCACTTCGGGCCGCCCAGCGCGGTCGCCCACACCCCTAACTGGGGGCCCCCTCTGCGCTTGCCGGGCCCCGGATAGGCCCCGTGGTGACGAAAACGTTCCCCGAACCTCAGACCTGTGCCCAGGGGACCGGAACAAGCCTTTCAGGCTCCTTCCATTCCTAGACCTGGAAACTCAGCCTGAGGGTCCTCTAGTCTGGACTCCCAGGCTCCCTGGAGACCCAGATAACACGCAGCTAACCTTCCTCGGGATCGCGGTCTGGGGGGCATAGATAAGCTGCACCTGCTCCCACCCTCGGACACGCCTACCCCGACCCACATAACCTTCCTTTTCCTGCTCCAAATAGTCCGCTCTAAGTTCTTTCGTTTTCCAGACTTTCATAAACCTGCTTTCAGGCTTTTCTGCAGTACTTCGGGCTGAAGAACCCCAAATCGAGCATTACTTGAAGTTCCCTTCTCAGTGATCATACTGTGGAAACTTTGAGCATTTTCCTTCGGGAGGGTCCCATTTCTACTCCCTTTTGAAATTCAGAGAACTCACTGTGGAGCCCTCTTTCGACCTTTAGAATCTCCCTACCTCTTTCCCATGGTGGGCTCTTAGAGACCCAAATAACGTGCTCATAATTCTTTATCCTGCATGCTTGCTCTTCCATCCCAGATCCTATTATATTAGACTTTTTAGACTTACTATTGAATTCCAGTTTCTTCTCTCCACTTCCACTTTCCAATTTGGGGGAGAATTTTAACATTTCACACCACAAAATAGGGTGGTCTATCCGCTGGCCCAAGGGCCAGACTGTTTTCCTACAACTTCAGCCCCATGCTTCAGTGCAGTTTGGGACAGATGGAGGGAAGTTAGGGGGGTAGCGGGCGGTGTTCTGGCTGCTGTTGGGAGTTGGTGCTTTCACCTGCAAGCATACCTACTCCTGGCTTGTGTGTTTTTCCACCTGTCATCCTGGGGCTATGATAAGTCTGGCCTTGGGTTTCTAACCTCTCCTTCTGGGGGAAAGGCTGCTAAGTTGGGGAGGGGTGAAAATGAGGCTGGAGTGAGTTGCAGCCATTTGCTCAAGGCCTCCCCAGGGGTGAGAGGCCTCGGGAATCTGAGGAAATAGGGAATCAAAGGGACTCCAAAGAGGCCCATCTACACTGACAGAAGAACTACCAGCCCGAAAGAGTAAATCCTACCCCTGTTAATCCTGTTTGATGTTTCTTGGAATGATGCAAGTCATTGAGACTCTCAGGCCTCCCTGTAATTTAATTCTCCCACCATTCCGGAGTGGTGTGTGTGCGCACGCCGTCCTTGGGAAGTGGGCAGCTCTTCCCATTCCTCCTTTCCTTCTTGCTGTTTTCCAGGCAACCAGTATGCCTTTGGATTTGTTTCTGTTGCCCAGGTCAAGGCCTGTTTTGTTTTCTTTTCCCCTTTAATGCTATTTATAATTTCCCAGTTGCTATTCTAAGTTCTTTTGAGGGTAGATTCCACCTCCAAGAACCTTTCTGGGTGTGTTTCCTCCTAGGCAGGTGTTGAATTGAGTTCTTCAGATCCCCAAGTAGCTCTTGGGCAGGAGGGATAAAAGCTATTTTAGGGTAGTCACTGAAGTGAAGCTGTTAATCCTCTGTGGGTCTCTTTAGTTAAGAACACTCAGAGATTAACCCTTTCTTTGCTGCAGAGTGGGCCGGCTAGTTTAACAGTATTTGATGGGGAGAGTTGGGAAAACTGGACTGGCAGCAGAAGGTGTGAACATGCAACTCCGTACAAAGACCGAGATAATAGCCTTCTTTTGCTGGGTGCTTAGAGTAGGCCAAACCCATTGCTGAGCTTTTTGCATACCTGACTAAAATAATCCTTACAACCAGACTGTGAGGTAAGTATTTTTAGCTTTACAGATGAGGAAACAGGCTAATAATGGAGAAAGAACGCAGTTTCTATAGAGATGATGTAACACCATAAAAACTATAGTTTCATCAGAGGGCAGCCTACATCACAGCAGTATAGACGACAGACAGGAGCTTCCAAAAGCCATATGATGTACTGAGCAAGCACTTTTACTTTGGGTATGGAGCTGTAATAGAAGAGGGTGTAGTAAAGTGGCGATCGTGGCAAAAGAAAACTCTGGCCCAGGAGGTAAAAGGCCTGTGTTTGCACTGAGGGTTAGCAGTGAGGGAAAAGAGGAAGGCTGAGTTCTGAGTTGTTGGGAAGGGAAGGAAGCTGGCTTTGAGACGTGAGAAGCAGCACTAAGAGGGAGAAAGAAGTTATACTTAGCACTGTGAAGAGTGGCAGCAGAGATGTGGCCCTCACGGGTTCAATGTGTTCACATTTTATGTCACTCTCAACAGTACCTTTTCACTTCGTCCTCTAGAAAACATTTACAAGTTAAGAGAATGAATCTTGTTTAGAAATTGAGAAGAGTGAGGTTCAGAGAAATGAAGTAACCTGCCTGTGGTTTCACAGCCAGTGAGTGGTGGCTCTCCTGATAGCAAGTCCAAGGTTCTTTCCATGCTGCCTCCCCCTTCAGATCAGATGCCAGAAGACTCTTGGGCTGAAAATACACTGAGTTATACCAGTAACTGGGAGGGATTGTGTTTGTTTTATGGAAACAGGTTCTGTCAGCTTCTCCATAGCTACGGTTAGAGTGTGAGACCAGAAGAACAGCTTTGAAAGAGAAGCAGAATTCTTTCACAGTTCTGACAAGAAATCTGAAGGAATAGGTCTGATTGCATGAGTCAGATCCAGGAGTTTTTCTGAATCAAAGAAGTATGCAGACAAAGGACACAAAGTGAGACTAGGTCCCCGAAAGGTTCCTAGGTAACCAGGAACTGCTGGCCACTGATTGTAGGTAACGATCTTGCTGTGCTTTTTCAGAGGCCAAGGGGAGTAGGATGAAGGTGGTGGCTCTTTTCTTTCAAAGCCGTAACTTCATTAATGCTGATCAAGAGCACATGGTGCCCACCTTCCCTCTCTGGTTCTATGTGTGCCTCCTCATGACCTCTTCTTAGCCACTAGCAGCCTGTTTCCTAGAAGCCCATTACTCACTCTTTCAGTAGCAGCATGCTAAACTGCTATGTCTTGTTTGTGCATGTTCAACAGAACAGATGAGGTGGACGTGTGGGAGGTGGGGATGTACCATTCTCTTTCTGGGTTTGTGCGGAATTTCCAGAGTTAGGCTCCCCTCTCTCATCAACCAGAGTTATGTGATTTGATTTCCTCTAGCTGCCATTCCCACTTTCTAGAGGCTGAGATGCGTTATTCAGATACGAAATTGGAGCAGAATTTGACTTTTTGAAGGTAGGAGAAATTCTCTCTACACTAGACGTGCATACTCCGAGCTCATGCTACCCAGTCCCAAAGTAAATAGTGATTGCTGTTATTATACACAGGTAATTCCACCCTTGCATAGGATGGGGGAATTGAACAGTGAAAGCCATCAGAGGCCTTTTGAGGTGTTTAGGGAGCAGGCAGATATACCAGCATAACTAAAAGGCTCAAGTGAGTCTAGTTTTTAGTGATTTCTTGCCCTTCCTAGTACATGATTTGTGCGGATCTTTCTAGGCAAATCCCCACTTGTGATGGGGAAATGTTTGTCATATTACATTGCAATGTTTCTTCAACAAAAGGAATGGTTCCTGAACAGGATGTAGCTCATGTTATGATGAGCAAAGCTCTCTGGGGCATGAACCCGCTGATACTATCATCTCGTTCATGGCCAGTCTGTTGGATGAATGGTCTCTGTGAGCAGCAGGTGCTAATTAGCTGAGCAAGCATTCCATGGCCTACAGCTAGTTTGTGCAGTTGAAGCTCTCCCCAGATTCTTGTAGCCAGTTCCCAGATTACCATCATTGCTCTCTTCACATGAAAAAGCCTCATATCTGAATATGAGGTTGTTGTCTCTGAGTTATTGTCAGGAAGGAGTAGTGTCACCGTGGCTCTCTTCCTCTCCTCACCACACTACTTTTGCCAACAAGAGGAAGGGTCAGATTGCAAGTTGTGGCTCCTTCCTCTGAAGGGTGATGAATCCAGTTTAAACTAGAACTTCTGGGTATATAAGTTAAACCCCTGAGTTTACTCATCTAAAAGAAAGTTGAGAATCCTTCTCTAGATGCTAGGTTACGGAAGTGAAATAAATGCAGTGCAGTCCCTTAGAGAATAATCATCAGATGGAAAAGACTTAAATTCAAATCCAAGAATCTGTCACTAGTAGAAAAGTGCCTGTGTGCCCTCTCTGTAGGAGTCTGTAGGATGACCTCTCAGCACTTTGAGTTTTTATGGTTTAAAACAAAACAAACAACTGTGCCTTTACTAAAGCTGGGCCTGGAGAACAAAGGATCCAGAAAAGTGATAGAGGTCAGGGTGGGACCAGTTCTAGTTTAGGGAAAATTCTGGGAGGCCACTGTCTTCCCCAGAAAGAACCTCCTGATGTCAGTGTTCTGCTAAGAAACACATGTGGGACAGGGCCTGGTTCTTAGGTCTGAATTTCCTATTGAAGGGCTCTTACTCTCTGTTGTCTTTTGGATGCATTATTGTTCCTTTAGCACCTCTGGTGAAGGGAATAGTAGAAAGCAGAAATAGGGGTTATGGTGAGGAGGAGGAGGAAGAAGAGGAGGAGGAGGAGGAGGAAGAAAGCTACCTGGGCTTTGCTTTAGTTCCTCAGATTACCTTGTCTGTTCTAGCCTAGAGTTACTAGTAATAACACCCTCTGAGCCCTGGTAAGCACCAAGTACCCTTGGCAGCTTTATTGCATGGCTGTATTGACCTCCAGTTATCATTACTTTTAGAAGTAGTACTTGTTTTGTAAGGAAGAAAGCAGGTCAGGGAAGCAAGTGCTTGTTGGGAAATCACACCACTTCTAAGTGGGAGGAAAGGGCTGGGTGTAGGCTTGGGAGCTGTCTGGTAGCAGAGCCTGTGTTCTCTTGGTATAGGGCTTCCTAACCCCAAGTGCTCTGATGTTTCAGGTGAAGAGACTGTTTTCTGAAGGCTGCGTTGGAGGCTGTGACCGAGCAGAGCGCCCATGTGAACTGATGGGGAGGCTTTCTGAATAACATGGCCTTTTGCCATTAGCCTTGCCATGACCACATTTTTCACCAGCGTCCCTCCCTGGATTCAAGATGCAAAGCAGGAGGAGGAAGTGGGCTGGAAACTAGTTCCCAGGCCTCGGGGCCGGGAGGCAGAGAGTCAAGTGAAGTGCCAATGTGAAATCTCGGGGACACCATTCTCAAATGGGGAGAAGTTAAGGCCTCACAGCCTTCCCCATCCGGAGCAGAGACCATATAGCTGTCCTCAGCTGCACTGTGGCAAGGCTTTTGCCTCCAAGTACAAGCTGTATAGGTAGGTGATTCTCCCATTCCTCTTCCAGTTCCCAGAGATTCCACTGAGAGTGAATGGTGATGTTGTCCTGTAAGTATACTATGAACTCTAACCATTTGAAGTCACTCACTAACAAAAATAGTGTTTAACTGGGTATGGAGGTTCATGTCTGTACTCCTACACAAGACTGAGGCAGAAGAATCACATGAATTTAAAGCTAGCTTGGGTTACAGAATGAGACTTTGTTTAAAAAATAAAACACAAAACACCCAGGGCCTAATGAGCTGGCTTAGTGGGTAGGGGTGCTTGCTGCCAAGTCTGACAATCTGAGGTCAGTCCCTGGGATCTACATGGTGGAAGGATAGATTTGATTTCTTCAAGTTGCCCTCTGGCCTTAAACACATGTATGTACACACAAATGTAATAATAATAAAAAAAATCTAAACAGCAAACAAACAAAAATAGTGTTTGTCTGCTTTGAAACAGGAGTTCCTTGTGTGGCCCAAGTTAGCTTAGAATTCTAAAAGGTCCTGCCTCATTCTCTCAAATAATGGTGAGATTTTTTTTTCCCCGTTTTGTATCCCCTACCCCCACCCCCACCCCCAGACAGGGTTTCTCTGTATAGCCCTGGCTGTCCTGGAACTCTGTAGACCAGGCTGGCCTCAAACTCAGAAATCCGCCTGCCGCTGCCTCCCACTGCCGTGCGCCACCACTGCCCAGCAATGGTGAGATTTTTATTGAGACGCTAGAATCTGGTGAGTATAGTGTAAAGCAGCTATGAACAAATTAGGCTGAACATTTTTCAGTACAGTCTTCTCCATTTCTGTCTAGCAGATTATCAGAATCTTAGCCAGAAGTTAGGAAGAAAAGGAGATCCTCTGGTCCGGTCTGTACATTTTAAAGCTGGGGCTCTTCTGCCTTAGCCAGGATCATAGAGTTTGTTGATCCCGCAGTGCTACTTCTGTTGACTCAGCCTGCTAATCAGATGATTGCTTCTGTCTCTGTAGAGTCCCTGCTGTTCTGTGGGGCAGCTCCTTTCCTGAAATTTGTAAGCCCAAGAACCCTTACTTAAAGTGAAAGAGAATGTGAAAGCCCTTGTTAAGGCAGATAAGAGCAGCTTCTCTAGGGAAAGGACCTGATCCCCTGCCTTTCCTGTACAGGAACTCACTTGCCCTGATCAAATGAGGTAGACTAACCTGGTGCATCTAGCCATTCACCTCTCTATTATTTATTAATCTCCTGCTATGTACCAGGCACAGTGCTCATTGCTAGGGACAGAATAGAGAGCAAGAAGGATGGGGGTGCTATTGTTTGTTTTTATACACAGGTAAAAACTTTGAGTATTCCTTCTCAATAGTGGAGACAGATAGTAAACATGTAAATAAAATGAGATGACCACAGAAAGAGTCCCAGTTCCTCATCTGGAAAACAGTTGATAGGAAGGAACCAAGATAGACATCGGGTTATATAGAGGCCAAGATTGCCCTCGGGACAGTTGTATGGACTTAGGAATGTGTTGATTCTGTGTGCTTCTATGTCTTAGGGGACCCTGGTCAGGGACATCCTCTTGGACTTTCTTAGTGGTGGTCTGAGTACCAGTGGGAAGCTGCCAGAAAATTCCTGGTCCAAGAGGCAAGAACCCTGACAGAATTTACTTGTGATCTTTGTTGAGTTTCTGAACTTATTTGGGCCTTATTCTTCCTTCATTTTTTAAATGAAGAAAGCAGATGGAGTCCTTTAGCACCACCTTTCACAGGATGCCATCATGTTGGCATGCCACAGGAGGTTGATAATAACCCTCATAAACATGAATGCACACATAACACAAGGTGATTCATGTATAGAAAAGGCTATGGGCTACTAAACACAGCTATGATGTACTGTCTCAAGAGGGTCATTGATTAAATCCACCCTCTGCCACTGACTGACTGGTGGGTAGGACTACCTGATGCTTCCTGCCCTTAACTAGAGAACAAGGTTAATAACAACTCACCTACAGCTTGACAAATAGTGGGCCTTAAAGTCTTAGTGAGTTGATTCTAAATGTATATGGAGCTATGAAGCCAGTTATTGGGCTCTGAGCTGCTTTCCAGCCAAACTGTGTGAGCTAAGGGACAGTAGGAACTAAGCAATTGAAATCATACAGATGGGCCTACAGTGAAAGATGGATTGTCCTCACACTCAACACTACTGTTTCTCTCCCAAAGGTGGATTCAGTTCTTGTGAGTCCTGTAGACATTCAAATGTGTATTCTCCTTTTGGTTTTCAAAGGGAATTGTATGACATGCACTGTTGCACTTCCTTTTGACTTGGCCTTGTATATCTTTGGAACTTGTTCCAGATCAGGAAGTTTACATACATTTTGTATTTCACTTTTCCCTTTATTGTATCATTTTTAAAAAATTAAATGTAAACTTTTGAAGAGGAAATCATGCACATGACTCAGAATTCAAAAGGTATTAAAAGGCTTATAATGAAAAGTTTTCCATCAAGTCCATTAATAAGCCGTCGAGTTCTCCCCCAACCCCTCAGATTTCCAGTGATGTCAGTTTCTTATTTGTAAGCACACAAAGACAAACATATTTTTATGTAGAGAATACCATTCTTTGTGTACTATTCCTTTTTCCTCTGTATGTCTCTTAAGAGGCTTATTCTTTGAAGGTGCATATAAAGCTCACCTTTAAATACTAGAGTCATAATGCAGACTTAGCAATCATGTAACCAGTACCTATTAGTAAATTTAGGTGGTTCATAATTTTTTTGCTACTAAGACCAGTACATATATGATTTTAAAGGGATATTGGTAGAATATCGTTAATACGGTATTCTGTTGCATTGCTTTATTGAAGATTTCATATGTAGTTTCCTGTTAATAGACATCTGGTTGTCTACTTAGCCCTTTTAAACTTCTGCTCTTTCAGCTTTCTCTCCATCTTACATCCCTACTCACAGGCACATGGCCACCCACTCAGCCCAGAAACCCCACCAGTGCATGTACTGTGACAAGATGTTTCACCGGAAGGACCATCTGCGGAACCACTTGCAGACCCATGACCCCAACAAAGAGGCCCTCCATTGCTCTGAGTGTGGTAAGAATTATAATACAAAGCTGGGATACCGTCGCCATCTGGCCATGCATGCTGCCAGCAGTGGTGATCTCAGCTGCAAGGTGTGTCTTCAGACCTTTGAGAGTACCCAGGCCCTATTGGAGCACCTGAAGGCTCACTCACGCCGGGTAGCAGGAGGTGCTAAGGAGAAGAAGCACCCCTGTGACCACTGTGACCGGCGGTTTTATACTCGGAAGGATGTTCGACGGCACCTAGTGGTGCACACAGGTCGTAAGGACTTCCTGTGTCAGTACTGTGCCCAGAGGTTTGGCCGCAAGGATCATCTGACACGCCATGTCAAGAAGAGCCACTCACAGGAACTGCTCAAGATCAAGACAGAACCAGTGGATATGTTAGGCTTACTCAGCTGCAGCTCTACAGTCAATGTAAAGGAAGAGCTGAGCCCTGTACTTTGCATGGCCTCTCGGGACGTGATGGGGGCTAAGGCCTTTCCTGGCATGTTGCCCATGGGTATGTATGGTGCCCACATCCCTACCATGCCCAGTGCGGGCATGCCACACTCCCTGGTGCACAACACATTGCCCATGGGTATGAGTTACCCCCTGGAATCTTCTCCTATCTCCTCCTCAGCTCAGCTCCCTCCAAAATACCAGCTTGGATCTACCTCATACTTGCCCGACAAACTGCCCAAAGTGGAGGTGGATAGTTTTCTGGCAGAGCTTCCTGGAAGCCTGTCTCTCTCATCGGCTGAACCTCAGCCCGCCTCACCTCAGCCGGCGGCAGCTGCAGCCCTCCTAGATGAAGCACTGCTCACCAAGAGTCCCGCCAACCTCTCTGAGGCCCTCTGCGCTGCTAATGTGGACTTCTCCCACTTACTGGGCTTTCTTCCGCTCAACCTACCCCCATGTAACCCACCAGGGGCCACAGGAGGCTTGGTCATGGGCTACTCCCAAGCTGAGGCACAGCCTTTGCTCACCACTTTGCAGGCTCAGCCTCAAGATTCCGCTGGAGCTGGGGGACCCCTGAACTTTGGGCCTCTGCACTCCTTGCCTCCTGTCTTCACCTCTGGCCTGAGTACCACCACCCTGCCTCGTTTCCACCAAGCATTCCAGTAGCCCCCATGAAGGTCCCCCAACTCAGTTTTTTGCTTCTGCCAGGGAGCCTAAGTACCCACCCCGTCCACCTCCCCCATGAAGGCAGCTGAGAGCTTTCAGAGCTGGGTTCAAAAAGAAAATTCTAGTGTCTATATGGAGCACTTGGTTTGGGGGTTCAGGCTCCAGGATCAATTTAGAGGGATCCTTGAACCCAGCCCCATGAACAATCTATCATAGGACTTTCAGGTATTTTTACTTTTATTTTTTGATCTGAACTGGGAGCTATATTTAGCCCTCTGCCTCTCCAAAGCATCAGAACCACCTTCAGTCTGGAGAAGGGGAAGCCTCTTGGAGACAGAGGGTTTCACCTTATATGACCTCAAGAGAAATAGCCTAAGAAGCCCGCCTTCTGGTCCCAACCTGCAGACCCTCCAGCAGTTGACTGTTGAGTCCCTGCTGTGGAGGGTCTCTTGACTATCACCTGCTTCCAGCTACCAGGCAAGAAAGAGGGCCTCTATTCTCAGCCATCCCACCCACGCTGCCCACAGCTCCACTTCAGTCAGTGTTGTCCAGCAACGGTACCGTTTACACATTCACCTCTGACACACCATTTCACCTCCCTTGCCACACTGTTAGCCTTAGAGTGATTGCAGTGAACACTGTTTACACACCATGAATCCATTCCCACCAGTCCATTTCAGTTGCCACCAGCCTGAACCACTTGGTACCTGGTGTTAACTGGAGCCCTGTTTACAAGGCGGAGTCGGGTCTTGCTGACTTCTCTTCACTTGAGGTCACATTTTTCCCCTGTGGGGAAATAAACTGACTTTGGACTGCTTCATTTTCTGCCATCTTCCATGACTGCTTCTATTCCTGCCTTCCATGGCAGTGTCCACAGGAGATAGGCAAGAAGATTGGAGCAGCTTTCTCACAGGTCTGCAATTTGGGTTTTCTCCAAGTACATCATGACACCTTCATCCTCCTGAACTGGAGAGGGGAAGAAATGAAAGGCATCCCATATCCTCCATTTCCTCAGTCCCTAACCCCACCCTGGACATCATGAGCTGTTATTCGTCTTGGAAGGAAGGGCTCTGGGCTTGGGGCTGGAGAGCAGAGGAGAGGGATGCGCCCTTCGTTTGTTTCCCTTCTGCTTGTCCTTTTCCAGGACATAACGGAACTGTCGGAAGAAGAGTTTCTAGAAAGTTAGGATTGGGCAGATAGTTGAGTCCTAATCTATCAAATCGTTGCTTCTCATACCAAAATGTTCTTACCCATTGTCCCTTCCCCCTTTCCTGCTTTGCAGTCCCCATGGACTCTGGGCATGGTGCATTGTCATCTTTGCTCTCCATTGAGGACCTTCTACCCGTCATGGTCCCCTCAGTTGCCCCTAGTATCTAGCAATGTTTCTTGCAAGAAATAACTAGTTCTTCTGCTGAGTTGGAACTCCCTGCCACAGACAGCACAGCCCTTGCCCAGAAGCAGCTGAACAATTCCTAACCCATTTCATCTCGGTTCTGTATGGGTTTTTCCTGTGCATGGAAGGGAGGCAGCTCAGGGGCCACCATTGTGGAACCTTTTGAGACACCTCTCTGATTCAGAAACACACTTCTACCTCTTTACTGTTAACTCCTACAGATGTAGCCAGCAACCTGGGCACTTGTGTTAGTGGTGCCTTTTGCTGGCTTCTCCACTAGGGTTTCAGGACAGACTACCTAGGAACTGCCTCAATCTCCCACCAGTTCTTCCCTGCCCCTCCCTTCTGTCTAGATTCACTTCAGTTTATTGTTGGGAACTGTGCAGGTCCAAGACCTGGACTCCTGCTTCAGCCCAGGCCAGTACTCCTTGTTTGAGGTGAAAGCCTTCAGTTTAGCTCCCTGGCCCTTGTATGGAAGCAATGTGGAGTGAATGAGCATGTTTTGATTTAAGCAAGGTAGCTTGGAATACCTTTTTAAAAAAACAACTGGATATAAATATGTCTGACAGGATTGGAATCAGACTATGTGATTTGCTTCTAAAGATTAGTTTCAATGAGTCCCAGGGACTAATTAAGGTTTATTTTTAAAAGCGTCTGCCTTGGTACGCAACCATCTCCTGCATGCTATGCATGTTGTTGGGACTCGTATTACAGGAAATGGCATGTGAGAATCCAAGTGGGCTCACTGCTGCCATTCTCCCTGTGTTTGGTCTTCACTAGACCCAGGCTCCCTTTTACCCTTCCTACCAACTCCCTGTAGCCTCAGTTTCAGAAGCCGGTAGCCTCCAGCCACAGAATATAGTGTTCTGGGCTGTTGGAGAAGACCTGTCCTCCTGAGCGGCTCCTTCCCTTGGTGCCCATAGGACAGCAGAGCACCAAGTGTAGGTCTTATGATGGGGCCTTGTTCCCACCTCTGATCTTTCCTCAGTGTCTTTTCTTAGGTATCCTTCCCGTTTTTCCACTATTTTCAGTGTCGTCACTCTAAGGACTTTTCCTGTCACTGTGAACTTTGCTGGTTATCTGCCTTCAATTTTTGGACCATAAACCAACCTGCAGCTTTTTAAACCTTTCCCCAACCTACCACCCAAAAAAAGCCTTTTTGGCCAGTTAAAAGGATAGGAATAATTTTATTCTGTACTTGGTGCCCAAACTCATTTAAGTACCCCTTATGAGGCCAAGAGAGCCAGAGGGGCATATGCCCAGGACGGGAGCCATGGCATGTGGCACAGACCAATCAGGGACCAGAAAAGAATGATGTCCCTTTCCTTGCCATGTCCTTGAGCTTGTCAGCAATGAACTGACTGCAAGGGGACAGCACCTCTCAGCCTGCACAGCAGCTTGTCAGAATTGAGGACTGTCCTGGGGCTAGAGATTAACATGCCCAGGTGTCGGCTCAGAGGATCCTAGCACCATCTTAAACAGGTGGGAGGCAGGGAAGGGTGCACCAGTGTGTCTTTCCCCAACTTTACATGGTATTTTGTTAATGCAAATCCGGGAAGCAGGTGTGATTGCTTTTTGCTCGTAGATATTGTCCTAAGTTGAAATCCCCTAAACCTCCCTTAGTAGCCTTTAAGTTTCCCCCTCCCTTTTTGGTAGCTGTTTTCTCTACTCCTTCTCCACGATTAAAAAAACAAAAAAACAAAACAAACAAAAAAAACAGGTTGTATTATACAGGATCAATATTTTGCTTTTTAACAAGGATATTTATGTAATAAGAAACTTTGCCTTAGGCAGGTGTTGGCCAGAAAAGTCCAGATTTCTCTGTGACCTCACCCTGGCCTCTCCTGGAGCTCTGAACCTGCTGTAGAAGGAAGTGGCTGTGACTCTGACCACTGGAGAGTGGGGTCTGTGGTGTGGAGAGGGTGTTCACTATGTAATCTTGGGCTGTGTGGAGTCGTTCCTCTCAACTTGCTTCAGATGAGACATGGCGTCCTTCACCAGTTCTCCCATGCACACCTCTGCATGGCTGGCACTAGAATCCCGGAACACTACTTCACGCCCTCCCGCCCTCCCAGTTGGTTGAAGCTCTAGAGCCACTCTTTCTTAATGCCAGATTATTTAAAGAAAGAAAAATACAAGACAAAAACCTTCTAGCACTTTGTAAACACAGTGAATAACCTCTTGGAGTATTTTTGGCTTTATATAAAACAAGGTTTTTAATTGTAAAATATAAGTGCCATTAGAAAATGCACAGGGCATATCTTTGTTAAAGTAGATTTTTCAATGTTTTACAGAATTAATTTTCAAAAAAGTTTTTATAATGAAGTTGTTTATTAAAAACTTCTGAATGATGTGCTTTCCAGTTTTGAACCTGTTTATTTGGTAAGGGTTGGGGTGAGACAGAAATTGTGAAGAGTGGAAATCTGTAGGCATCATCAGCATCCGAAGTGATACCACTGAGGGTAGGGTAGACAGTGGGTCTTAACTGAACGACTGAGGTAAGTGGCTTCATTGTGCCAATTATATTGGACATGAGGATCAGAAAACCCAGATGAAACAGGCATTGAACACTGAAGTGTTATGTAACTGAAAATGGCAGAGGTAGTCCAGGCTTTGATGCAGAGGCTCAAATGTGCTTGATCTCAGCATTCTTGATTCTGACTGTTCTCAACTCCTACAAAGGCTCTCCTTTAGTGTCTTGGGGGTTGGGGGGTGAGGTGATTCTAGATGTCTTCATGCAGTTCTGACAGGAAGAGAACCCTTGTCAGGCTTCCCAAGCTATGCACATTTTGATGGCTAGGACCCTGCTGTACAGATCTGTGTTCAAACACTAAGTGCTTCCAGGTTGATATCAGTTCACCTGACACTATTGCTTGACCTGTCTCTTAACAAATTGTCATCATCCCAGGCATCCCTTTGCACTGAGATTTCCCCATCTAGGAGATTGGAGCCAGTGTCAAAGCCAAGTGGTTACTTGTGAGTCTAGCCCTAGAGTCTATGGAGCCAAAAAGAACCAGTGTGCAGGTGTTTTGTATACAAAGGCAGAGGGCTGATCTTATCTCTCAGCTTCCCACTTGACAAATGTCCACTGTCCACCCCAGTGGGTCAGAACCCCAGCTAGGGTTTCCTACTTTATCTAGATGGTGTATGTCCTAGGAGAGGTCTGGGGGTTCAGATGAGGGAAAGAGCTGTGATGAAGTGGCAGCCAGCCTTATGAAGGACCATTTAGGCAGAGACAGGGAGGCAGTCCAGATACCTACTACAAGTTTGGGAGCTCAAACCACAGGAATGTAGCCACATTTGGATTGTGGGGTGCAGAGGAAGGAAGGGTTAGTGTTGGTACGAGGTGTCTCTGGGAGATACAAGCTGCAATTAATGCTTTCTGTACACTTACCAGCATTCTTCTTGCACAGGACCAGGAAGGCTTTGGAAGTTCCTATAGGTCAGGCATTGATCCTTATCAGGAAGAAACAGTCCAACAGGGCTTCCTCTGCTCCTCACAGTGTTTAGCTACCTTTCTTACACAGCCCAAGCCCACCTGACCAGGGATGGTACTACCTACCCACAATGGAGCTGTGCCATCCCATATCACTTAGCAATCATGAAAGTGCCCCATAGATGCCCACAGGCCAATAGGACTGGAGACAATTCCTAAGTTCTCTTTTTCCCAGATGTGTCAAGTTGATGACTAACATGTTGAGCAGTCTGGCTTCATCATCCACTCACCCTATCCCCATTCCCCTTGAGTGCTATTTTTGTTTTTTAGGATTTATTTATTTTATGTAGATGAGTACACTATAACGGTCACCAGACACACCAGAAGAAGGCATTGGATCCCATCACAGATGGTTGTAAGCCACCATGTGGGTGCTGGGAATTGAACTCAGGACCTCTAGAAGAGCAGCCGGTGCTCTCAACCCCTGAGCCACCTCTCCAGCCCCTTGAGTGCAATTTCACTTTGGGACTTTTTTTTTTTTTTTTAAGTTTGAGTCAGGACCTCCCTTTGTATGTAGCAGTTTATTTGGTTCTTTTGAGATTTCATTTCTCTGTAGCCCTGGCTGTCCTGGAACTCACTCTGTAGACTAGGCTATCGTGGAACTCAGAGATTTCTCTGCCTATGCACGCTGGGCTTAAAGGTATACAACACCACCAGCCAACATGTATGAAGCCTTTAACATCCATCTTTATGAAATGGCTGATGCTGAGCAAAGGGGAGCCCATGAGTCTGGGCCATGTGAAGCAAGGTCCACCAAGTTTCAATTAACAATAGTCCAGGAGGATCCAGCTCCTGTAGGACCTAGGTTGTTGACGACTACTACCTAGTTTGCAGCAATTTTAGATCTTCCCTGGCCTCCGATCCTTCTAGTGCCTTTCCAGCAGCGTCGTTGCCTGACAGTTACGCTTATCTTTAGTTTGAATCTGGTAAGCCCTCTGCCTATGCCAGAATAATACATCCTGTGCGAGACTGCAAGCATCCTATTTGCCAGCCTTAACGCTGCAAAGAGCCAGGGAAGGAAAATAGTTCTCCCGTGTTGTGCTGGCTGTGATGCAAGGTTACAACCATGTCTGCAAATTGGGCCTGACTCCTAATGTTTGCCCTTTTCCTAGTCTATACCGGCCCTGCATTTTTTCATCACCTCTCCTACTAACCTGGAACCAGTTCTGTTATACACGGGTGGTCTCATCTTCCCTGTCCCCTGCAGTGGAGGGATCCTAGCAAGTCACATCCGGCAGGGGGATGCAAGGGGCGGAGCTCGCCCCAGAGAGGAGACCCTTCCTGCCGCCAGCATCTCACTAAAGCGACATACCACAATCCTGCGGGTGCCCTCCTGTTCCCTCCAGCCAGAGACTCAGCAGGTGATGGCGGGCGAAGGGATCGGGGTTCTGGAGCCGGCCATGTGTCCGCCGCCCATACAAGAGCGGGGTGCACTCCTGGCTCGGTCTAGTGTCCCTGGAGCTGGGACGCTTAGGCCCTGTGACCCTGCAGTCAGACCCGGAACCTCACCTGCTTCCCCAGAAAACACTGGAGAGAACCCCGCCTCCAGCGTTCTGAACCTGGGTGGCTGCGAGAAGGGCTCGGATACTGGGGTGGGGACCAAAGGGAAGGCTGAGGAAGTGACGACTGAGAAAGGCTCCGTAGCTGCAGAGGAGCAAGTGGAGGTGGGGGAGAAGCTGGAGTGGGTCGCGGAGGCCCAGGCGAGCCTGAGGCCTCTCGATCTGGGGGCTCTCATCGTGGACCCTCTAGAGGCCATCCAGTGGGAGTTAGAGGCCATGAGTGCGCAGGCTGAAGGAGCCCACCTCCAGCTGGTGCGCAGGTTTGGGAGGATGCGTCGGTTGCACCTAGCCCGTAGGAGCTTCATCATCCAAAACATTCCAGGCTTTTGGGTCACTGCCTTCATGAACCACCCACAGCTATCAGCCATGATCAGCCCTAGGGATGAAGACATGCTTGGCTACCTGATGAATTTGGAGGTGAGGGAGCTCAGGCACACCAGAACAGGTTGCAAGTTCAAGTTCCTATTTGGGAGCAACCCTTACTTTCGAAACAAGGTGATAGTAAAGGAATATGAGTGCAGATCCTCAGGCCGTGTGGTGGCCATTGCTACTCGAATCCACTGGCACAGAGGCCAGGAACCTCCGGCCTTGGTGCACAGGAACCGGGACACTGTGCGAAGCTTCTTCAGTTGGTTTTCGCAGCACAGCCTGCTAGAAGCTGACAGGGTGGCCCAGATCATCAAAGATGACCTGTGGCCCAACCCTTTGCAATACTACTTGCTGGGACAAAGGCCCTACAGAGCTAGACGAAGTCTTGCAAGGTGGCCAGCAGAGGGTCCGCCTAGGCCCTATGGGTTCCAGTCTGGCTAAGTCCTACTCAGATACTTGGTGCTTACATAGGACTCCTGCTCTCTGCCCGTCAACCTACCTGTGTGTAGGCCAGTGCGCTGCTGTCTGTTTTCTCGTCTGTGAATTCTGACTCCTCAGCATGTTTGGTGGACTTGGAGCCAAGGTTGTGATCTTCATGTTGCTCTATGTCAACATCCTATGATTCTCATACACCAATGTACTTACAGCAGGCACCCAATGCTATGGATTTGTACTGTCATCATGGATGTGGCCTGGACCCATGTGTAACACATGGCCTTTCACTCACTTCACACCATTACCGACAAGACTTCACAAGGACCAGTTCCTGTCTGAGGCCTAGCACTTCAAAGCTAGGCCTCAAATATGCTGCGCTTAACAAGTGCTAACTGTCCCAAACTGAGGTGTGTCACCTAAGATGAAGTGGGTGCATTTGGTCCTGATGGTCAACTACCAAATGGACTATTGAATATCTGCAGCCTGGACAGCCAGGTGATGAGACACGGGCGAGGCCTAGGGCCTGAAGCAGGGGGCAGTACTCTATTCCCAATCATACTTCTCATCCTATGTGTGCCCCTCTCATGGGCTGCTGTTGGCTTGTGAAGACCTGTGTTGTGCCCTACTCACGCCTGGCCATTGCCTTTTTGAGGAGATTTACCTTGTCTACCATCATCCCTGCTGCCTGCTTTCAGGTCTGTAAGGGTCACCTGTTGATGTAGTGAGCGCTCGTGATACTACAGAAATTATATCAGGCTGGCATGTCTGGGTGTGTGCTCAAGGTAGGGACAAGGTTGGGAGTCCTTAAAGAAGCTTCATTCCTAGAGCTACACAGATCCCAGACTTTGTGTTAACTTCTCCTATACCTACCTGTTTTTAAGTTGCCAGGTTGTGGGTCCTGGAGAAGGGAGGCTTCTGGCCATGGGGCCTGCTTCCACTGGCATAGATCTCACATGGTTTTTAATGGGACAACTCTGAAACTGAAGATGCAATTTTTTTTTTTTTTCAAATAGCTAAGGAGACCCTTTCTTGAATTTCCCTATCTCCAGTGAGGATGACTGAACTCTGAACTGCCAGTGATTACTCTGATTTCTCTAGCAAGGCTTAGAATATCCAGAGTGTACACTGTAGGGCTAGGGCAGGGACAGTTAATCACTTCATCTTATACTGTGTTCTTTTAAAGAAGCTTTAGTCTCCCTCCTCTGCCCCCTTACCCTTGTAGGTTCCTATAGATAAAAAGGGTAAACTGCCCTGCCCCTCCAAGGCCTCTCCAGCGTCTACCTCATGAGAGGCCTCACTTTCTGCTCCCTAGGACATGGAGGCATAAAATCATGGAGATGGAGAACCCTCATCTCCTTTTCTTTCTTTTGATTCACCAATATAGTTTGTAAATTAGAAGAGAAACATAACATTGCCTCATCTTGGCTCTTTTCTGGTCCAGTAACGAGCTTGTACGGGCAGGAAGTTAATGTGTTTTCCATTTCGTGCCTGTTGAGTAAGACCCATGCATCATCAACTTCTCCGCTTTTACTGAAAGATTGAGCGTACAGGCCTGCTTGTGTTTAGTTGAGGACATTTGTAAGGTAGCTTTGCCCCTTAACGGCTCTGTACCGCTTGGACATTTGTCACTATTTACTGTTGCTATTAAGTTGTGGTCTGGCACTATAATTTTATCTTACAAACAGAGTTTGAATCCTGTGATTTTGCTGAACTTAAGGCTGGGCATTGTGACTGTGTTCTGTGAGAATAACCCCCAGAGGGGTCTTGATGCTTCTGGACCTCCTGAACCATATTACAGCTGACCTTGTTTCCAAATGGAGAAATGTTCCCAGGTGACTGTGAAGTCAGAAGAAGGGTTATCTCCTACATTTATGATAAAGAATAAAAACCTTCTGATCTGGCAGGAAAATAATAATATAGGTCATATTATTTCCTCTTCCAAAAGCCTCTGCTCACGAACAGGCAGGCAAAGGAGCCTCCCAAACCTTATCACTTATTACAAGTACCCAAGCCCTGCCTTTGCTGGTCCTCTGGTCCCCCCCACCTCCTCTCAGCTCAGTGGTTTCTTCCCCTCCCCCTGACACACGCTGTGCTCCTGTCATTCCTGAGATGCAGCAGGCGAGTCCCAGCTTCTGGATTTTTGCTTTTACCCTTTCTAGAATTTTCCTTCAGATACAAGTCTGGGTCCTTCCGTTTATTCAAGTCTCTACTACTATTTCTTTGAAAGCCTTGCCTGCCCCCACCTTGGGAATTTTCTCTTTATTACACCTAACTCTGCACTGATTCTTTACTGTCTTCTTTCTTCCCTCGCTCCCCTGAGTCGGACCGATCCACCTGCTGTTTTGCTCCCATGGTTCACTGCTCAACATCTCCCAATTATCAGCATGGATGAGTGACCTTCTCCAAGGGTGCTGGAGTGCTTCGTGAGGTTCTGACAAGATAAAGAGCCAAGCACAGCTCTTGCCCAAAGGCCTGCAGTGTGGGTGGAGAGGGGTGGGGTGACAAGGGGTGATAGACAATTTGTCATGCCACTGAAACACATATGCAAGTGAAAAGCCACTCCTAGAAATCACCAGGACAAGAGGCCACACTGGCACGTGACGCTCACTCTAAACAGAGGCCATAATTCAGTACAGCATGGCTAGCAGCATACCTGGCTGAAGCTGATGGGAAATGGAAGACTTCTCTGGTACAGAATTCTGAGGATGGCCTGTTTCAATTTTTGAGACAGTGTCTCATTATGTAGCCTTGGCTTGTCTGGGACTGGTTAATAGAGACCAGGCTGGCCTTAAACTCACAGAGATTGCCGGGCAGTGGTGGCGCACGCCTTTAATCCCAGCACTTGGGAGGCAGAGACAGGCAGATTTCTGAGTTCGAGGCCAGTCTGGTCTACAGAGTGAGTTCCAGGACAGCCAGGGCTATACAGAGAAATTCTGTCTCAAAACAAAAACAAAAACAAAAAACAAAACAAACAAACAAACAAAAAACTCACAGAGATCTGCCTGCCTCTGCCTCCCAATTGCTGGCATTATAGCTGGCTGACCATGCCTGGCCTCGAGATGACCTTTGAGGAGTAGGCAAAAGTTTAACAAGCAGTGTTCTGGCAGGGGAATGGAGCTCAATGAGAGAGGACTTAGTAATCTAGCTTGTGTGAGGCCCTGGTTCCATTCCAGCAATGCAAATAAAAATAACATGTGAATCTGGAGAAGGTACTTTCTGCAGGGTGAACTCTCAGTACAGACGCGGACATATGAAAATGCAGTGTGTTGAACACATGATGTCTGTCTGCTGGAGATGCATAGGGTAAATTGAAAACAGTGTGTGTGTGTGGGGGGTTACTAGACCAATGATTTATTCTGTGTATGGCAGGGAGGAGTGTCAGATATGGCTTGGAGGAAAGACTGGCTCGAAGGGCAGCAAGGAGAGGAGAGTGCTACCCCAGACTCCAGTATCTTTGGTTGGCCTTATCTACCACTCTAGTCCATAGCTTTTCTCAGAAGCCTCCGAGATTCCCACAGCCGTTCTCCTACCTCCCAAGTACGATGTAAACTCCCAAGAACATGAACTTCGGCACCAGCATCTGGCTTTGCTTCTACTGTCTGGGTCTCCCTCCACCTGCTCTGGTTTTTGAACACAGGGTTTCTCTACCTATCCCTGGCTAACCTAGAACTTTCTCTATAGACCAAGATGGCCAAGAACTCAGAGATCTGCCTGCTTCTGCCTAGGATCAAAGGCTTACACCACCACCACCTGGCTCTAGGGTTGCTCTTTTATGCCCCAAATCTCTCCTTGCTGTTTGAAGGGGAATCAGTATAAAGCATTGGAGAGACCAGCACCCAATAGGATTTGCCTGATTTGTGCCTGCTGGTTGGGCTACTCTGGCTCCTGCCTAAGTTTGGGCTTAGCAGCACTGTGCCCTCAGCTCCTGGGTGGCAGCACTAATGTGAAACGGGTGCTTTACCCATTGCACAGTCTGTGTTGGAGGTCTCTACCGGCTCAGCCGTGTGCCCTGCCCTTGTAGAGCGTGAGCCTTGCCCACAGAAGGAACTCATGCTTCTGGGGTGTTTATTTGTTTTTTGTTTGTTTGTTTGTTTCTCTGTGTAGCTCTGGCTGTCCTGGAAATCACTCTGTAGATCAGACTGGCCTCGAACTCAGAAATCCGCCTGTCTCTGCCTCCCAAGCGCTGGGATTAAAGGTGTGCGCCACCACTGCCCGGCTTCCGGTGTGTTTATTTACCCACACACCTTAACACTCTCTGTTGGGGTCCCTTCCCTCAGCTCAATAGCCACCTGCCCTTAGAGAATACCGACTGTGTGTTGGGAGTTTACATGGCTACACCAGCTACAGTGGCTCTCTAAGCCCATGTCTTTTTGTTTCAAATCCTCCTGGGGCTCCCTCACACAACAAAAGCAAACTGGCTCTGCACAGCCTGAAATATCCTTAAGAACTGACCTTGGCTCTCCCTCCTTCAGATAGTCTTCCAGCCACGGCACACTTAAACCTGGGGTTTGAGATCTTGCTTCCTGTTCCCTCTGCTTGGAACCTTCTGTAGACATCAGCGCGCTTGTAACATTTGAAAAAGCATTTCACCTCGTCAGTGAAATCTTTCTGGAAGTTACCAAATCACATTTCCCCTTCCACCAGCTGACATCTTGTTTGGAAGCCTACACTGCCTCTGCTGCATATTACTTTTCTTCGTTGGCTTGCTAGTCTGTTGTTGTTTGCTTGTTTTGTCTTAAGTTTTTGAGACAGGGTTTCTCTGTGTATCCCTGGCTGTCCTGGATGGAATTTACTCTGTAGACCAAAGAACTTACTTGGTAGACTGACTCAAAGTCAGAAAGATCCACCTGCTTGGCCTTGGGATTAAAGAGCCGCACCACCACCTCCAGACTACAAGAGCCCATGGGTAAACAGCTGCTTCCCTGGGACTCTGGAGAGTTCACAAGTGTCTCCCCTCACCTAGAATCAGGCTTGGTACAGCTGGGAACTCAGTCTTTCTACTTAGACGGGCTTCCGGGTGGGCCAAGGTCACCTTGGCCAGGAGGCTGTAGACAAAGACAAGGAGTCACTGAAAGCATTTCAGGGCTTAAATGTTTTCAGGGATAAGAACTCTCCAGGCAGCCTGGGAACTGGAGCAATGAAGACCCATTCCCAACCCCTCCAGGAGAGGAGGCCCAGGTGAGCAGGGGCTTCTGCTCACTGGCGTCCCTTGAGCACTGACGTGAGCCTGGTTTTTATCACCTTATCACAGTTATCTGCTCTGTACTTTGGGCCTAGAAATAAAACTTTGGACAAGTCACTTTCAATCTGAGAAAAATCTGTGCCAAAACTATGGCAATTGCTCATAATCAGCAACTGCCTTGATTATAGCCCAGGGGACTTTGATATTTTCCTTCAGGGACACTATTTCAGCACAAAAATTCAAGGAAGTACCATGTAAGCTTGCCCCTTGCTCTGCAGCAGAACTATTGATTGCAGCCTGGATCTGAATTCCCCACCTATGGCCCCATTGGAGCTGACTCAGGTTTAGGGTGATGATGCAGAAGCAAGGGGAATGGTGGGGAGCCATGGCGTGGTAGTGGGAAGCTGTGGGGTGTGGGAGGGAGGTCTGGGGAGGTGGTGGTGAGCTGTGGTTGAACAGCAGGAGCTGGGAGGCCGTTCCTGCCTCCACCTTTCCCTACTATGTCACCTTGGATGTCTTTCACAGCCTTCAGCAAATTTGCTGCCCCAAAGGAGAAACTGGAAAGTCCTTAGCAGGGAGACAGAGTCCTTTTAGAGTAGCAGTCCTCAACCTGTGGGTTTGACTCCTGGGATCACCTGAGATCACTGGAAAATACAGATATTTACGTTGTGATTCCTAACAGTAGCAAAATCACAGTCATGAAGTAGCAATGAAAATGCTCTAGGAGGTCCCTTCTCCACATGCACTTCCAGCCTTTCCAAGAGACTGATTCAGTGAGCATGTTTCTGGAGGCAGATAACAGGTCTAACTGACTTACACGGAGACTCTCAGGTGAGACAAGCTTGGGCTGTTTGGTTTATCAGCTCACTTGTCTTCAAGGACTGGGACTTTGTCCTGTCTGCCATCCTCCATGCTGGTTCTATCAGAACCAAGGCAGTAGCTTCCAAGGGTCACACTGGGACATGATGGCAACTCCCCTGATTCTGTTCCACAGAGAGACAGCCCTTCCAGAGCCACTGTGCTTTTCTGTGACTTGCTGGCTTGAAGTTGGTTCCATTCTGGACTCTGTTACTAACAAGGGGGAGAGGGAAGGGAGGGGGAGAGAAGAGAGAGGAGAGGGAAGAGGGAAAAGAGGAGAGGGGAGAGGGCAGAGGGGAGAGGGGAGAGGGCAGAGGGCAGAGGGAAGAGGGGAGAGGGCAGAGGGGAGAAGGGAGAGGGGAGAAGGGAGAGGGCAGAAGGGAGAGAAAATTGTTCAAAGCAAGCATGGGGCTATCTGTGGTGGCTACAATCTAGTCCTTCCTGGGAGCCTTCAGACAGCACATGCACTGTGGCAGCCTGCAGGGCTACAGAATACTGACTCCTAGACCACTCCTTAAGTTAAGTCAAGTCACTAGTCACTATCAAACTAAGGCAGCATCTTTTTTTTTTAAAAAAAAAAAAAAAAAAAAAAAAAGATGTTATATGTGGGATTGGAGAGATGGCTCAGTGGTTAGGAGCACTAACTGCTCTTCCAGAAGTCCCGAGTTCAATTCTGGCAACCATGTGGTGGCTCACAACCATCTGTAATGGGATCCGATGCCCTCTTCTGGTGTATCTAAAGAGAGCAATAGTGTACTCATATACATAAAATAAATAAATCTTTAAAAAAAAAAAAAAAAGGTTTGTATCTGGCTACACTCTAATTTAAAAAAAATAAAAAGATTTTATATGCACGAGTGTCTTGCTTGCATGCACATGCATATGTACACTACGTGCATTCTTGGTGCAGACAGAGATCAAAAGAGGGGGTTGGTTCTCTGGAATAAGAGTTGCAGACAGTTGTGAGCCACCATGTGGGTGCTTGGAACAGACACTTGGGCCTTCTGCAAGAGCAGCTAAGAAGAAATTACTGATTGTCTGCTGTGTAAGGGACTTTTAGTCCATTACACAGTTTTTCTGAGTCGTTGTGCTCTTCAGCAGAAAAGGCAGCTTCAGAGATTTGTCTCTGGTCAAGAGCTAGTAGAAAAGAACAAAGTAGGAGCTGGTGCAGTGGTGCAGTGGGCAACCACACTTGCCACCAAGCCTAATGACTTGAGTTCAACCCACAGAATCCATGTCTGGGTGGAAGCTAAATGCTGACTCTTGCAAGTTATTCCCCAACTTCCGTGTGTGTGTGTGTGTGTGTGTGTGTGTGTGTGTGTGTGTGTCCTGAGTTCAATTCCCAGCAACCACATACATGGTGGCTCACGACCATCTGTAATGGGATCTGATGCCCTCTTTTGGTGTGTCTGAAGACAGCGACAGTATACTCACATACATAAAATAAATAAATTAATCTAAAAAAATTCATATCGAGATGCAAAAGCCGATTTTTAAGAATTACTTAAAAAGCAGGATATAGCTCAGTGGAAACTCACCTGGCATGCGCAAAGCACAAGGTGGGGCCATAGAGACTGCTCATTGGGTGAAAGTACAGCTGTGTGCTTTCACACAGCTGTGCAAGTCTTGACAACCGGAGACCAATCCCAGAATCCATGTTAGAGAACAACAAAAGCCGGGCAGTGGTGGCACATGCCTTTAATCCCAGCACTGGGGAGGCAGAGGCAGGTGGATCTCTGAGTTCGAGGTCAGCTTGGTCTACAGAGAGAGTTTCAGGACAGCCAGAGCTACACAGAGAAACCCTGTCTGGAAGACCCAACCAACCAACCAAATCAAGCCAAATCACAACCACCACCAAAACCCAAAGCCAGATACAGTGGCATACACCTGTAGTCCTTGCACCTCTAAAGGTCAGCTAGCAGGGTGAGACAGGAGAATCACCTGGAAGCTCTAAGGACTAGCTAGTTTGGAATATGCAATACAGGCACAGAAACAAGAGAGACCCTGCCTCAATAGGGCAGGAGGCTAGGACAGACTCCTGAAAGTTGTCTTGATTTCTGCATGTGTCATGGTGTTTTTTTTCTCTCTTTCTCCTTCCATCCCCTTCCCTCCTTAATAAATACATATATTTAAAAAAGCTCCAGTGGCAGTGCAGGAGTCTTAGTGGCCTCAGAGACAGTGAGCATGGTGGGGCTCTCCAGTGTCTCTATTGCCTGTGGTCTGTGGCATCAGTTTTGGCCAGCCAGGAAGCTGACTCAGCATTCAGTGAGTGAGCTGTCCCCAGCTGACCATCATCCTGCGCACAGTGCCTGGTACCTCCAAGATTGTGCTCAACAGTTTAATTCAGCTCTAGCAAGCACATGTTCAGAACCACTGTCTACAGGATGGTGAAAATCTAACAGGAAGAGGTTTGAAAAGTCTTCCCCTTGAAGAATGTCCTAAGACGAGATGGTTTTGATTACCAGTGTGATAGGATCGAGTCCCAGCGACAGACAAGCCTCCAGGTACGTGAGTGAGGAGCTATCTCTATTTAGGTTAGCCTCTGGGCATGTCTGTGAGGGGTTATCTAGATTAGGTTAATTGAAGCTGGAGGACCCACTTTAATTGTGGTTTCAAGGGCTGTGGTCCTGCAGGGGACTAAAAAAGGAAAAAGGAAATACACTAGTCCTCAGAGCTCTCTGCTTCACAACTATGGATGTCATGTGACCAGACACCTCACGCTCCTGCTACGACTTCGTGTTGTTGGAAGGTTTCTCCTTCAACTGTAATGCAGAATAAACCCTTCCTCCCTTAAATTGCTTTATCAGAGCAACAGGAAGAGAAACTTGACTAGGTCTTAACAGACCACTTCCTGGGTTTCCTCTGCTAAGGCTGCACTTGATGACATAGAGGACACAATGCACATGATGCACAGGATGCCACAAACACAAGCCACGCAGCCATGTGTACTGTACTAGACTTCAGCAAGACCTCCCAGCACTTGTGTGGTTAACCCCATGCCAGCAGAACAGCATTAGTCTCACATCTACCAAAACATGTAGACTGCATGGGTCTGCCTAGTAAAACAGGAAATGCATAAAACTGCCTGCAAAACCAGAGGTTTTCCAGAATCACTGAGCAACAATCAACTCCTTGACTAGACACCCAGAAAACAGAAACGTCACATATACCTTGTAGGCTCTTTGGAAGACTCCTGTGTCTCTGCTGCGTTGCCAAACCTCACGACACCCTCAGAAGTCTTAGCTGTATTTCTGCCATTTTCTTTCGTATTCTTCTGGTGCCAATGGCTGACTCTTTGGCCCAGCTCATGAGGTTTGATGTGGATCGGGGTTTTGCTGTGGATGTGTGCACTTAGCACCCTAGTCAGTAGGATGGAATCCTTGGTCTGGGTCAGAGGCTTGGTTCTGGAAATGACAGTCCTGCTGTTGAATCATTAGTGTAGGTGTGTAGTCATTAGTGCCAGCGCCATAGTCACTTCTTGGTAAGGTTCTGTGTAATTTTAAAGAATATGTTAAAAGAACAGCATTTGCTCAGTCATATGCAGAGGTCAAAGGAGGATGTCAGTGCTGTCATTCTTAGCTGTACTCCCTTGAGGCAGGGTCTGGAGCCAGACTGGCAGCCAGCAATCCTGTCTCTACCTCCTACAGCACAGGCTGCAGGTGTGTGCGACCACAGCCAGTTCTTCCTGTGGGCGCTGGGGATTCGAAACCAGCCCCTCATGCTTGTACACTCAGCACTTATTCACTGGCGCTTTCAAGTCCCAGAAAGCCTTTCCCTGTTAGACTTAGCCTGGAACAAGATGGAGTCTCGGTTCAGCTGAAGAAATGCAGTGTGGGTTCTCTCGCTTTGCCGATTAAGAACAGGGGCATCTGGGATGAGACTGACTGTTGAGTAGAGTTAGTGCTGCAGCTGCCCAGGTTCCTAGACTGCTCTTGTCTTTTGTACTTGTCTTTTGTGATTTGTATATAAATGTGAAGAAAAAAGCTATAACAAAGTCCAGTACCACCGTAAAAACAAAGCTGCAGAACAGAATAGAAAGCCAGAAAGAAACCCACTCAGAGAGAAACAACTGTTAAGGGCTCGAAGGCAAAGAACAACGAATGGTAACAGACCATGAAGCAGATATCCAAGTGTCAAACAGTGGCCTTGGAGCATGGCAACTAGAGCTAGCTTCAGGTAAGGTCTGTATGTGGCTCCCAATGTCCATGTTAATAGGTTTGAACTGCAGCCCTGAGGCTGCTATGGCCATTCTTAAGCACTGTGGAGCCTGGATTCTCCTGTCTGGGCACATGGACCCTCGTCCTGTTGGACCAAGAATAGCACGAACCAGGCTGGGCCTGGGCCAGGGCCTGAGGGTGAGCCTGCCGAGCTGCAGGCTGCCTTACAGTGTTGACAAAGATGAAGGTAAGTCATAGCAGGTCAAGTGTTTCAGGTTAACCTGTCAAGGACCAGTAATGTTATCAGGACTTAGGGGTCACAGAATGGGTTTAAAAGGTGTCAAGTCTTGATCTCTAAAGAATATATATTATTATATATGACTATATATATTTATCACACACACACACACACACACCATGGTGAGTGGAGGAACAGAAAATAAGCAAGGCTGGTATACCAATGTTTATACTAAAGGAGGAGGAGGCATCATTCTATTAATTCTAACACAGCATTCGGTATCAAGGGATCCCACTGCAGATGGGAATTGGATACACTCTTTATCCCATTATTAGGACTTCCTTAAAAGGGATCACAGACCTCAGTGTAACTAATAATGCTTCTTAAAACGAAACAAAACAAGAGCTAAAGAGCTGGCTCAGCTGCTAAGAGCACTGGCTGCTTTTCCAGAGGACCCAGGTTCAATCCCCAGCATCCTCTTCTGGCCCAGCAGGCATTAGGTATGCATGTGGTACACAGCCATACATGCAAAACATCCACATGCAAAAAAATAATTTAATCAATCAATTGAGAGAGAGAGAGAGAAATCCAGACAGCACCTGTAGTGATACATTAGCAATGGCATTAAAATCAGCACTTGCAAGGACCACCTGATGAACTGACTGTAATCCAACCTTCTTAGTATTTGTTTTTAACTTGTGGACAAAAAAGATGGGCAGCTGCAGAAATAAATCCCCCTTCGAAACCAGGAGCCCCTTCAGTTGAGTTTTGGTACTTGTAAGTAATATAGCTGGGGGTGGTAGCACAGGCCTTTAATCCCAGCACTTCAGAGGCAGGGAAGTGGTTGTCTCTGAGTCTGAGGCCAGCCTGGTCTATATAGCAAGTTCCCTGTACTCACCCCGAAAGGGAGCAATTTACAAAAAAAAAAAAGAGGTACATTTGTCTATGGCCTATGAGAGTTAACAGTAAATAGGATGGTGTAGGTAACCACCAAGACCAATGCAAGAATAAAGTCAATAATTTGAAAGTATAACAACATGAAGGGGGCTGGAGAGGTGGCTCTGTGGTTAAGAGCACTGTCTGCTCTTCCAGAGGTCCTGAGTTCAATTCCCAGCAACCACATGGTGACTCAAAACCATCTGTGATGGGATCCGATGCCCTCTTCTGGTGTGTCTGAAGCGAGCGACAGTGTACTCACGTACATACATTAAATCTTAAAAACAAAAACCACAATAAAGGGGTTGAAAATATGGGTCAATGGTCAAGTGTATACTGCTTTTGAAGAGCTGGTATTGGGTGGTTCACACCTGCCTGTAACTCCAGCTCCAAGGAAACATCTGGTTTCTGTGGGCACCAACACACACAGCACAGGCACACAGACACACATTAAGAAAAATTAATCTTAAAACACCCCCCACTGAAATTTGTGGCTTAAATGGCCACAAATTTATAAACTGTAGAAGACATCTTCAAGACAGCTGAATCTGTGCTTGCTGGCTTTGCAATCTTAATTGCACTAACCACCATTCTTTGTTCTAAGAAAAAGAATTGAAACTTTTTCAAGACATGGGGAAAAAATACAAGCCACAGACTTAGAAAAAATTTGCAAAGCACTTATCCGATAAAAGACTTGTATTGTGAAAACCTAAAAATCAGGTTCCCACCCCTGAAAAAGGCAGGAGATTTGACAAATCAAAGGCATGTGGCCTGGCACTGGTGGTGCACACCTTTAATTGCAGCGCTTAGGAAGCAGAGGCAGGTGGATCTCTGTGAGTTTGAGGGCAGCCTGGTCTACAGAAGCCAGAGCCATCTCAAAAACAAACACAAAAAGGTATGTGGATGATGGCTGACTAAAGAGATGTTCAACATATCATCTGAAGGAAAATGCCAGCTGGGTGTGGTGGCAACATTTAACACCAGTACTCTTTCAAGATATACAAGATACACGAGTCTAAGGTAGCCAATCAAAATCTTTCTTTGGGTTTTTATCCTAAAATCATATTCTCAAATATAGTGACATGGGAAAGAAGCTGTCTTCCTCTTTTTCCGGGTATATCAAATTGGATAATGTAAGCCTAGAACATCTGTGCTGTACCTTCCTGCTTCCCTTATCTGACAGACAGTTGAAAATGGGACAGAATGAGGCCAGAGAAACAAAAAGGAGTCTTTTTTTTTTTTTTTTTGGTTTTTTGAGACAGGGTTTCTCTGTAGCCCTGGCTGTCCTGGAACTCACTCTGTAGACCAGGCTGGCCTCGAACTCAGAAATCCGCCTGCCTTATCCCCCCACCCCCTCAGTGCTGGGATTAAAGGCATGCGCCACCACTACCTGGCCAAAACGGAGTCTTAAAGGCTGTCATTTGCACCTCTAAATCTAGCCAGACCTAAGTTAAGCCTACATTGCCCTTAAGAACCAATTCGTTTAGGACCTTACCCCAGGGGTTTTACTATGTAGCTCTAAGTGGCCATAAATTCAATAGAGATATACCCAACACTGCCTCCCAAGTTCTGGGATGCTTGACCCTAAATTTCTATTGCTTTGAAAGCATCCTACTTGACAGAGTGAAGCAAATTCAGAACCTCAAACCACATTTCATTTTCATGTGCTTCCTACTTGTTTGCTACTTCCCGATTATTCAGAGCAGCAAATGCTTGTAACTCCACATGGAGGGCTGAGCAGTAGCTTACAGTCGACACAAAATAGCAAAGGCCTGAATCCTAGAGAACCCAGGTGGCACACTGAGCTGCAAAAGCAGCCACTCAACCCATCTGGTGAAATGGTCATACTTCAATCTCTATACCCTTGCATGTGAGTCGAGACAACAGGACAATGGCATTTTATTTACAATTGGACCAGAAAAAAGGCATACAGGCATTTTTTTAATTAAAAATAATGATGATGATTTAAAAAGTCAGAAAAATTGACAATGTTTGAACCTTTCCCCCACCCCTCCCCCACAATGAGAACCTTTGGGGGGAGGTGCAAGATTTGAATGAACACGTAACTCCCAATCACTCTTCACTCTTTGGGCTCCCATTTCTCCAGCCTGATTCTTAGTGGATGCCGCTCAGTGCTGCGAAGTCACTGAGAGGCAAGATTGAGAGGTGCACTGATTTGACTGGTGATGGCGGTGGGGCCCCAGGAGGCAGGGTCAGTGAGGGGTAGGGTGTGTTCCTAGCAAAGCAGCATCCTGAGCTTTGTCTCCTGGCAGGTTCCCAAAGGACTGGAGCAAGGGCAAGTGGCTGTTATTGACCCCTACACCCAAGGTGGGTTTGGTCTCTTGCTACGTAAGAGCAAACTCTGTGACTTGCACAGGGTTTGCAGGGGCTAGGGTAGAGCGGAGGAGCTAAACTAGGTACATGAGCCTCCTTCCAACTTGGGGAGACTGGCTTCTTGCCTATTCCTAGGAACTGGGAAAGAAGCAAACCAACTTACCTTCCATTTTCCTTCTCAGAGAGGTTTTCTAGGTGTCCCCAAAAGAACTTGCATGGGAGGAAGAGGGGAGGGGTCTGGCTAAAAGAACCAAGAATAAATGCTGGGGCCAAGGGCCATGGTGAGACTTCCTTTCCCTGGCCACCTCAAGGAAGAGATCTGAAGACTCAAGGCTTGAAAGTGAGAGAAGGGGCCCACCATCACCCTTTAGAAAGAGCGGTGCCCCTAAGGGAAAGACTGGGGATCAATCTTGAGGGGTGAGCACCCTAGTCTAGTGGCTTTAGCCACCTCTTCCCATACACACATGGGCACTTGGCTCTGGAAACACTTGGCCCTGGCCTAGGGCTTCTTGGCATGAGAACAGTCACTGCAGGTCTCCTTTCTTCCTTGGTGGTCAGTAAATTCTGGATGTTTTGATGAGGAGATCCTGCTGTCCCAGGGAACCAGGACATGTCCTTGTAGTGACCAAGTGTTCCCAGTCAAAACGATGACCAAAGGCCTGACTGGCAGCCTTGTTTTGGGCGGCAGAGGGCAGGCTGGAGAAGCGAATGGGAGGAGGGGCTGGCAGAGCTTGGTTGGCACTGAGGTTACTGTCTGGGCTGCAGCTGTGTTGTCGTGGCATCAGTAACGAGGATGGGCAATGAGAGGCTTGGAGCCCTCTTTGCAGCCCTAGCGTTTCCTCTTCCAGTTAGTGGTAGGGTGGCCAACAATTCTGAGGAGCTGATGGGAACAGTGACCAAAACCCCCACATTTATCCATCCTGGATCTGCATTTTTTTTTCCTTTTTGGGAAAAAAAAAAAACAAAGAACCAACAACACCGAAAACCCAAAACCAAAAAAAAAAAAAAAAAAAAAAAACCCGACAAAAACCCAACCCAAACCAGAAAGAACCTGAATGAACAGGTCATAAAGCTCCTGCTGAAGGTGACTCTTAGCTGAAGAAAAACAACTACAGAAAAATGTATCCCTACAGACTGGATGAGATGAAGGAAATGGAAGGGTTATCTACAGGCCCTCCTGCCCCCATGCAGCCTGGGGGTCTAGGAACACTGTGTCAGGAGTTACATTCCAAATGAGCAGGAGTTATTCTGTGTGCCTGCAGTTCCCCACGCAGGGTGGCTTCCTGTCCGAGGATCCAGTGGGCCTAGTGGTGGTCCACCCACTCAGTCTATCTTCACAGCAGCATAGATCTTGCGGACAAACATGTAGGCTGCATAGAAGCCGATGGTCCCTGTGAGCAGCCAGAAGGACAGGACCATGAGGGTGGTGTAGCCGAAGTAGAGGAGAGAAGGGATGAACTCCACGATGTCCAGCTGGGGCGAAGGCAGAGAAAGGGGAGAGGGATGGTTAATGCCAGGCAGTTGTGTGCTGTGGCAAACTGCAAACCCTGTGTGGCTAGTTTTATGTCAACTTGACACAAGCTAGAGTCATCTGAGAGGGGGGAGCCTCAACTGAGAAGATGCCTCCATGAGACCCAGCTGTACCACACTCTTCCATGGCCTCTTGATTAGCTCCTACTTCCTGGTTCCTGCACTGTTAGAGCTCCTGTCCTGACTTCCTTCAATGATGGAGATATGATGTGGAAGTGTATGCCAAATAAACCCTTTTCTCCCCAAGTTGCTTTTGGTCATGGTGTTTATAATCACAGCAATAGATAAGTAACTGAGATAGGCTCCCTATCCCCAATCTTGTGAAATCAACACCTGCCTGGTAAGGTGAAAGGGCTCACAGCGGAAGCCTAACTAGGGCCAGAGTATTGCCTTGGGCCTCGTGACCTTTTCAGTCAGGTAGAAATGGACAGAGCTGCCCCACTTCCTGGTCCACTGTCCCATACCAGCACCACAATCCTCCTGGATGACTGGAGCAGCATCAGAGAGTCAGGAGGGAGGAGCAGGTGTATGGAGACTCCCAAGGCTCCCAGCTTAAAGACTATGGTACCATCATCAGTTTGCCTCAGTTCCTGAGGATGCAGGATGCATCTCCAATAGCTCAAAATGCTTGTTATCTTGGAGCACACTGGCCTCGCCTCTTTAGTGAGGGAGGCAGACATGAAAGAGATCGGTGGTGTGATGTTTGGTGGTGTAGAGAATACACTTCACTGACACCTTGATATGTGCCAAGTGCACCGGCCCTGAGAGGAGCCTGTCCCAGGGCTCATGGGCAGATACACAGTCACAAAATACATCAAGCACAGAAAACAAAAAACAAAACAAAACAAAAAAAAAATCAAAGAAATATAGGTCCTT
Source organism: Rhynchomys soricoides (assembly GCA_019843965.1). Lineage (NCBI taxonomy): Eukaryota > Metazoa > Chordata > Mammalia > Rodentia > Muridae > Rhynchomys > Rhynchomys soricoides. Next base: position 810,803 of record JADRCH010000019.1, read on the forward strand.
GTCTGAGATCTTCTGAGCCTAAAGTGTGAAGGCCACAGTTGTAGGCTCCTCTCAAATGGCCCTGCCACCTCTCATGTACACATTTTTTTATGACATGGATGGGGTGAAGGAAGTAGGAGGGGAAAGGAACAAGACTGTGGTCAAACCAGGAAAGGAATGAGCAAAATGGAAGGGCTGACGGGGTCTTTCCTTCCTGAGTTCGGGTTAAAGACCCTGGGAGCAGGCCATTTGGATTTTTGACAGAATGGTGGATGAGGCTGGCGGAGGAAGGGCAAGAAGCTATGGGATCTCTAACTTGTGTTTGCTCAACAGTGGTCCCAGCCTCCCTCTGCCTGCCAGGTGTTTTGGCAAATATTCTCCTCACCTTGTGCCTTATTGGTACCACCATTCCTAATACAGAACCCAAGCTAGTCTACCAGAGCACAGCAGCCTATGGGGCCCAGTAAGCAAAGTGAGAGGCATGTGTCCACAGTAGAGGCTCAGAGGTCTCCTCTGGAAGCAATATGCAATGGCAGAAGAAACCGTTGAGGTTTCAGTGCTATGGAAACAAAAAAGTGGAGACACCAGGCTGCCAGTGGCCGTCTTCTACTCTATGGAAAGATCCTACCTATAGACAGAAGACAGAAAAATATCGACAGAGCTAAGGTGTGGGCACAGAGCTCTGACGACTTCAGATGCTGGACCTAATAGAGTCTGAAGTTAAGACTCCCACTTCCTAAACCATGCAGCTGTATCAGCCAAAGGATTCTTTTTGCTTGTCAGTTTCAGTTGAGTTTTGGTTACCTGATGGTCACAAAAGTTCTGATTTAAACAGGCTACTGAGGTGGGAAGAGTCTAGGAATAACGCTGAGATGCAAGGTACACAGAGGCAGGCTGAGGTTTGTGAAACTGAGAGCTTCAGATGTCAGGAGCTGTCCAGTTAGAGACCAGGAGTGTCAGGAGGAAGATCTGTTACTGATCAGCAAACCTTGTCTGCAGGGCCACATAAGATTTTTATTCTTCCCTCAGTTTTATAGTTTCTGTGGTTTACAACGACTCGACTGTCACTGCAGTGTGAAAGCAGCCAGAGGACATGTGAATGAGTGTGCATAGCTGTGTTCCAATAAAATGTGCTTTCAAGAGTAGCCTAACGGCCTGTGAACTAGGCTGCTGAGCTCCGAAGCAGAAGTGCTCATCTGCTGGGACTGCAGAAGCTCCTGGGTGGAGCACGGCATCAGACCATCTGGGAAGTCCTTTCTACAATCTGGTATTTTGGGGAAACTTGGGCATTCCAAGTTTCACCCACTCGATCTACAGCTCTTATTTTTCAAACACACCCTAGCTGCAGGGGGAAGACTACTTTCCTTTGGGCTTTGGAGATAGTAAAGCATGTGAAATCTCCAATATTGGAGGTGAGATACCAAAGCCTCCCTAAACTCCTCTAACTGGCCCATCTGGTTTGCCCTAGCTGCTAAGCCAGAGCCAGACTCCTGTTGATTACTAGCCCATGCTTAACCTGTGTGAGCTCATGCAGCAAGCAGGCCCCTAAGACAGAAGTTTAGCCCTGGCTCATTCTCTCTTCACTAGGCAGAAGCAAGGAGTACTTGAGTGAAGAAGAAAAGGGTCCTAGAGACATGGTGAATAGTCTACCTTTGTCTTTGGATATGTGTACTTGTGTATGCATCCAAATGTGTGTGCACATGGGTGTGAAAGCCAGAGGTATAAACACTGGGTGTCTTCATCAACTATTTTCCACTTTATTTTTGAGACAGGGCCTCTCAAAACCTGGAACTCACCAGAATAGACAGGCTGCCCCAAAACACTAGGGAACCTGCCTCTACCTTCTCAGTGCTGGGTCTACAGATGCATGCTGCTGTTCTCAGTTTTTTATGTGGGTCTTGGGGCATCAAATTCAGGTCTTCAAGCTAACACAGAAGTACCTTATAGATGGAGCCAGTTCCCTAGCCTGATTTTATCTCTATATATTCCTTTTAACTGGTTTTACTTTCATGTTACTGTCTTTTTCCTGTGTCTGGAGGGGAGTACTGTATTATCAGCCTTATTCCTGGATAGAAGTGATGTAGCTAACTTTCTGCCTTTGAGAGGTTTAGGGAACAGAGGAAGCCCCAACTGAGTGACATGAACACAGCCATGTCAAGAACTCCAACGCTAGGCTCAAGAGGACTGGCAAAGCTTTCCTCAGGAGTCTAAGTGTTTATGAATGATTGATCAGTGTGTGCAAAGACTAGCGACTGCAGCTTCCTCCTCCAACCTGAGATTGCTTGCCTACATAGACCTCTTACCAGACTAGCCAACCCCTCCCCTGTGCTATATTCATAATAAACCCACAGAGATTCTGGGTTGCCAGTGACAGGAGACTGTGCCTGATGGCAGCTTTCCTGTATGTGTCTGTCCTCCTCATTAAGCCACCACCCCAAGCCGGGGTTCCAGTACACACACCGCACTAGACACAGCTTACTCACAAACATACCTCACCTTCAACTCCTCTAGACTCAGCCTCCCAGTGCTGAGATTACAGGCCGTATCGCCTTTATGTTCCAAGAATCTCACATGTTTCTGCACATAGCATTCTCACTGTTATTCAGACTGAAGGCTTGTTCCCAAACATACAACACACTTCTAAATGGCTCTGGTCATCTCCACTTTGGATGTAAAAGCACAATCCAGACACTTGGCTTTCTATCATCAGCCTCCTCCTCCCCCACCAACCTGCCCCAGAGAGGGCTAAGGGGATCTCAAGGCAAGGAGTACCTTGTTAACAAAATAAAAGATGGCATAAACCAGGACGTAGAACGCAGATCCCCCTGAGACAAGGAAATTCCTCCACCACCAGCGGTAATCCTAAGGGGCAAAGAAAGAAAAGGTCACAGTAGGATCCAGGGCATCTTCCCACAAATCTCATGGTCAACAGAGGGGTTCAAGACTCTAGGTAACAAGAGTCACATTTGGATAATGGAATGTTTTACAGCTTGATCGTGATAACAGTCCCACATCTGGATTTATTTCTAAAAACCACAGAATTCCATTATCAAAATGGGTAAATTTTACTGCCTATAAGTCATATCTCAACTTTTTAAAAGACAAAAAAAAAAAAAAAAAAAAATAACAACAAGTAAGTTTGCTTGAGCATATCCTTCCCATGGGCGAGGGTCACTGAGGTAACATCCATACAGTTCTCCTAGTGGAAGAGCTGGATTTCAGCCCTGGCTCGTGGCCTATCCACTGCCTACCTGGGCCTAATGACTAATTCCTATGAGGGAGCCAGGACAACAATTTGTACCTGCCAACTGGAGTTACCTGGAGTGGGTCTGATACTGATGGATCATGGCCATGCTATGAGGTGGGCATCATGAACTTCAAGGCAGAGTGGGAAATGGCGTGGGCAGGGGAGTGAGACAGCCTGAGGCGGCATCCTGCATGGGATATCCACCTCTCCCCAAAGCCCCATGAAGATGGTCAGTGTTGGATTTGTCCTATGCCACCCCTGCCTATTGGCTCACACCCCTCACCTCTGCACACAGCTGGAAGTATACCATGACGATGCTGATTTGTGAGCAGGACACCACCAGGATGATGAAAACGAGGAACAGGAAACCGAAGAGGTAATAGAACTGGTTCTCCCAGATTGCCTGTGGGCACCAGAGATGGCTTCAGGGGCCTGCTCACCTCAGTGCCTACTCAGCAGCTGCTTTTGTCAGAACACCTCCCACTCCCACCCCGATCAATAGAGCGGCTGCTACCACTGAGGGCAGCTTGCCCCACACCACACCATGTACATGCTGTAGACTTCAGGCCCACAAAATCTTGACCTTTTAAAAAAAGTTTTATTTATTTATATATATGGGTGTTTTGCCTAAATGTACACTTGCACACCAGAAGAAGATACTGGATCCCATGGGACAGTGGTCACCTGCCACATGGATGCTGGGAATTGAACTCAGGTTCTCTAGAAGAACATCCAGTGAGTGCTCTTAACCACTGAACCATCTCTCCAACCCCTCTTGACCTTTTTTTCTCTTTAAATGCTCTTTTTATTGAAAAAAATTCATATAATGTATTTTGATGTTTTCCCCTCTCCCTATTCTGCCCATCCATCTGCCTACCCACTTAATTTTATGTTCTTTTTGTCTCTTTTAAGAAAGACAAAACAAAAACATATATAATAACCAAAAAAAAAAAAAAAACCCCAAGATTCACCCCCCCTCAAAGAAAAACAAAGAAACCAATTAAAAATAAATACGTAAAAAAAAGCCCAAACAAAGCAAAATGAGACAGACTCCACACAAATATGACTGAGTTTGTTCTGTGTCGGTCAGCTACTCCTAACCTTGACTTTTCTTTTCTTTTCTAGACATGGTTTCTCTGTGTAACCCTTGCTCTTTGGAACTCTGCTGAGCAGACTGGCCTTAAAGTGCTGCCTGCCTCTCTCTGCTTTCCAAGTGCTGGGGCTGGGAGTAAAGGCATACACCACCACACCTGGTCTTTGCCTTGCTTTTTTTAAAAAAAATATTTATTTCTTTTATGTCTGTGAGTACACTGCTGCTCTCTTCAGACACATCAGAAGAGGGAATCAGATCCCATTAAAGATGGTTGTGAGCCACCATGTAGTTTCTGGGAATTGAACTCAGGACCTCTGGAAGAGCAGTCAGTGCTCTTAACCGCTGAGCCATCTCTCCAGCTCCCTTGCGTTTCTTTTTAAAAAAAAAAAAAAAAAGTTTAAAAATTATCTTGTATGTATGAATGTTTTGCCTGTATGTATGTTTGTACAACATATGTGCCTGACCTTCGAATGTGTCAGCCCCTCATATCTTGATTACCTCTTATGATTGTCCTGACAGGCAGGACCATTAATAGACTTCAGAGTGAAGAAAGCGCTCCTGCGATTTCACAGGTTCGAGAGGCAGAGTGCCTAAATGAGGGCTATAGACCAGGCTCGTGTGGCCAGGCTGTGTGTGGAAAGGTGAGGAGCCAGTAGTACTCACACTGAAGATGAAGAACAGTTCAATGAACATGGCACCAAAGGGCAGGATCCCAGCCATGAGGATGCTGCAGCAGAGAAGGAATGTTAATGGTGTGGAGACCCTGGCCATGCTCTCTCCTAAGCATCAGTACAGAGAATGCCCACATGGTGGTAGATCTAAGGTTTGCCACTTGTGATCCATTATATCTTTTTGGGAAAAGAGCAGGGTGGGAACTCTGGTAGAATGACTGACCTGCCCAGGCATCATTTTTTTCCCTCCTCAGTTTTTTGAGACAGGGTTTCTCTGTGTAGTCTTAGAACTTGCTCTATAGACCCAGCTGGCTTCCAACTCACAGAGACCCCCCTGTCTCTGTCCCCTGAGTACTGGGATTAAAGGTATGTACTACCACTGCCCAGCTTTTTTTTTCTTTTAAAGATTTATTTTATATACATGAGACTGTAGCTATGTTCAGACATACACCAGACGAAGGCATCAGATCTCATTACAGATGGTTGTGAGCACCATGTGGTTGACGGGAATTGAACTCAGGACCTCTGGAAAAGCAAGTCAGTGTTCTTAACCACTGAGCCATCTCTCCACCCCCCACCCCCTCCTTTTTCCTTAATACAATTATTCCATGTGGCTTTCGGTTGGAGACTGAACCTAGAGTAGTGTGCATCTTAGGTAAGTAAGTGTTCTACACTGAGCTATAGCCCCAGCTTAAGCTAAGGTCTTAACCTCTGCCACCTTCCACCTCTCTGCTTCTCTGACCTAGTTTCTAAGCAGACGTCAAGTCTGCAGCATCTTGTCTTCATTGTGACACAAAGCTGAGCTTGCAGGACATCTAGAGATACAATTGCTGCTTCAGCAGAGTGATCCCAGTGATTCCGTTCTTAGAAGGTAGCCTCTTCATGTTCTCCTAGGGAGATGGCTTAGGGGAGTACTGGCACTGCCCACCCTGGAAGCCTCTGTCAAGACTCACCCCACAAATCTGTTCATGTACCACCGTTGTTCAGGGATCTGCCGGGGAATCTGGTTTGTGCGCACAGGATTGTCATATGGCTGCTTGCGGAAGCCGAAATAGTAGCCCAAGTAGACAAGGGGCAGGGAGATCCCGAACCACATACACAGCAACGCCACCATGGTGGGAAACGGTACCTGTGGACACAATGTTGTGAGGCTCCCATAGGCCTTGATACCTAGAACAGAAGCCACGCAAGGGGTAGTAGTGAGGATGAGCAGCTCTGGGCTCCCCGGAAGGAGAAGCCACGTGTGCAGCAGGGCCACTATGGTGGGGAAGGTCCTGCAGACTTTCCTGCCGCTGGGCTCCTGGCCTGAATCTCTTGAGGCCAAGAATTTCCTGTGGGGAGAGCAGAGTGCAGATGGGGGCCATGTGAACTTCCAGTGAAGATGAAACCTCAGCATCCCAGGAGCCCATCCTCCAGGGAGGAAGTGGGGACTGAGAATCCCAAGGAGCCATGAAGATGCCATAAGGAACGGGTACTACGTGAGGTCTGCTGAGTGAAGAGAACAGGGAGAAGACAAAACAGCTAGAGTTTGGTTAAAATGAAACTTCACGACAGTCTTCCAAGTGGAGAAGAGCAAGGCTGGGTCTGGAGTTATAAAAGAACTCCATTTTAATAACATTCATTTTTTAGACAGGGCCTCATGTATCTTAGGTGGTTGTCCTTGAACCTACTATGTAGCCAAGGATGACCTCGACTCTGATCCTCTTGCCTCTACCTCCTGGGTGCTGGGATCAGAAGGCATGCTTGACCACAGTGAGTTCATCAAGTGCTGCAGCTGGAACTCAGGGTTTCCAGCATGCTAGGCAAGCACTCTGCTAACTGAGCTACAGCCTGGCTTCCAAATTCAGTGTTTGGATGTGTATATGTCTGGAAAGACCCACAACAGAAAGTTAACAGTACTTCCTTAGAGGAGGAATGGGGTTAGAACTGATACTTTTCATCTTCCTCATCTTCTGTACGTCTATAAGGCTTGTGCAAAACTCAGTATGTTAACAATGTATTAATGTGCGAGGGTAAATTTGTGCAGCTACTATAGAAACTAGTATAAAGTAAAAATAGAAGCACCACATGGCCCAGCTATAGTCCTTGGGTATATATGCAAAGAACTTTAAGTCAGCACACTATAAAGATACTTGCACATCCACCTTTAATGCTGTACTGTTACCATAGCCAGAAAATGGACTGTACAAAAGATAAAGAAAATGAAATACCAACACTCTGCAGGAAATGGATGGAACTAGAAACTATTATGTTAAAATAAGCCAGACTCTGGAGGACAAATACTGCATGTTTTATCTTATACACAGAACTATATTAAACATTTTGTGTGTATCTATATTTATATATGCGTATATGTAACTCATGGAACTAGAAAGGGGATCATCAGAAAGAAGAAGAGCTCTTCAAGCAGGGGAAATAGGTAATGGAATACATGTGATAAAGCAGAAGTTGGGAGTTAGCTGGAGAAAGAAGGGGAGCAGCCAGAGGGGGGAGGGAGGGGACAAGGAAGAGGAGGAGCAG
>JADRCH010000019.1:818322-855785 GCA_019843965.1 Rhynchomys soricoides
GGAGCAGCCAGAGGGGGGAGGGAGGGGACAAGGAAGAGGAGGAGCAGCCAGAGGGGGGAGGGAGGGGACAAGGAAGAGGTAGTATAAAATGCCAAAATGCAATGCATTACTGTGTATGCCAACCTAAAAATTAATAAGAAAGCAAGGATGTTAAGTGTTCAGAACAGCATTACAATATGCATCGTCTGTTGTAAGTTTAAGGTATATACTCTCATTTTAAACATCCCTACTGAAGGAGAAAGACTGAAAGAGCACACATCAAAACCCTTGGCAGTATTTACCTCTGCATGGCTCCACTGTTTCATTTCCTACCATCTCTGTGCTTTTTAGAAAGCCCGCCTTGAATACTGGGGTGGGGTGGGGTGGTGGAGTGTTCCTATGCTGCTGGGAAGCAGCAGCCTACTTTCAAACCATATCCAGAGTCCTTCGCAGACACCTAACAAGCACCTGCCCCACTTCTGCAGTCCTGAGATTTGACCAAGGGCCCATATTCCCACACTCCTTTGGTCAGAGTTCTGAGGAGCTGCTGGCAACCTCAAGGCATGGGGCTAATGGGAGCTCCACTCTGGGCTGGTGCTGACAGGATGATGAGAAGGTGAGCCCTCTGACCTTATCCACGAATACCAGGCAGCTCTCACTTGGTTGAAACATGGGGAATTCCCCAACTGGCCCCTGGAGTGTGGAAACCTCCCTTTAGAGAAGTGATCTGTGGCCAGCTGTTTCTAAGCCTGTAGAAAGGCCAGGGCCAGGGCACAGGCAGATGATAGATGGGCAGTACAGGGGAAACCCCAGCCAACCTTCAACCCCTACAGCTGGGAATAGAACTTTGGGGACTCAGAAAACGGAAGGGAACAATAACAGGAAGTGTCCTTAGGGAACAGGACCGAGTACCACCAGCTCTGCTTGCTGGAGAGGGGCTGGACAGTAGGGGAAGGCACTTACCGCACCTGATGAGTGCTTTCCCCAGATGAAGCAATTCAACACAAAGCAGATGCCGAAAACCACACCAGGATACAGTGTCGCTGTCTGGGAGCAAGAGGAACAGGTTGGGGAGCGACATTTAGGGTTCCTACATGGTTCTTGGGGAGTTCACAGAGAAGAGGACCAGAGGCTCCCTTTGGGTTTCAGCTTAAGCACAGTTTCTTTTCTGAGCCCACATAAGACAGGCTTCTGTTCTAGGAGACTGTAGAGACCTGGAATGACTTTTCCTTGTCCTCATCCCATTTCCTAATTACAAATGATGCTCAACTTAGAAAGGGTCTACTTCGGACCTATGTACTGACAGAGGCATTCTGTAGAAACCACACTAAATGTGGTGTGTTAGATGCACATTCCTCCCAGACCCCATCAACTGAGCTGTAAGAGACAAGGAACACCAGCATACAGCTTGGCTGCCTGATGAGTGTGTCTCCCAGGACACTCTAGGATCCTGTACTCTATTGTATCCTCACCACACAACAGCAGCTATTCACTAAGCATTTGCTTCATAAAGAAATAAAATGACTAGAAAATATGTATGCCTAGGCTCCAACTCCAAAATGCCTAAATTAATGGTTCAGTTTTAGTAGCATCTTAAGGATGGCAACTGTGAGCTCCACGTGTATCATCTCACCTCACCCTCACTATGTACAGGTTTAGAAGAGGCCCTACTAAAAGATGAGGGCAACTTTCCATTCTAGAGTTTATCAAGGGTAGAGCAGAGTTTAGAATCTAGACAGCCTGCCTCCAAAGCCCACTCTTGATCTCATGCAATGTAATCAAGTCAGTCTCTCAGGCTAGAGGCCAGGCACAGAACACCAAGGCCTCAGGCTTACACTCAGACTTCCACACTGGGATCTAGGGATCCAGGTAGGTCACTAAGCACAAAGGCCAAGGCCCAAGCTAACATTCGAACTTTGCATTAATTTCTTCTTTGGCTCATTGTTGCTCTCATCCAATAGCTAGTCACTGCTCCTGGGAGTTTTTGTCCTTGGGCTCTCATGTGAGTTATCAACATCTTGTGGTATGAGTGTACCAGGGGCTATACACTGCAAAGTAGAAACACCTATCCCCATTGGAGAAATGGAAATCAGAAGTTCAGAGGGCTGTTTATGATTATCCATCAAGAAAAGCCAAGTCAAGACTCAGATCTAGCCAGGCATGGTGGTGCATGCCTTTAACCCCAGCACTCAGGAGGCAGAGACAGACAAATCTCTGTGAGTTCCAGGACAGCCATGGCTCTTTTATACAGAGAAACCCTGTCTCAAACCCACCCCCACCCCCCAAATTAATTAAAATAAAATACTAGGATCCCAGCTGGGTGTGGTGGTGCATACTTTTAGTCCTAGCACTCAGGAGGCAGAGGTTGGGGGGGAGGGCATCTAAGTTCAAGGCAGCCTGGTCTACAGAGTGAGTTCCAGGACAGCCAGGGCTATACAGAGAAACCCTGTCTCAAAACAAAACAAAACAAACAAACAAACAAACAAACATCCCCAAAACCTAGGATCTCAGCAATTTCATAACTTGTAGGTGCTGCCTAAAATCTTCCTTAGGCCCAGTTTAAATGCCAAGATGTCTTTTCTTTCTTTTTTCCCCCTCCTTTCGAGCCTGCTGTGTAGCAGAGAATTCCTCATTTTCCTTTCTGGCTGAACTTATAGTCTGGGCACCACATCTAATACCGGGAACAGACAGAAGAAAAAAGTTCCTGAGAGAACCTGAGCCACACACTGCTTCATTTCTATGGAGTTTTCCACCTCCAAAATGTGTCTTCACTCTGGTGACTGGCATGTTAGCTAGCTGTTATACAAGCCCGGCCTCTTTCCCTGGCAGGCAAGTCTCTCTAGTCTGTTGAGTATGGTGTTCTCCTATGGTGTTCTCCTGTGATGCTGCTGATCACTCTGAATCCACTCTTCTCTTGCTTTAGTCACTAGACAATGCAAGCTAAAGTCGCCCAAGTTCAACCACCGTATCACTCTGTGGATGGGGCATCTGCAGTGCTGAGATCCTTTTGGAAGCTCAAGAGAGCCTAGAACTGTAGACTGTGGGCCTTAGCCCCCACTGCTCCATTATCACTCTGTTTAGCTACTAGCTTAAAAATCCACATTGGGGCCTGCCCACGCTCCTGAGTGGTGTAGGACGGGTGTCTCAGGCCCCAACAAATGCTAGGAGGAGGAGGAGGAAGAAGAGGAAAAAGAGGAGAGAGGAGGAGGAGGCGGAAGAGAAAGAGGAGAAAGGAGAGGAGGAGGAGGAGGAGGAGGAGGAGACTTACGCAGAAGGCTCCTTTCTTCCACCGATGGCCTTTTAGAGTTCGGTAGAGACGGCCAGCAGAAAATCCACCAAATACCCTGTTGAAGAAAGGCAGAATCCACAAGAAGGAGTCCTGTAAGTGGTGTGAAGCAGGCTTGTGCTATCCCTTGGGAACACTCTCACATACACCTACCCCATGAACATGAAGAGGAAGCAGGCAGTAGTCATGAGAGCTCCCCGGCTGGAGGGTGACAGCATTCCAAGCATGGCCACGACTACAGAGGGGACAGAGGGCAGGGTCAGGATCAGGGTGTTTGTCAGACCTGAAGCTTCTAATGGGCAGACACGCAGGCTGCTAGACAAATGGGGTTGGAAGAGATTCCCTTCCTTTTTGGCCTTTTTAACAGCACAGCTCTCTACAGGAAAAGACTGGTTTGTAGCTGGGGTTTCGGGGTTGGAGCAGCTGCTGGGTCTTGGCAGTCTGATCCCTCACTGTACCTTTTTGTCCCCAGAGCCCTTGGAATGAACCACACAACAGGCTGAGAACATTCTGAACACCTGCAAGCTGAATCTAACTTGACCCTTTAAGACGGAAGTCAGCCTCTCCATTTCTTAGACAAGGAAACTGAACCCATCAAGGCTAGGTGGTTATCCAGTCGTAAAGCTCAAAGGTTGAGGGTGAGAGATAATTTAGGCAGACTGACTCTAGACCTGTCTGTAATTACTATATATTAGTGAGCTTTTGTCCCTAGATTAAAGAAAAAAGTCCTGCTGTATGCGGTGGCACAGGCAGACAAAGTGATTGTTCATCTTAGCTTGGGCTACATATAGGACCCAACCTTGAAGGGGAAGAGTCCCGAGCCAGCCCTGATGATGGTAGTGATTCTGGATTAGCTGCTTACTCTGAAGGCAGAAAGGAGTTAGCTTCATAGTGCTGATGTGTGCTTCCCTGTACTCAAGTACTCATGATGGTTCTTACGTGAACAGAACTGAAAAATAGCCGAGGCAATCACTACTGCCCAGAATGCCTGGCTTACTCCTGAGAGATAAGCCTACCCTTTTGCCTAAGTCACGGAGAGGTGGCTATGCCTTGGGATTAGGCCATGTTCCTTTGACTGCCATGCCCAGCCCACACGCCCACTTACAGATGACAATCAGGATCATGCAGAAGAGCTGAATGCCTGAGCCCAGCAGAGAGCTGAGGATCATGGGATACTGGGGCGGCCTGAAGACATCACCATGCACAAGCTTCCACCCAGACTCCTCCATAGTGTCTTCCTGGAGCAAAGGGCAGAGAGAGAGAGAGAGAGAGAGAAAGAGAGGAGGTTTGTGAGGATAGAGAGGCTCTCGCAGGAAACACCCCTGTAGACCTAGGCTACCCCATCAAACCAGCACCACCCTGCCATAAGTTTCTCAGAGGAATGCTGCCTGGACAAGGGAGGCCAAGCACAGCATGCCTGTAGCTGCAGGAAAAATAATCTCCCTAATTCCACAAAACTAGAGAATAGGAAACAATATAAATGCTAGCACACTAAACGTTAACTAATAGTCCTTAGGTGAGACTCTGAAGCACTTTATCTTTTCCAGATTATAAATATGTATTTACTTGTATAAAAAAAAGGTGTATGTCAAAGGAATTTAAAGAAACATAAAATATTTAGTATATGTAAAAAAATTTAAAAGCAGAGAAAAAGCCATGTGTAGTGGTATAGCCTTCAGTCTTAACACTCAAGAGGGTAAGGCAGAAGAATTGAGAGTTCAAGGTTAGCCTGGGCAGCATGACAAGACTTTTTTATATGACAGAAAACTCTAAAAAATAAAATGACCCATATACTTAAATGTTTCTACAATGACAAAGAAAGATACCACTGTTTTCTTTAGTCTTTTACCTATGTTTATTCATATACACATGAATAATGTTTAAAAAAATACTGAGGGTCATACTGAGTACCTTGTTATTTTCAAGTGATGAATGTTTGTTGAACATTTCCCCACGTTAGTCTTTTCTCTTTTTGTTTTTTTTTTTGAGACAAGGCCTTACTTTGTATGAAACTCATTTCGGAGATCAGGCTGGCCTGGAACTCACAGAGATCTGTCTGCCTCTGCCTGTGCCTCCTAAGTGCTGGAATTAAAGGTATGAGCCACCATGACAGGCTCTCATATTAATCTTGCTAACAATTAATACTGTATGTTTTTGTGTATGTACATGTGGAGGTCAGAGGTCAATATCAGGTGTCTTCCTCAATTGCTTTCTACCTTCTTTCTGACACAAGACCCGTCTCTGAACCCCAGAGACTCCTCCACAGCTGCCCCTTCAGCACTGGGGTTACAGATTCATGTTACCAGCCCTAGCTTTACATGGGCACTAGAGATCCAAACTCAGGTCCTCATGTTTGTGTGGCAAGGCAAGCACTTTACCGACTAAGACATCTCCTCAGCCCCACAATTAGTACTAAAAAAAAGAGAGAAAAAAGGAAAAAAAAAGGTAAGAACAAAAGAAGTTGTGTGTGGTAGTGTATATACCTGTGGTCTAGTACTCAGAGGCCAAGGCAAAAGGATCTCCAGGTTGAAAGAGCCCAGGCGACATAGTGAAACCCTGTCTCAAAAAAAATCTGTGCTACTTACCTGCCCCAACATCACTTTCATAATCTGAATTTGGGTGGTTGTTGTTGGTGGGATGTTTCCTGAAGAGTGTGTGTGTGTGTGTGTGTGTGTGTGTGTTAGAGAGAGAGTGAGAGTGAGAGTGAGAGTGAGAGAGAGAGAGAGAGAGATCAAACCAGGCATGTTGGCATACCAAAACATCATGTAATTATTGGCTATGTATACTTAGCTTCTTGTCTGTAAATATATAAGAAATGTTCAATACATAAGAAATTAGGATTTTTTTAGTTCTTTTTGTTTTTTGGTGGTGGTGGTGATGATGGTGATTTTTGGATCCTGGTAGGCCTAGAACTCACTATGTATATTAGGCTGACTTTGAACTCATACAGATCCACCTTCCTCTGTCTCCCAGGAAATAACAGGAATAAATAACCATGCTAGGCCTTGCTGGTTTTGATATAGGGTCTATAGGGTCCTGCTATGGAGGCAAGTTAGCTCAAACCTCTCCTACCACACCCTACTGAATGCTAAGATCACAAGTGTATAATCTTATGCCTGGCTCCAGTTTTAAATGTAATTTTTTTTAAAGATTACATTTATTTATTTATTTACTTAAGTAGGTGGGTGGGGGATACATGCATAATAATGTGTAAGTGGAGGTCAGAGGATGATCTGTAGGAGTCAATTCTCTACTCCCACCATGTGGGTATCAGGGATTAAACTCAGGTTGTAATGCTTGGTGGCAAGCAACCTTACCCTGATGCACCATTTTCACAAACTCTACTTTAAAATTTTTAAGTGATAAATTAACCAAGTTTTTTTTTTTCTTTTTTTCTGTGACTTCTTTCAAACACCTACGACTTTGAGTAATAAAATATATTCTTTTTCTTTTCAATGCCTTTGAGATTTACTGTGATCTCTCTCATACACATGCGCATGTGCATGCATGCACACAGGCCTGGCAAGTGCAGAGCCCTATTGTTAGCTTGTCCTCCCTCTTCCAGTCTGTCCACCCCAGCCAAGACCTCGTACAATGTCATCCTCCTTGTTGTAGTTGGCGATGTCCTTCCGCAGGGTCCGGATAATAATCATGCTGAGGATGCCTGCAGAGGACAGGGTTGGAGGGGGTGAGTGGTCTAGCTCCAGACCCTTTTCAACAAGGCCTGGGCATGAGGCCACCCAACCCCCTCCCACATAAGTCAAGCGCTCCTCCAGCTGAGCAGGGGTTAGACAGAGAAGGAAGCTGCTGGGAAGGGAGAGACGGCTCCAGGTTGTTGCTTTTTGTGTCAGGGAAGAGAGCCCCATGCCGTTACTGTTACTGGCAATGGTGAATAACTGCCTTCCACCCATGCATCAAGACTCACTGACCCTTAGGAGCTCAGGAGACACCAGTCACTCTGCCTCGCTTGTCCTGTCTCCCTGTCTACGTAGTGGCAGAGTACTTAGAAAATGGGCTCATGACTGTGAGCTCACTTTGTGCTTTTAGATTTACTTCCTGAGCTGAGAAGTGGCGTTAGTGGAGTCTGGGTGGCAGCCAGCCTCTTCATAGGCAGTGAATAAGCAGGAGCTACTGCTATCTTTGCCTCTCACAACATGGAAACATTCACCCTCATTCTACCCCTGTCTAGAGTCTCTCCACCTAGCTTCCCGCCAAGCTTGTCTCACAGCAGGACCATGCTTCTGGAGGTTGTTGAATGAATCAGTGACTGTGCACAGACAAACCTATCTGCTCCTCTCTAGCAAACTCACTAGAGCAGAGACCAATTCTTGTTCATTTCTGTACACAGGGGGCTGGCACAGGACCATTGGGACTGCTTCTGACAACACCCTAGAAATACCCCGGAAGTAATGTGATGCCTCAGACCCCCAACTCCACCTTCAATCCTCAGAGGTCTCACCAGACAGAAAGAAGACCACCACGACAGAGTTAATGATGGAAAACCAGTGGATCTGCACATCGCTCATGGTCAGGTAAGTGTCCCATCGAGAGGCCCATTTGATGTCACTTTCCTGGCAGGCATGAGGAAACAGAGTCAGGTCTCCTATTGGACAGAGGATCCAAGCCCACAGGAAGCCCTCCACCCCTGGCCAGAGCAGGCGTTCTGTCTCACCTCCCAGTGCACAGAGTAGGTGAAGTACAGCTGATTCTCCTTAGTGGGGTCAATTTCTTGGGGTAAGGAGTTGGTACCCTCGGGTAAGGTACATGAACTCTTCTCGTCTGTTTTGAGGTCTGTGAGAGACAGAGACCCAGTCTGCTCCCACAGTGACTGGTGCGACTCCCCCAGGCAGGGCTACTCTGCAAGGGTCTCAAGGTTGACCTGTCATCAGGGTGGAGTGGAAGCTGGGAGCACAGAAGGTGACTGTGGTTTTTATAGCTATATCAAGACTCACCCACAGCCCTGGCTTTCCCAAGGGCCTCTGGGAATAAAAAGTTATGTACATGGGGGAGGGAGAGAGAGAAGGATCTGAGTCTAATTCTCTCTATCCAAAAAGCAGCTGGCTCTCTACAGTCACCTCACACATCCACAGACTCCTCACCATTTGCTCATCACTCAGGCATCTATTACTTTAGTAACCCAAGCATCCTGATGCCTTCCCCTTTCATCCACTCATCACTTCATCTAGCATATGACAAACATGTTAGAGAAACCAGCAAATAGTAAACACCAACCATGGGCCAGGCACCATGCTGGTGAGAGAAGAACAGAGTGCAATCTTGAAGAGCCACGGAGAGTGCAAGAACCTCTAAAAATCATCTGTAAATGCTGAGCTGTGCTTATGACATACACAGGAGAGGCAGGATGGTGCCTACGCTCAGTTTTCATACTTTAGGATTGCTGCACGTGGAAAGTCATAGGCCATAATTTTTCAATAAGCCAAAAAATCACCAGTATGGATGGACAAAAGGCTTAGTGTGGTGATCCATGTCTGTGATCCCAAAGGCTGGCTGGAGGCAGAGCTCAGCATAGAGCACTTGTCTAGTATGTCAGGCTGAGAACTCCTAGCATATGAAAAGGCAGAAATAAGAGGATCCATGCATTCAAAGCCAGTTTGGACTGAATGGTGAGACCCTGTCTTAAGAAGAAAACAAAAAGGCAGGGTGTGGTGGAGCATGCCTTTAATAATCCCAGCACTCCAGAGTTAGAGGGAGACAGACCTTTGTGAGTTCAAGGCCACCTTGATCTACATAGTGAGTTCCAGGACAGCTAGGCCTATTTACAGACACTGTGTCTCAAAAACAAACAGAAAGAAAAAAAGGAAAGGAAAAGAAAAAAGGAGGAAGTAGAGGATGAGGAAGATGAGGAAGAGGAAGAAGAGGAAGAGGAAGAAAAGGAAGAGGAAGAAGAGGAAGAAGAGGAGGACAAGGAAGAAGAGAAGGAAGAGGAGGAGGAAGAGGAAGAAGAGGGGGAAGAGGAAGAGAAAATAAAGTTTCACCAAACCCTATATGGCCCATCAAGACTGGGCTGGGTCCTTAAATTCCTGGCCTATTGTTGACTCCAGGCAATCTTAGTCTGGCCAATCACCCACACAGAGGGAGACAAAGTAATCCACAATCTGCTTCTCAATGGCTTTGTCTGTATTTTCATCTCCTATTCTTTACCAGACTTGCTGGCTCTTGGGAAGAGGTTCAACAAAGCCCCAACTTACTATTTGGTCTTGGCCACGTCCCTAACCTCTTGAGCCTCTCTGACTTCTAATCTATATCACCTCTAACCTCCTAGAGTTGCTGGGAGGCGGTAGGTTCACATGGAACCCAGCCCCCAAGACAGCAGGCGACACTCTCCCTCATTCCCTACCTGCTCTGCTGGGGTACAGTGGCCTTCTGGGGAGGAACCTATGTGCCATACTTGGGTCTGTTGGCTGGTAAAGAGGTAAGAATGTGAGAAGATCTTGTGTGGAGGCCCAGGCCCATCCAGCCCTGACCCTCTGCTGATACCGCCCCACTCACCCTCCAGCCTGATGCTCTGGGGAATCACCTCGAAGCGGACGACACGGTATGTGTGCTCCTGGTCCTCTTCCATGTCTTCCCGGTGGTAATAAAGGATGAATGAGAGGTGATTGTGCAGGTAGATCTAAAACAGAGCAACTGAGAATCAGAAACAGATAGCAGCCCCAAGCCAGAGAGTTACTCAGGAAGCCCACTCCAAGCACTAGATCCTTCCTCTGTCCAGTATTGCCTGGCTGTATCAGCCTTCTGAAAACATGGCTCTGGTCATATTACTCTCTTGCTCAGATACTCCCTATGGCTTCTGGGGGGGGGTGGAGTGGGAGTGGGGCATTATCAGATAAAACCCAAGTTTCCTTGGCCTGGTTGTCACTGTCTTTTTTTTTTTTTTTTTTAAAGACAGCATACAAATAATGTTTCATTATGGCGATTTCATTCATATTCTGTTCTTGTCTTGCCTACCTGGACTCTCCAGCCCCTCCCTGTTCCACAGGCAGTCTTTACCCTGCATCTCCGTTACAGCATCATGACAACTGGATGCTACCCTTCCTCTGATTCTCTCAGCCCAGCTCTTTCTCTAAGTGCCCTCCCCTCTCCATGAGATCCCAAATGCACAACAGCTCCCTGGCTAGGGGAAGGTACCCTCGCCAGTTCTCTCCAAATTAGGACAAGGCCTCTGAGGACAGGGACTATGCCACAAAGGCATGTCAGCCTTGTATTCCTTGGGAAAAATCAGATAAAGAGGACACAATTGCAGCCTATGTCTTTACTAGTTTACTTCCAAAGTCGTGTAGTAAAGTGTGTACACACAGACTGATTTTCAAAACCACACAGGTGAGTATCTTTACGTTGTTTACAGATACTGAAACATGGGACAGGACCAAGCACACTCGGATCACCAGCAAATGGTGGAAGCAGGATTTAGCTCAGGAAGCCTCCGGCATATTCTTGATCATCATGTGGTCTTCTCTCCTACACACTTTAAGTTCTAGGTTCCTTTGCTAGTTTTAATCTTATAGAAACAGAAACTAACATTCTAGTGGCTATGACCTTTACCTCCTTGTAGTTAGTTTATCCTGGAGCCAGTCCAAAGCCACAGAATTTTCACAGGCTATCTACCATGAGACTCCGGTAGAAATGTGCTGTGGCTGACCCCATTTTTTAAAAAAAGTATTTTATTTATGTGTGTGGGTACACATGTCATAGCACATGTGGTAGTCAGAGGTCAACTTGTGGAGTCAGTTCTCTCTTTCTGCCTCCTAGGTATCTGGGGATTGAACTCAAGTCATCAGGCTTGGGTTTGCTGCTTGTGCTATCTCACCAGCCTGCTGACCCCATTCCCCCCACCACCACCATGTTGCTAGCCAAGAACTGAATGTTTTCCCGTTCTCTGTGATCCCAAGTATTTGTAGCTTAAGAGGTACACCTACTCAGACCTCCAAGCAAGCCAGCTACTCTACCTTGTTGACATCTGTGAAGCCCAGTCGGTAGCCATGCTCAAACTGCACATCTCTTTCTTTCTTCTTGTCATCACTGTCGCGGCTGCTGGAGTAGAGTTCCAGCCGGGTGGCCACAGGCAGGTTGTCGGCAATGCTAGAAACCCAAGGCCTCACTTAGACTCTCAGAACCACACTCCCACTAGGCCCTCCCTGAGCGGAGCTGGAGGCCAGCCAGGGAGCAGCAGTAACTTACAGGTGAACGTAGTACTCGTCTGTGATTCGTTCGGCCACCAGCCGGCTCTGTTCTACTGTCAAGGTTACTGGCTTCTTGGATTGGCTGCATAGAACTTCACACTTCTTCTCACTGTTCATGAGAACCTGGAAAGGGGTGTTGACAATCCGGTCCCCTCTCAGCACCTCTCCTGCCGTAAGAGAGACAGATGGAGCTCAGAGCTTTAGCCCTGTAGTCAGCTGTCATGAGGCTGCAGACAGCAGGATAAAATGGAGCTCCAAGGTTGATGCAGTGCCACAACCAAGTAGACAGGTTCTGCCCCACCTGCTCTAAATGTCCCACCAACCTCCCTATTCTGGGTTCTGTTGCTGGTAGATGCCCCACATCTTCCCATGCCTGACATATCATCCTGGCCCTATGCTCCTGCTTCAAGCCTGGTTGCCTTCTCCCTTTCTTTGGATAACCCTTCCTGGCCCTGTAACTGCAGACAGGTAGTCTTCACCATCCCCATTGGGACTCCCTCATGAACTTCTTTGCTCTCTGGACCAAGATCAAGTTGTATGCAGTCCACCCTAAGGCCAGCCCCAACCCATCTGGTCACCCAGGTCACTCCCAAGCACTCTGGCCACCACACAGGTAAATCTCAAAGCCACCATCCCCAAGCAGCATTTTGTCTCTGTCTAAACTGATCACCATCTCTCTGCCAGGTTAATACTGCCCTTCATTTTGTTGCCACTTCAAGTACTACCAGCTCATAATCCCTAGATCTACTCCCCATCACAACAGCTTTACAGTACACATCCGCTTTGCTGATTATTTAATCAGTCTGTTTTCACACTACGAACTTAGGGTCATACGTTTCACAAATATGTCTATTCAACATTGTATCTTCAGGCCTGGCACCTGGCCCGTTCCCAGTATGTACTGGTGAATGACTAAGTGAATAGATAAGGCAGTTTGAGCGCATCAAGTAGATCCACTAGCACATGCTGGGCCAAGTACTTGTGGAGGTGGTAGTCCTGCCTGTTCTGTTGTCCTGGTGTGTCTCCTTCAGCCTGCCCCAGTTTCATATCATTGCTGTCAAACTAATGAGCAGCTCAGAGTGAAAACACAGTTGGGTTAGTTGATGCTTCCCAGCTGCTCAGTGCCTATGAGTCTAACACTTGGCATCAGGTTACTCAGGGGAAATTGGCATGGGGTGCCAGTACATTAAGTAGTACGTTTTGGCTCAGAGAGCTCCCTGACAGTAGGGGAGTCAGACCTACACATATTAACATACTGCAAAGTGATGTCATTGACATAGAAGAGCTGCACAGAGATAGGTTGGTCTTGGTAGGAGGCCAGCCTGGGTGCAGAGGTGAAGCCGATAATGCAAAAGGTGTTCTTTTGTTGCCTGCTTGCTTTGTGCCTTTGAATGGATTAAGTCCTCAGTCCTCAGTCTATCTATAAGGACAATACAACTGCTATCTCATTTTCTGGAGGAGGAAATTGAGGGTCAGTGAAGTAATGTCCCAGGACTAAGCTTATAAATGTCATGCAGGGGGCAGTAGCAGGCAGCCAGGAGTCAGAATATTCTGTTCTCTATACTGTGCTGTCGCTGTATAGAGGAGTGGGCAAGTTCTAGGCTGCCAGGATCAACAAAGGCTACTTGGGTGGCAACTTTGAGATTACCTGCATGGTGGGGTGGCAAAGCAGAGTGCTTGGGAGTGACCTGGGTAAGCTGGGGAGATAGGTAAGAGATGGGTTGGGACTGGCCTTAGGGTGGACCACACACATGATCTTTGTCCAGAAAGCGAAGACATTCATGAGGAGTTCCAACAGGGATGGAGAAGACATTACTCATCTGCAGTTATGAAAAGATCACTCTGATTGTTCTTCTGTGAAGGACCTAAGAAGCTGGCTAGAGTAATGTCACCAGTCCTGAGGTAAGTGAGAACAAACACAGAAAGAGAGTCTGTAAAGAAGCTGCCATCACAGCACAGATTCAATAGCATGAAGAAGGAGTGGTGCATACTGGGAAGATGCTTATGTTTTCATGACCAAGTTCTGTAAGTTATCAAAAGAAAAGGTCAGGCAGCTGGATGCTATGGCTTGTTGGTAGGTTAAGTGCAAAGTGGCAGAGCCACAAACTATCATATTAGAGGCAGCATGTAGCCATGCAAGGTAGCAGCTCTAGTAGGTGATGTCTTGAGTCTAGAATAGGCCATCTAGTAGAGGAAAAGGACGAGAGTGAGGAGGGTGAAGGCCTCTACCTCTCAGCTGATATCAGATGCCTGACAGTGCACTTGAGCCTGCAAATCTAGGATCAATTGTGAGTGGAGAGTGAGGACATCAACAAGACATGTGCACAGTTCATGGCTGAAATAGCATTTACCAGACAACCACAACTAGAGAGACAGTAGTCTCTCCTGCCATGACCCCTGGGTAAGCTCTTTCCTTACACTATGTCCTGCTGCCCATTTCTTTGGAGGTCAATAAGAAGCTGATTCCAAGAGAGGAGAAACTGCAGGTAAGGCAGTGACTCTTAAAATCTGGACGTTAGCCAGGCAGTGGTACCTCATGCCTTTAATCCCAGTACTTGGGAGGCAGAGGCAGGTGGATTTCTGAGTTCGAGGCCAGCCTGGTCTACAGAGTGAGTTCCAGGACAGCCAGGGCTATACAGAGAAACCTGTCTCAAAAAAAAAAAAAACCAAACCAAACCAAACCAAACCAAAATCTGGTCATTAAGTTAAGAAAGAAGATGCCAGCCTATAGTACTGGCACACACCTTTAACTCCAACACTGGGGAGGCAGAGATAGTCCAATCTCTGAAATCAAAGTCAGCCTGGTCTACAGTAGAACAGCCAGGGCTACACAGAGAAACCCTGTCTTGAAAAAACACCAAAAATAGAAAAGAAAAAAAGAGAAGATATTTAGGTCTAGCATGGCTCTTCTCTCTCTCTCTTCTCCTCTGTCTCTCTTTTCTCTCCCTCTTCTGTCTCTCTTCTCTCTCTCTCTTCTCTTCACTTCTCTTCTTTCCTCCCCTCCCTTCCCCTCCCCTCCTTCTTCCTCTTCCTCCTCTTCCCCACCTTCTCCTTGAGATTTTGAGAAAGGGTCTCACTATGTCTCCTCGGCTGTCCTGGAACTCCTTACTGCCCTTACTATGTAGACTAGGCTGGCCTTGAACTTCTAGAGATCCACTTGTCTCTGCCTTTGGAGTGTTGCAGGCTAAAGGCATGGGCCATCATGCTTGGCTAAGTTGCTGCCGCTGCCTCCTCCTCCTCCTCTTTTTTTTTTTTTTTTTTTGGAGACACGATGTATCCAGGTTGGTTCAGACTCCCAAGCTCAAGCTGTTCTGCTGAGCTCTCAAGTGGCAGGCCTGTATCACCTCCTAAGGTGTCTTCTTTCTCTTTCCTAGGACATATGAGGAAAATCAGCTTAAGTCCTTAAGGTCCCAGGACCACCTATCTGCATGCTTGCTTCTCCAGGACATTAGCAGAGATAGGCAGAGAGGAAGTAGGAAAAACTAACTGCCTTGAAGAGATACTTCCAACTGAAGATTATTTAACCTAGAATCACAACTACTACTTACAGACAACTTGTGACAGACATTGTGCAGGGAGTTTCACACTTTCTGAGGAAGTCCTGCTCAGCTTTTCAAAAATGTCTATGTCTTTGCTTGCTTTAAGGCAGAGGTAATCACTCTTCTTTTTTTCTTTTTTTGAGACAGGGTTTCCCTGTGTAGCCCTGGCTGTCCTGAAGTTCGCTCAGTAGACCAGGCTGTCCTTGAACTCAGAGATCCGCCTGCCTCTGCCTCATGGTGGGATTAAATGTGTGTGCCACCACTGTCCGGCCTTATCTTTTCTTTTTTGAGAATTTCATAGACAAGTACTATATTTACATCAATCTTTATTACAGGTAGAGCAATGATCTGAGGAGATGGTTCAGTGGGTAAAGTGCCTGCCACACAAGCATGAGTTCCATTTCTCAGCATCCATGTAAATACTGAGTGGATGTGGCGGCCTGCCTGTGATCCCAGCACTGGGGACATAGAGACAGAGCAACCTGGACAGCCAGACTAGCCAAATCAGTGAGCTTTAGGTTCAAGCAAGAGACCATGTCTCAATAAATATTGTGGAGAACAACCCAGGAAGACACCTGATATCAACCTCTGGCCTATACCAAAAGCAGGATGGGAGCTGAGCACACAACAGAAGACACTAGAAAAGAAAGAGATATCTAGAAACCAAGGGAGAGCCGCTATGGTTACAAGCTGAGTGCTCTAGCTCTGGAAACTGTTAAAGCTCAGGTTAGTTATTACTGAACAATATAACCAAAGGCAAGTCAATCTACAAAATACACACACATATACTCAAAATCACTACCCCTGCAGGGCCATTATGAGTCAACAGGCTAACATGCACATAAACTCTGTACAGAAGTGTCTAGCACACACCAAGTACTAAGTAAGGGCAGCTGCCACCAGCAGAGGAAGACCATGTCAGGTTCGCTTGTGAGACAGGCTGAAGCAGTACAGGAGGCTTACCCAGATTCTCTGCCTTGTAGGTTATCTTGCCGGGCTGGCAAAAGGGCAATGAGTAGTACTCGTAAGGAAGCTGGGTCCGAGAGCTGGTAAGCTTCACAGCCTGCGGGGAAGGGAGAGACTGTTGGTCCTCAATCCACCAGAAACAAGCAGGCTGTTCCAAGACGTCCCCTTAGCACTCACACGTCTCCGGCACACTCAGCACTACCACGCAATAAGCAGGCTACGTTCACGGCAGGATTCAGGACTGCAGTATACAGTTCCTGTATTGCCCTCAATTTTGAATTGTGCTGTAGACAGCACCATATAATTGGTTTAAAGCCACAGTGAGATCTAATAGTCACCAAGTCTTAACCTTATGGCTGTCCTTGGCAGGAACACAGGGGTGTGCGGTATGGTAGCTCTCTTGCTTCAGCCCTTCAAGCCTACAACCCTCTTGCCTCAGGCTTTTACCCTTTGATCCTCTCTGCTCTCCTCTGTGCTCATCTGAAGCTTTCCTCTATCTAGGTCTCAGCTGACATCCTCCTGCCCATGATCCCTCCCCAGCCAGTGTATCTAAACGAACCCCCTACCACTCCATTTCACCCCTCTTAACTTCCTTCACAGCATGTCACATAAAAATGCAATTGCTGTATACTAAGTTTCAATTTCTTTCTTTTTCTTCTTTGAGACAGTGTCTTATTCTGTAGCTCAGGCTGCCCTTGAATTCACAATACTCAGTGTTCTTAATACCAGTGTGAGCCACCACTTCTGGTCTTTCCCAGGTCTTTAAAAATAAGTTTTCCCACTTAGAACACAGCACAGTAGGTGTTCATTTAATGTCTGCTAAATGAGCATAGAGGAAAACATAAAGAAATAAGTAAGCCAACCCTCTATAATGGGAGACTCAAGACTGAGACAGGAGGATCGTAAACTCAAGGTACAGAGTAAGACCAAGAAAGAACAGAAAAGGGGTGAGAGGGCAAGAAAAGATAGAAGGGGAGTGAGGGAGGGAGGAAGGAAGGAGGAGGGGAGGAAAGACAGGAATAGACAGAGAAACAGGCTAGGGGTGTCCCTGAGTTGGCAAGGTGTCTGGCTAGCAGATGCAAAGCCACAGGTTTTATCCCAAACATCATAAATATGGACACGGTGGTGCGTGCCTCTAATGCTGGCACCCAGGAGGTAGAGGTAGGAGGATCCGAAGTTCAAGGTTATTCTTAGCTACAAGCCAGGTACAGTGGTACAAGGGATCATCCCCAGGGCTTCATGGATAAAGCAGCTTGCCTTACAAGCCTGGTGACCCAAGTTTGAGCCCCAGAACACATGTAAAGTTGGAAGGGGAAAAACAACTGCAGAAGTTACACTGTGACCTCTACCTCCCTGCTGTGGCCCAGCTTCCCCATATACACTACTGTATGTGCACACACATAGTAACAAGTAAAATTGTAAAGAAAGTTTAAGGTCATCTTTGGCTACCTAATAAGCTTGAGCCCAGGCTGGACTACATGACAGCCTGCCTCTAACAAACAAAACCAGGAAACTCTTAAATCATAGATAAACAGAGCCCATAAAATACTGTAAAACAAAAATGAAAAACAAACTTTAGGGCCCAAGATGGCTAGGTAGATAAAGGGACTTTCTGCCAAGCCTGACAATCTGAGCTCCTGTCCCACAGACCCACATGGTAGAATGGGAGACAGCTCCTCCAGTTGTCCTCTGATCTCCACTTGTGCTGCGGCGTGCATCCACACCCACTCAGATACATGCAGATATAAATAAATGAAATGTAGTAAGAAAACAATCTTTAAAGCTGGGTGGTAGTGGCGCACGCCTTTAATCCTAGCACTTAGGAGGTAGAGGGAGGTAGATTTCGGAGTTCGAGGCCAGCCTGGTCTACAGAGTGAGTTCCAGGATAGCCAGGGCAACACAGAGAAACCCTGTCTCGAAAAAACAAAATAAAACAAAAAAACAAACAAAAACCTCCAAATATGAGGAAAATTGTTTTTAGTACTTAGGAACTACCTGCTATTCCTCATACACCATTTAAAAGTGTAAATATTCAAATGTACACACACACACACATCTAAAAGTATTAAAGGAATTAAAACTCAAATTATAGCAAGCAGTGTGGTATACACGACACAGGGTTGTATCACATCGCCAGCTGGGTCTGGAATACATCCTACCCTATAACCATTTGCAGAGAAATGCCAACATTCTGACACTAATTGAGATACATGAAGCAAGTAAATGGCATGAAAGCCTGAAGTCAGAGCATGACTCCAGGGTCCCTAGGGAGCCTCAGGTTTTGGAGCTTTTGGGATGCCAGACTCAAGACAGTAAGAACTTGGATAATGCATGTTATAGAAACTGGTGTAGTGGCAGACTAAAATCCCAGAACTTAAGGCAAACGATGAAAGACGAGATGTTCAAACCATCCTCAGCTATCCAATGTTGAAGGCCAACCTAAGCCGAATGAGACCCTAGAGCAAAAGCAAACCAAATCAACCAAAACAAGTTATGAATTACAGAAGGAAATTTGCTCCCAAATTCACTGTTGTTAATTCTTGCTTTTTGGCATTCTTTCTTTCTCTGGATGATGGGAGTGGGGTAATGGCATGACCACCCTCCCACATAACAAAGAGGTAGGTACATTCCACCTTAATGTTCTCCTTCCTGCCAGGGGTGTCCTCTCTCACTGCACTTTGCAGGGCTAATACCATAAGCTTTGCTCTGGACTGTGGACAAAGGTCAAAAGTGAGAGAGAGGCGCAACAGGGGAAAGCTGGCATTCCAAAAGCTCTAATATCCAAAGTTCCCCAAGGGCCCTGCAGTGAAGTGTTGACCTCACACTGACATGGTGCCTCATGGTGACCTGTGTCTCACTTGGTGTCAGTGTTTGCATTTCCCTGCATACGACCAGTTGGATTGCTTCTTTGCTGCCTTAGTTCCTGTATCTAAATAACACAGAAAATCTGTGGAACAAATTTCCCTCAGAGGGTTCTTGGGGGCATGTTGCCCTAAGCAGAGTCCAATGCATGGCATGTAATAACCCTCAGTAAATGTTACTTTAATGTTTTTCTTGCACAGTGTAAGGAAGAGAGCTACTAAGAACACCGACATCTGAACAGCTGTTGTGTTACTCAGAAAGCTAGTACTGAAAGGAGGAGGGAACAGATGAGAGAGGGAGGCAGAGAAAGCACCAAAGAAGCAATCAGAGTACTGTAGAGATGGGTGGGGCGGCATGTGACACACTTCAGTGAGAGTGGGGAGACAGAGGAAGCACTGAAGTGGGAGAACTGCAGACAGCCATGCAGTATGGAGTCAAGCCTCTTTTTCCCAGGGGAGCTGGCCTCATCTGTTTTCTCTACAACTCCAAGACAGATATAAACAGCTCAGACAGTCCTCCAGCCAGAGGTGCTCCTGAGATGCACTCACTCACCTTGATCTCTACTGGGTCGTTTTGGTGGAAATTGATGGGCGCGACTCCAGGGACATAGAAGGTGCTTCCTTTACACGTTAGACAGAGAAGCAGCAGGAACCTTGGCCACCAACTCTGCTGGGGAAAGAGACTGCAGTTGGAATGGGGAGAGAAGTAAAATTTCCTGCAGAGTAGATCAAGTGGGAACTTTCAAATCTGCTTACACTGGCCAGTATCACCTCTGTTCTGGGAAGCCTGAGGTCCTTGTAGAGTTGCCTCCCAAATGCCTTCCCAGAATGCTACAAGGCACAAGACTCTGCACTTCCAGAGATGGGCAGCAAGATAGTTCAAACAGTTACTATCTGGCACTGCTGCTAGTCTGAGATATTAGAATGCCACTCTGTGCTCTCATATGGCAGATTACAAACTGGGGCATTTCTGGATGCCAACTTGGCACCTTTTTCCCAGAGTTCCCAGCGATTCTATTCCTAAGTTTTTTGTTTGTTTGTTTTTAAAGTCCTCTGGAAGAGTGGCAAGCCTTCTTAACAACTGAACTATCTTTCCAGTCCCTGAAGACATGTTAAGAAAGAAAGTGTCAGATCCCCTGGAAATAGAGTTACAAACAGTTGTGAGCCACTAAATGAGTGCTGGACTTGTTAAGGTACGGCTACTCTACAAAATGTACAAGGAAGGCCATTTACCAGAGTGTTAAATCGATTGAGTGATGGATTTTTCTTCTTCTGTGTATCTGTTCTTTTTAATGTTTCTATAGAATTATATATTGACATCAATTTAGGAGAACGATTAGCCAGGTATGGTAATGCACACCTACAATCATAGTAGTATTTAGCAATTAGAGGCAGGAAGATCCCAAGTTCCAGGACAGCCTGCACTGCATGAGATTAGGGGTGGAGGTGGGAGTTATGGCACATGACTTTAATCCTAGCATTCAAGAGGAAGAGCCAGGCAATCTTTGTGAGTTCAAAACCAGTCTGGTCTATATAGGATCCACGACATTTAAAAAAACCCTGTCTCACCCCTATTCCCTGATCCCCAAACAAAACAAAACATTCTGTCAATGCTAAAGTCTCATCAAGATTATTATTATGGCCATTGTTTTTATTTTGGGACAGGGTCTCACTGAATAACTCTGGCTGGCCTAGAACTTATTATGTAGACTGGGCTGGACTCAAACTCATAGATATCTGCCTGTGTGCTTCATCCAGATTATGGATCATCCTGAATCTCTGGAAGTCAGTGTCCTAGTTTCAGTATGTTTAGAGGGTCTCTATGTGCTCACAACTCAAGGTGAGATTTGTGGAGAGAAGCGGCAGCAACAGCATTTTCTGGAAGCTTGTTAGTAGCACAGACACTCACTCAGGTGATACCCTGGGTCTGCTGAATCAGAGTGTACGCTTTCACAAGTTGCTAAAGGCTAAGCATGCAGGACAACCTAATGTTCAGGGTGAACTACTCCTGGAAGGATGGGAAGTACAGGCCTCTAACTCTCTTTGGCCAGGCTTAAAAGTGTACTCTGATGATCAATAGGGAGGTGGCTGCCATATGCAAAGAAGGTATTACATTTGGGGCCCTAAAATATGGGAAGAGCATTGAATCCTATTCTTCAGCTATGCAGTTCTGGCCAATCAACATTGCTATGTCCTTGTTTATGACAAGGAATTCAAATCAGTATGCACTCAAACCTGCTTATTGACCTCTACGACACTTCTCTTTATTCTTATAATATGGGTGTTTGCCCATATATATTCTGTGTACCATGTGTGCCCGATGCCAGTGGAGGTCAGAGGAAAGTGTCAGATCCCTTGGAAACGGAATTAGAGAGTTGTGGGTCACTATGTGAGTACTAGGGAATGATCCACAGTCTTCTGGAAGAGCTAACTGCTGAGCTATCTCTCTAGTCCCTTTAATAGTGTGTGTGTGTGTGTGTGTGTGTGTGTGTACTCACATATGTGCTCGTGTACATATGTGTAACATTCAATGTCTTCTCAATTGTTCCCTACCTTTTCTTTGAGACAACTGGAGCTCATGGACTGAACTAGCCTAGCTCAGGTATGCACTGCTGTACCTGCTCACTTTTTGTGTGAGTGCTGGGGATAGGAACTCAGGGTCCTCATGCTTGCATAGCAAGCATTTTTTTGAGCCACCTCTCCAGCCCCAAGCTACAGCTCCTACATGTAAGGCTGTTAACGTAAAGAAGATGTGTTCTGAATTTTCTTTCCTAAGAAGCCTGGTCCAGACCTTTTAGCCTTATCTGATAAGAGATTTGAAGCAGGGGCAATGGATTACAATCTTCGAAGTTTATCAAGCCAATTAAATCTAAGATGCTTTAGTTCTACTCTTTAGAAACAGAACCTTCAGACTTCACTGAGAAACACTGCCCCAGGCAGCTCAAGGGTCCCTAGGGAGCTCAGGTTGCAAAGGAGTGAAAAGGAAATCTTGGAAGATGTCAATACACTGTGGTTCCAAAGTCTCAAACCAAGGAGACCCTTCCTCCTCCCCAAACAAACAAACCAAAAAATAAACAGTGAGATTCATGCTCCTCCCAGCAGGAAGGCAATGCGGAAAAACCAACAGGAGTCAGAATCACCAATACCTAGGGGCACACCAACTGCCAGCCCTGCACAGGCTAGCAGCTTCCATCAATTTACCCAGCGGCATGTGGCCTTGTGCTAAGCACCTCCTACACTCATTTGCTTCTGTCGCAAGGACAACTACCTGGACACTTCTGTTCTTTTTTGTAGTGGACTGCCAGTTAGTGTGAGATAGAGAGATGAAATAACATGGGGTTTGTGGATATGGTTTGGAGGTAGAGTGCTTGCCTCGTATGCTCAGAGCCCTGGGTTTGACCCCAATATCACATAAAACTAGGTGCGGTGGCACATGCCTCTAATCCTAGCACTTGGGAGATAAGTGACAGGAGAAATAAATGTTCAAGGTTATCCTCAGATACACAGTGAGTTCTAAGCCAGCCTGAGCTATATGAAATCCCATCTCAACTCACTCCCCTCCCTCAAACAAATAACTTATTCCAGGCCATGCAACCCAAATGTAATGGAGTGTGTGTACTCTGCTGAGACAGGCGAGTTTTAATCCAAGATGATGAGAATATATGATGTAGCAAAACCTAGTAGCGTTTACTGAACGCCAATCACGTGCCAGGCACAGTTGTAGGTTCTTTTCATGTAGAAACTTGTATTCCCATTTCATAGCTGGGGGTAAGGAGTAGGAGCGGTGGCATTACTTGGAATTCACAATGGCTTCTATCTCTAGTTCCAGAGGATCCAATGCCCTCTGGCCTCCTAGTCATCTGCACACATATGGTGTGCATAAATTCACACAGATACACACATGAGTAAATATACATATGCATATATACATATACACACGAATAAATAGTTTTATAAAAAGGGAAAAGACAATTTGAGAGAAAGTATTTATCACAAGCATGACAAAGGACTCTTTGATATACCAAGAATTCTTACAGAGTAATAAAGGGCAAATAATTTTAAACTAAAGGAGTTGACAGTTTAAAAATAAAACCAGGGCAGCTGGGCTGTAGCTCAAGGTTAGAACTTGTCTAACATGTGCAAGGCTCTAGCACTGAAAAAGACAGTTCAAAAGCACAACACAAAATGATACTTCGATACCGAGTTTCTCAGTGTAACCAGCCCTGGCTGTCCTGGACTTGCTTTGTAGACCAGGCCTGCCTCAAACTCACAGACATGCACCTGTCTTTGCCTTACAAGTGCTAGGATTAAGTGTGCTGCCACACCCAGCATCTTATTTTCTATGTATCAGCATCACTAACTTAAAAAAAATCAGAGGCTGGGCAGTGGTAGTGCACACCTTTAATCCTAGCACTCGGGAGGCAGAGGCAGGAGGATCTCTGAGATTGAGGCCAGCCTGGTCTACAAAGCAAGTTCCAGGACAGCCAGGGCTGTTACACAAAGAAGCCCTGTCTAGAAACAAAACAAAGCAAGTCAGTGTGCTGGATGGAGATAAACTGTATCATCTTTGGGAGAACAATTAGGAACATGGGAGGGTACTGCCAACACAGATTCTTATGTATATGATGTGTGTCTAGTCTAGTCTTGTTTGTTTAAATGTTTGGAAACATATACCTGTAGGCTTGGTGGCCCATCTTTAATCCCAGCACTCCAGCAGCAGAGGTGGGCAGATCTTGTGAGTTTGAGGCCAGCCTGGTCCACATAGTAAGTTCCAGCACAGCCAGGGCTATACAATGAGACCCTGTCTTTTTGTTTTGTTTTGTTTTAAGTATATACCATAACTAAACAAAGTAATCATATTTTAAACAAAAACACAGATGGAAATATCCTTAAGAAAGTTCCCTGCAATTAGCAACACATAGAAACATCTACAGCTAGGTATGATGTAGCCCCAGCATTCTGGCAGCTAGGGAAGGAGAATGAGTTAGAGGTCATTCCAGCCTATAAAAGGTGGTGGTGTTTGATTTATCCCAAGAATGCAAGAAAGGCTTACTAGTTAACAGTGCACCACAGAAGCATCAGAAGGACAAACATACCAGCACAACTAATAACACAAAAGGCAACCGGCAAAATCCAACAGTCATCAAAACAACTTACAGTACAACTAAAAAGGAACTTCCCCAGCCAGATGAAAACCCACAGACAATGATTACACTTAATGGAGGAAAACTAAATGCCAAGTTCCCCTAAGATCAGGAACAAAGAGAGGATACACATTTCTATTGCCATGTCTATTCAAGTGTATGCTATAAATCAGTGCATGAAAGAGATAAATTAAAAATTAAACATATCCAGATTGAAAAAATGACAAATGCTTTTATTTGTACATCATATGATCTTGCATCTAGAACATTCTAAGGAATCTATACAATAACTAACTAGAATAACTAACAACTTGAGGATAGTCACAGACTACCAAATTGATATATAAAAAATATAGAGGGAAATAATTTTATTTCTACATATTAGTTATAAGCAATTCAAAATAAAATTTAAAATTGGTTCTACTTAGTATTGAAAAATAAAATATTTAAGAATATATATTAAAATACATGTGTACATCTGAGTGTATGCATATGTACCATGTGTATAGGAGCCCAAGAAGGTCAAAGAGTTATAGAAGGTTGTGAGTCACCATGTGGGTACTAGAAGCCAAACTTGAAGAGCAGTCAGGTGCTCTGAGCTGCTGAGCCACCTTCCCAGCCCTTAATACTGTTATCAGAATGACCTGCGACTAGATGTGGCAGAGTAGTAAAACACTTGCCTAGCATGCTCAACACAAGATACATTCAATACTACAAATAATAAAGAAAAATAAATAAACATTTTGTTTTGGTTCAAAACACGGTTTTGCTGTGTAGCCCTGGCTAACCTGGTGCTCTCTATGTAGCATGGGCTGGCCTTAAACTCATAGTAATCTTCCTGCCTCAGCTTCTCAAATGCTGGGATTACAGCTAGCACCAGAAAAATGACTTTTAAGGGCGTCTATATTGAAAATTACAGAAAACTGCCAAGAGAAATGGAAGATTTAAATAACTAGAGACATTCCATGTTCACACAGAGTTAAGATAGAAAATATTACTTCTGGGGCTGGGGTCAGTTGTTAAGAGCACAGGCTGCTCTTCCAGAGAACCCAGGTTCAATTCCCAGCACCCAAATGCCAGCTCACAACTGGCTGCAATTCTGTTTCAGGGGATCCACACCTTCTTCAGGCCTCTGTGGACAGACACACACACACACACACACACACACACACACACACGTTTTTTGAGACAGGGTCTCTCTTGTAGTCCTGGCTGTCCTGTAGCTTGCTATGTATGTAAACCAGACTGGCCTTGAACTCACAGAGATCTATCCACCTCTGCCTCCCAAGTACTAAGATTAAAGGTATGTACTACCACATCAGGCACAAATTTACCTTAATATTGATAAAGAAATAGAAAGGATCCAGAATATCCAAAGCAGATTCAAAAGCAGAATTGGATAATTTATACAACTTTCTAAACATACCATAAAGCATAATAATAAAATGGTAAGAATAGACATAGATATCAATACAACCAAATTAAAAGCATAGAAATAAATCTTTCCATTTACAGTACACTGATTTTCAACAAAGGTGCCCAGGCAATCCAACAATGACAGTGTTTTCAACAAAGTATTTTAACTATGTGGTAACCATATTCACAAATAACATTAAGCCACACACACAAAAAAAAATAAATTCAAAATGAACCACAGATTAAAAAAAAAAAAAGCTGAAACTAAAATCCTTAGAAGAAAAACTGTCACTTTGAGTTAAGACAAATTTGTTTTAGATATGTCACCAAAAATATAACCCAGTAAAATTAATAAACTTCATAAAAATAAAGAAAATGGGGGCTGGAGAGATGGCTCAGTGGTTAAGAGCACTGACTGTTCTTCCCAAGGTCCTGAGTTCAATTCCCAGCGACCACATGGTGGCTCACAACCATCTGTAATGGGATCCGATGCCCTCTTCTGGTGTGTCTGAAGACAGTTACAGTGTACTCACATACATTAATTAAATAAATAAATTAAAAAAAAAAAAAGAAAGAAAGAAAGAAAATGTATACTTCTAGGCCATGAACAGGTGGAAAATCTTTTTAAGTGACATATGTAATAAGGGATACATAAAGAACTCTTACAACTTAATGAGACAGCAAACTTCCTAATTAACAAGTGGGCAAGGGCCGGGCAGTGGTGGCACACACCTTTAATCCCAGCACTTGGGAGGCAGAGGCAGGCGTATTTCTGAGTTCGAGGCCAGCCTGGTCTAGAGAGTGAGTTCCAGGACAGCCAGGGCTACACAGAGAAACCCTGTCTCGAAAAACCAAACCAAACCAAACCAAACCAAACCAAAAAAACCCAAAAAACAAAAAAACAAGTGGGCAAGGCCTGGAGATGTGGCTCAGCTGTAGAACACTTAGGTTCAACTCCAGCACTGGAGGTGGAGAGAAGGCATAAGTGATTGGTACGCTCATTTCTCCAGAGATGATGTATACAGATCCATGAATGGCACATCAGAAGATGCTTACTATCTATCAGTAGGGAAATGCAAACCAAAGGTAAAGTGAGGTACCACCACACACTCACTACAAAGACTGACTAAACAACAAACGAAACAAAACAAAAACCAGGCAAGTGTGAAGCAGGATATGGAGAAACTGAAAGCCTCACTGACACAGCCACTTTCTGGGAGATTGTCAGTAGCTTAAAAAGTTAAACATAAACTTACTAGCCAGTACTTCCAACTCTAGGCATCAACTCCACAGAAAGATGCATGAGACTGTTTAATCACAATAACTCTCTCCTTATCCCTGGTTTCATTTTCCACAGTTTGAGCAATCTACAACCAAGGTCTGAAAATACTAAACAAAAAATTCCAGAGCTGAATGATATATAACCCTTTAACCTGTATTACTATTAGCATAAGTGTTCCACTTTATTATTAAACACTGTTGCTTACCCCACCCCAGGGAACCGTGTAACCCAGGATGACCTTGAATTTCTGATCTTTCTGCCTCTACTTCTTGAGTGCACCACCACACTTAGTTTATGTGGTATTGAGGATTAAACCCAAGGCTTTTTATGCTAGGCAAACAGTATACTTCCCAATCTAGACCACCAGTTCTGTCAATCTTACTGTGTCTAATTTATAAAGTAAACTTTACTGTAAGATGTACAAGTAAAGAAGAAAGTATGGAGTTGGGCTTGATGGTACAGGCCTATAATTTAGTTACCTAAAATGCTGAGGCAGATCACCAAGCTCAAGGACTGCCTAGCTAGAATGAATTCAAAGCCAGCCTGTACAACTTAGTGAGACTCTTGTCTCAAAAGAGTAAAATGAGGTCTGGGTATAGCAATCAAACACAGACACAGGGTTCTGCGCTCACAGGATTCCAAACATCTCCTCAGGGGGCTTGGAAACACACCCTCGGATTGGGGAGGACCACCATAGTTCAAAACTGAAAACTGAAAAACTCAATTGTTAGTGAAATCGGAAAAAGAGATGTAGTTTTTTCCACACCATGGGACACTGTCAGCACGAGAAGAGAACTACCAATGTCCATCACAGGAAGGAGTAGCCCTGGAACACCACAGGCAGATGCACAAGTCTAATTAACACACGGCTCCCTTTCCATGGAACACCCAGCAAAGGACATCTACAGAGATGGAAACTAGTGATGGTTTGGCTGTGGGAACAGAGGCCCGATTTCATCACTCCCTTGACCAATGAACTTGGGGTAAAAGAACTGTTCTGTAACACTGTGGTGACAAGGGCACAAGTTTATATATAGCTAAAGGTCACTGCACTGTACATTCACAAAGATTTGTAATATTAAAGTATAGATTACCATGCCTGAAGAAAAAGGAAGTAGCTGGTGAGGGTAGAGGTGGAAGGATGTGGTAACATGATGGTAATCAGTGATCTGGCTGAGAAGTGACTGTGGCCGCACTCATCTTCTACACTAGCCCATGCTGAAATTATAACAAGTTGGGCTTTAATTTTGTTTGTTTTGAGACAGGGTCTTACTTTGCTTGCCTGGAGCTCCCTATATAGACCAGGCTAGACTTAAACTCAGAGATCCACCTACCTTTGCACATACCTCCCAATCCCAGAGGTGAGATTAAGGGCATGTACCACCACACCCAACCTGTAACAAGGTTTCAAAAGAAGGAATTTATTTGCATAAAATAATATAGAGAGGTAGGTTTTTTAAATCAAAATCAATTTATCCTGATACATGGATTAGGGGCAGCCAAGTGTGTTATTTTAGCTTTCTGGGTTGTTTTTTAAATTTTGTCGTGTGTTTGTGGAGGTCAGAGAATAACTCTGTAGATTCCGTTCTAGATTCTGTTTTCTTCTTTGCTAGGGTTCCAGGGATTGAACCCAGGTTTGGAAGGCAAGTAATTTCTCCAGCTATCTGACCCAGCTTTTTAAAAAAATTAACAAAATTGTACACACTGATTATATATTTCTTTATATTTTTATATATATTTCCATATATATATCACCATTATAATATATATACACATATACATATACATATACATATATATATATATGTATGTATGTTAAAAAGTTTTAAGACAGTCTCATGTGGCCCTGGCTGGCTCTGAACTTACTATACAGTCAAGAAACCTTGAACTGCTGACCCTCCTGTCTTCATCACCCAGATCCGACCCAGGATCACAGGAGTGCACCACTGTGAAAAGATCACACAGTGCTGAATGTAGAACCCAGGGCATCACGCTTGCTAGGTCAGCACTTTACCAACTGAACTATATTCCCAGTAATATATTTATATTTCAAAGGAAGGAAATGCATTGCCTGTAAAAATACCTAGATAGCAGACATATGGAATGGCCAGCACAGAAATGTTTGGCTGCCAGGTTTGCAGGTAACTAAATCAGCAATTCTAACTTTGGGAGAGTGTCATAAACTCCTATGAAAAGCTGATAAAAGCTACA
Organism: Rhynchomys soricoides; assembly: GCA_019843965.1. Classification (NCBI taxonomy): domain Eukaryota; kingdom Metazoa; phylum Chordata; class Mammalia; order Rodentia; family Muridae; genus Rhynchomys; species Rhynchomys soricoides. Next base: position 847,208 of record JADRCH010000019.1, read on the forward strand.
TATCCTGCTGTCAAAACTCCTAATATATAGCATATTACATGATTCCAGGAAACTTGATGGGATCTTGACAACCTGATGGGATGGTGACTTCTGGCTCATTGCTGTAAAAGGTAGCAGAATCCCTGTTTGTTAGGAAGTTCCTGTTTTGTTCCTTGACCTTTGTTCAAAATGATTATTATTAGATTTATTTTATATATGAGTTTTGTCCGCAGCATGTATCTGTGTACCACATTCATGTCTAATGTCTTAGGAGGTCTGAAGAGAAGCATCAGTTCTCCTGGGACTGGAATTATGGATGGTTGTGAGCTACCACCTCGATGCCGGGTATGGAACCCAGGTCCTCTGCAAGACCCACTGAGCCATCTCCCCAGCCGCTTGTCCCTGACTTTTACCTATCACCTCGGTAACTCCTGTGTGAAGCTCAGTACAAAAAGTCAGCTATGTCCAGAGCTCTAAAGGAAAGATGAGTTTTAAGAGATAAGCAGCAGCCTGCTCACAGAATTCTGCTTTACTTGATGTCCAAGTCACAAGACTGCAGGGGCAGCCTGTCAAGGAACCAGATGACAGCAACTGAGAACCCTGGGCAGGTAACCTAACACTCCACCCATGGCAAAAGTATTGGTGACCTGCAAAGTTGAAAAGCTCAAGAGACCAAAAAAAATTGGTCTCCCCTTGACTGGCTTTTTTAATTCCTGGGGTCTGGACACTCAGAAACACACCACTACCACCACTAGCAACCTAAGAGAAGGCTAGGACAAAAAGGTTCCTCGTCCTGCCAATTTCCCCACCCAGTCTGAAGCTGTCAACAGTTAACCATAGGGAGTTTCATCCAGAGAACAGAATTGTTTATTCACTGGCATTTCAGTGACAGAAGTTAACCTCTTCTTCTCTGGAGCCCTCTGCCTCTTCAACTCGTTCCTATAAATAGCTTCACCTAGCTGGGGCTGATCTTGAAAAGGCCATTCCAGTTCCTTGCTACAGCAGAGACAGCACCTTCCTCAGGAAGACTAGAGTCTGTTATTGTGTTCTTCCTCTCTAATGCTTTAAGGTCAGTTAGTAACCACTCCCCAGATTCAGGAACTAAGGCACCCAGTGGGGGTGGGGAAGCTCCCAGGGCACTGTTTGCCAACAGTTAACTGAAAGCAATTATCCAATCAGTTAAAGCTCCCTAAGTTTTAAGCCACATGTGAATGAAAGCTAATGACAACTAAAGACCACTTACCAGGAAGCCCCACGGAGCTAAAGAGCTCACCCAGCTACAACAAAACAAAACAAAAAACCCAGAACTAAATTAGCCTCTGGCGACTCTGAAAATGCAGCCTTTATTTCAGAACAGAGACACAACAGTTGTTTAACAGAGACATAAAAAGACTCAAAAACTGCTGGGGGAGGTGAGTATTAGGAGAAGCCCTGCAGCAGATGAAGTCCAGGTGAAACCAACAATCTTCACAGAGCTATAAACAGCCAGATTTAACCCAGAAGGAGGGGAGCACAGAAATCAGTGTTCTTTCTTCCCTGCCTTCAGGGGTATTTATAAAAGACCTCTCAGCTACAGAAGCAATAGGCTCAGACAGCGCCACAGGTCTGCAACACTTCAAATCTGGATAAAGCTACAAAGTGCTAGGCACTCAAATTCATTATTACAACAATTCTTTTGAGGAGAGGCTCATCCCCAGTTCAAGACTATAGAAATGGATTCGGTATGGGATGTTGGGTAAGCTCTGGAGATGGGCGGGGGTGGTTTCGGTTACATAACACTGTGAATGTATGGAATGTCCTGAACTTGTACAAATTATTGAAATGTCAAATTTTATGTCTATTTCACCATAATGAATGTATCAAGAAAATATAACAGGCTTAAAGAGGCAAGAAGCTTGCCCACAGTTGCAAAAGTAATTCTATCCTAGGCTTGTATACCCAGCTTTAGACCTGGACCTCAAAGTCTGGGAGGTCTGTCAGTTTAAGGTATCGGATGTAGGTAAGAAATCATATTGGGCATATCAGATGGCACAGAGGAAGCAATGAAGAAGAATGAGGTGGGCCTGAGAAGATTTGGGTGTCCCACTCCCCAATCTGGGAAACAATAGTGACAGCAAATGGTTCAGGGATCAAAGCAGGTTAGGAGGTAGTAGCCCCTACCATTCATCTGTGGCCAGATGGCCCTGCTCATCTTGGGTCCTTCCCACCTTCCTGACAGTGCCCAGAGATCAAAACTCAACTTTCTCCAACATTCTGCAACTGGCTTCTTTAATTCCAAGATCAAAGGAGACCTTTTGTCCAAGTTGTAAAATAGAGACGAAGAAGCAACTAAATGCTGTCTCCTCTGCATTTCCTATGGGCTGAGGGCCTCCTTCAAAAGGGACTTCTCAGAGAAACACATTAACCAAGGCTTGGTACAAGCACTCAGTTCCCAGGATACAGTGGTTCCTGCAGAATGTGTGCTAGGTAAGGCAACTCAAGGAGCCAGACAATATGCCCAGCAAAATGCTCTGGAGGGAACAAAGGAAGGTGACAGGTAAAAACAAACCCAACTACACAGTACATTAGCAAAAGCAGCTTTGATGTAAATATTAGTTGCAGAACTTTCCACTTGGAATTTAGAAATCATGAAGTCCAAATCCCGTTTGTTTGTTTGTTTGTTTGAGGCAAGGTTCTCTGTGTAGCCCTGGCTGTCTTGGAACTCACTCTGTAGACCAGGCTGGCCTCTAACTCAAGAGGTCTGCCTGTTTCTGCCTCCTAATCCCAAGTAATGGGATTAAGGGCATTGTACCACTGCTGCCTAGTTTTTGTTCTGGCAAATTCCCTTCCACCCCCATTTCTCTCTCTGCCAAGCTGGCCTGGAACTCCCTATGTATACCAAACTGGCAGAACTCACAGAGATGCACCTGCCTCTGCCTCCTGAGTGCTGGGATTGAAGGCGTGTGCTACCACTGCCAGCTGAAGTTCAAATCTTAGTATCACACATGACATGTATACAGAAAACAGATCAAGAAAGCCAAATCCATTTGCCAGGCCACACATGAAATCAATGACTACTAGAATGAACCAAGCTGCTGCCTCCTATCCAGTGCTTCTCCACAAGCTGATGATGCTCTGAAAGCCCAAAGGAGTCAGAAGCTGCTTCAGCATCAGCAGTATTAAACTAGAGGCAGAGGACCTCCTGCCTCTTGCTCCAGGACACTTCCACCCAACTGCACTATTAGCACTGCCTCTATTGGCTCCAAGGAACCTTGGTGTCAGTCAGTCCATTATTCTGACCTACATGGAATAAAACCCTTCAAAATCTGGTAAACTGACCCAGGAACTCTACTCCTAGGCATGTATCCTAAAATACTGAAAACATGTTTATGCAAAAATGCACACATAGTTCACAGCAGTATTATTCTAAACAGCTAATACACGAGACAATCCCAAGCAGCTGGTAAAGGGATAAAGAAAGTGTCGTCTATCCACACAACAAGAATAGTTTAGCCATTTAAAAAGAAAAATGAAGTACTAGGAATGCTACAACATGGATGAATTTTGAAAGTATCATAGATTAACCTGGGACACACAGTATTTTATCACGTGTTGTGGCATGTCTACCTATAGGAACAATTAGAGAAAGATAGAAATGGAGCACATGAGAGGTATTATTTGTGAAAAAGTGAGCCATGTCAGCCAATCAAAAACAATAGCTCTTCAAGCTATTGTTTCTTGGACAGAGTGATCTGCTATTAAAATATGGAACTGATGCTTGACTCTCCAGTTAAAATGGTTTGCCTCTCAAGGTGGAAGGATATGTGGTTTAAACTGATTCTTGTTTCCACTAATTTTTAAAATATATGTTTTTATTGACAAAGGCTTATTAAACAAATCTAGTAACAATGAAGTATGCAGGGTATGACTTTCACCTACAATCTTTAAATGACTTGAGAGCTTTGGAGAGTGTTTAGACTATATTCAAAATATTCCTAATAACTGCATTTGTTCATATCTCTTGTGTCTGCCAAATTAAAGATGAATATTTTATAATAAACTTTTTATGTTGTTAAAAAAGTATCATGGAAAACTAAAAGCAGTTAGACACAAAAACCCCACACATTTTAAGTTCTCCTTATATGAATTGAGAAAAGGTAAATCTTCAGAGACACAGAAAATCAGTGGTTGCCAGAGGCAAAGGGAGCAAAGCCTGGGAATGAAAGGGAATGCTTTATTTTAGGTTGACAGGAATGTTCTGGAATTAAACAGTGATCCTTTAAATACACCAAAAGCCACTGAACTGTGAATTTAAGAGAGCTCAGTGTTAGAAGTACTCACTGTTCCTGCAGAGGTTTGCTTCCCTGCACCCAGAAGGTGGCTCACAACTACCGGTAACTCCAGTTTTGATGATCTCTCTGGTTTCCTCAGGCACCAGTGTGTACACAGTACATATATATGCATGCAGGCAAACACACACATAAGATGTAAAAAGATCTTTTAATAAGAAGGTGCAATTTTGTGGTATATGAATCATATCCAAAGAAATAAAACTGTAATAAAAGCTGAGAGTGTGAGGAGATTCTATAAGGGAAGTGGAGTATTATATGCTCATGAATGTACTCAATGGGCATTTCCCAAGTTCCATTAAAATACTGCCAAGAGTAGTTTTCTGTAATAAGATACGATGAGTCTGCTTCTCAGCTCTGTCCCAGCCAGATGAATTCTATCCTGTAACTTTATAAGGTGGTCTAAATCCAGGGCAGAAGGCAAACGTCTGGCTTCCTTTTCCTATAGCCAGAGAAGTCGTACCCTGAAGATTCGGGAAACACTCACTGTTAGCATTTGTACAACTCTTAAGGGAGAGCCACTCATGAATGTAAGAGAGGGAGGGGAAGACCTGCACTGTGTACCCACAACTCTAACTCCAAAAGGAAGACAGCCTCTCCAACCAACCTTTTCACTAAGCCCACTAGCTCAGTTCCTCCTTGCAAGACTTGCCTCAGAAGCAAATCCGCTCCAAATTAAATCTATTTGCCCCATCCAAAACCACTGTGAAATAGCTTACATGTGTGAGGGGGTGGGAACTTCTGTGTAGTAATGTGCATGGCAAAAACACAATTCACATCTACCTGCGACTCCACATACACCTCTGTACAAACTTGCTTCTGTGCCTTGTGCCTTTTCACTGAACATGCAGTTTCCTGTGTGCCCTTTAAACTAGGCTCAGTATATAACACATTCTCTATTCATATTATCTATCTATCTATCTCTATAGCAATGTATCTATGTATTTATCTAAACTTCTCTACGTAGTCCTGGCTCTTTGAACTCACTATCTAGACCAGGCTAGCCTTGAACTCATTGAACAGTAAGAACAAGCTGGCTCCCCTGATGTGTTGTCCTAGTAGGGTAGGAAGTGAAGCCAATCTAATAGAAAAATCTATTTCAAAACTGAGTACACCACTTGCTAACTATGAGCTACAACATGCACCAAGCACAAGCACACTTACTTCTAGCAACCACTGTTTTTGTTTCCAATTTTGTCTTTGATCACTGTTTCCTACCCCCTTTCCCCATGATTCTAGTATGTTCTATATATCATATACATACATACATATATATATATTATATATATATATATTCCTTAAACATGTCATTTGGCCTTCACACTTGCCATTTTCTTTGCCTGGGACATTTTTTGCAAAGCTAGTTTGTTTGGTTTTTGTTTTCTCATCAATGAAGCTTCAACTCTTATCACTTTCTCTGAGGAGACTCTGACACTCAGTCCCAGTTATGTTGCCTAGTCACCACCAATCACCATCACTTCACCTTGCTGTCCTCACAGCATTTAGCACTACCACAGGTTTCCTCAAAGAGGGTCCACAAGGGTGGGGCCATGAATCTCTGACAACTATACACCTAGTTCCTGGCAGTAATTGGGCACTCAAATATTTGCTGAATAAAAAAATGCACATCAGAAATACATATTGCTAACTTATAAACTCTTACAAGCTCTGTACAGGGCTGGAATTTCCCAGTGCAGTGCTATAAATGCCACCTTATTGAACTCTCTATGGCCAAAAAAGGGTGTGACTTCCTGTCCTCACATCCGCCTTATTCTGAATGTGGCACAGGAGAAAAAGGATTTCAGCATCCTACTTTTGGGATAAGCCCCACTTCATGATTCACATTGAAGTCTGTGGCCACAGAAACCAGGTAAAGCTCCAAACAGTTTTACCCCTAAACAGAGCCAGATACCAAACTTAGGCTCCCTCGTATGCTCAGCAAGTGCTCCACAAAATGAGTTACACTCCACCAAGCCATGAAATCTTTTACCTGACTTTGAGGGTTATAAACAAGGAACTTTTATTTAAAAAAAAAAAAAAAAAATTTTTTTTTTTTTTTTTTTTTTGATTAAGGCAGCAGTTTGCTAACAGGGAGGAATCCTTTCATTAATTAACCTGGCCCTGTTTAGAGAAAACCAACACCAAATAACTTAAGAATTTTCCTTCAGTAGAGTCAAATGTTATAAGCTTTTTCTGAGTCTTTCTTGTCATTCACTACCAGGATGGAATTAATTTTATCTTCTGAGGAAGCAATATACAAGACCACCCAGGAAAATTTACTTTAGATCTTTGTTCTCATTTCTTAGCAAACAGAACTTGAGCTGAACTTCTCTTAGAAAATCCAACCTTCAAAAACTTAATTCCGTGGTTCCATAACAGAAGTCAGCAAGTGACTCATCCTTCAGGCACAGGTATATATTACATCCACTCTCATCCAAAGAAACTTCATTCTAGTCAGCTTCATGATAGTGAGCCTTCATCTGTAAGGAGCTGTGTGGTATGGGAAGGGGATACAGACAGGCAGGGCTAGAGGTGTTTTTAAACGGTAACCCAGGGATCACCTCCATTATAAACACAAGACTGTTTGTGAGCGTGTAGATTCCTGAGCACTGCCTAACCCTAAGGTATTGCAATCTTTGGGACTGAGGCTCAAGAAACTATTTTAACATGCCTCCCCACCAACAACCCAAGATTCCGGTGCACAGTGGAGTTTAAGAACCAATCGGATAAAAGCACTTTAGGAGAGACAACGATTTTGACAGAAAAGGCAGGAGGAGGAAAGGGCCTGGGAATGGAATGATGGGCATGGGATGCCCTGGTACAGCAGTAATCAAGCGGGATGCGCTATGCGAACAGCTGAGGGTGCAGTTAAGGTCAAGGTTTGGGCTGGTTTGAGCAAGGTATCACCCGCAGGCTGATGGATATGTGGAGAGAGCTGGGTATGAACGTGAGGAGGAGGAGCGAAGGCAGAAATTACGGGGGACTCTCGGGAGAAGACAAAGCCTGGAGGGGGAGAATTGGGACATAGGGGTGTCAAAAGGCGGGAACGTAAGCCGAAATGAGAACCGTGAAGGCATTAGCCGAAGTCTTCTTCCAAGCGGCACCTCCCCTAAAACTCCAGGCCCTGACAAGCCTAGATGCCATGCCAAGGCTAGAGAAAGGGACTTTGTAGAGGCCAACCCAGTCAAGGGTAACCCGAGCAGGGGTTCTGGAGGAGGTTGGGAACCAGGCATGGGGACTGGAAGGTCCTGGGCTATCCAGGGGGGCCCTGCTCCAGCTTCGGTTCCCTGAGTCTCCTTCACTCACCATCGCCGCCGCCATCTTGGATCCACGTGTCGGCGTGATGACGTCAGCGGAAGTGGTGCTTCTGTGGGTACGGAGTGTATCTCCACTAAGGAGATCCCTTGCTTCAGATTCTTCTGGAGTTGCAGTAAGTGAGGAGCAAAAGAGGCTTAGTTTCTCCTTGACAAACTGGTCTTGGCAGTGAGGTCTCTGACTAGGTGAAGAGAACGTACGGCGTAACTATTGGAGCCATATTAACTTCTGGCAGACGCCGCTCCTCCGCCTACTCCTTTTGCATTGTGGGTAATGGGGGTGTGTGGAAATAGGCGCGCTCCCTGGATGCTTTCTTTAGTATTGGAGAAAGACTCGTTGCCACGGTTACTTGAGACCTTAATTGTGAGACAGAAAGCTTGGTACACCCTCTCTGACAGCTTCTGATTCAGAGTAATTTGTAATTATATGTTTAAATATTTATTTGACTATAATATATTCTTACTAATCGGCCGTAATAACTATGAAGGTAGAACTCAGCCTGTCTTTTCCTTTACACTGCCTTTTTGTCATCAGTAAAACGGGGCAGAGATTTCTAGATTATTTTTATAATTGGCTTATGTTAAATATTCACTGGCACAATCCTATAGGAAGTGTTCAATAGATAACTGTCATTATACAAATTATGTACATTCCTTCACACATATGGTAGGTGTCCCAAACAATACACGTTGTTAAATGAGTGAATGAAAAGCAGAGCCGGGCAGTGGTGGCGCATGCCTTTAGTCCCAGCACTTGGGAAGCAGAGGCAGGTGGATTTCTGAGTTTGAGGCCAGCCTGGTCTACAGAGTGAGTTCCAGGACACAGAGAAACCCTGTTTCGAAAAACCAAAATGAAGAGGAGGAGGAGGAGGAGGAGGAGGAGGAGGAGGAGGAGGAGGAGGAGGAGGAGGAAGAAGAAGAAGAAGAAGAAGAAGAAGAAGAAGAAGAAGAAGAAGA
>JADRCH010000019.1:855795-869150 GCA_019843965.1 Rhynchomys soricoides
AAGAAGAAGAAGAAGAAGAAGAAGAAGAAGAAGAAGAAGAAGAAGAAAAGCAGAACATTTAGTGAAAGGAGACATTTTTAATGTGGACTTCTCCATTCTAACTGGCTTAATGTATGACTTGAAGCAAATCACTTAACCATCTTAAATATCACTTTCCAGTATTGACTTAGAAAGGCTCTCAGGAGGACTCTAAGGATCATAATGGAGAAAGACTTTGCTTGGTCCATATATCTCACTGTAAAGTGTATACAGAGCCATTACTGTCTTCTAAGATGAATCCAAAAAGTTGTTAAAAGAGTAATGAGTTCTGTGGATATAGTTATAAATTTAGCAGAGAGCCTGCCTAATCTTTAGCACTGGGACTTGTTAGAGTACACTTGTAATACTGGAACTCAGAAGGTAGAGGCAAGAAAGTTCATGGTTATCTTAGGATGTGTGAGACTTTACCTCAATCATCATCATCATCATCTCATCATCATCATCCATGTTCAGTGGCTTACGATGGTAATTTTTGCACTCAGGATTCTGAGGAAGGAGGGCATGGTGAGTTCAAGACCAGCTTGAGCCATAAAGAGAACCACTGGCAAAACCCACCACCCTCTAAAAAGAAAACTCAGCATTGCTTAAATACTATGCCAAAACTGTTCTTAAGAGTTTTAGTTATCTCTTCTGCGTCTCGGCAGGAAACAGCTGAACTCTGACCACCACTGTGGTCAATATTGATTACTACTGTGGTAGATTTTTTTTTTTCTGCATAAATGTCTACTAACAAGCCTCTCATCCTTGCATGAGCATACTGGTTCTCCTGTCAAAATGTGAACTTTTTTCTCTTGTTGAATACTGGGGTTAAGTTACTTGCTTTGACCAGTAAAGTGAATTACAAGTGTCTTCCACTTCTGTGTCTAGGCTGTAAGAGACTTGCAGCTTCGGCTTCCTCCCAAGGATATAAATAAGGCCAGGTGTGCTGCTGCAGCGCTCCATAGAGAGACAGGTCTACTTCTTTCCTCACAGCATTCTAGAAACCCTATCTGACAATTACATGTATAAATGAAGTAAGTTTGTACAGTTCAAACCTAGCAAGCTAGTAACTAAATATAGAGTTATGTAACACCATCTGGAACAACAACAACAAAAAAAACTACTTGGTTGGGCCTAGTTGATTTAGTATTGGGTTGGATTGTTATGTATGCTGAAAAACAAGCCCATAAATGACTGGGACCAACACAACCATCCCAAAGAACAGATATATTCCTAATATATAGGGGCATGGAGCTAGAGAAGCCGGAAGGATTTACTAGAGAGTCTTGCAGTAACAGTAAATTGCAGACTTGTGGCCAGTTCTACTGCAACTTAAGTCCTGGAAGTTTCTTACCACTATGTCTGCTTAAAGACGAATACAGACGGGGATGGAGAGGTGACTCAGCAATTAAGACCATTGAAAGATCTTCTTCCAGAGGATAGGGTTTGAGTTCCAGCACCAACACAACTGCTTACAACAGTCTGTAACTCCAGTTTCTGGGGAGATCTGATGCCTTCTTATGGCCTCTGTAGGAACCAGCTATGAGAATGGTGCATAGCTGTACATGCAGAAAAATACCCTACACATAATATAAAAGAAATATTTATATCAATAAGGAAATATATATGCCTCAAACTGAGAAATCTACCTGCCTCTGCCTCATAAGTGCTGGGATTAAAGGCGTGCGCCACCACTGCCCAGCTCCAAAATTGTCATTTTTAAATATTGGTACATATATTTATTTACTTAGTGTGTGTGTGGATTTGAGTGTGTACATATGACTACATGCCTTGTTGCACATATAGAATTTGTAGGAATTGATCCTCTTCTTCTATAATGTAGGACCCAAGGATTGAACTCAAATCTTGAGATTTGGCTGCATGTGTTTTTACTCACTGAGCCATCTAGTCAGCTCAGTATCGTAGATTATACTTCACAGCATGTGGCATCTATTGCTGCTACGTTATAAACAGCATAAAAATGTGTGATTGTTTAAAACTCTCCTCCTGTTGGATGCAGGTGCTCAAGCCCCTGCTGAGCCATGACAGGTCTTCATTATTCCAGTTTCATCTTTTGTTGCATTCTCTGCTAAAGTTATTCCTCAATTTCAGTCTCCACCTCAGCTTCCCTAGTGCTGGGGTCGTAGGCTTGCACCACCACACCCAGCATTCTCCTTCATATTTCTCATGAATGTGAACAAGTTCTAAGTCTATGTTGATGTTGGAACTCTATCTGGAAAGGGTATGACATCAAGTTACCATCGTTAATATCTGAAGCTTCTTCAGTGAGGAAACTGTGAAGACCCATCCCTGAGACCAGTCATTCTCAATCTTCCTGATGCTGCGACCCTTTAATACAGTCCCTCATGTTGTGGTAATCCCAACCATAAAGTTATTTTTGTTGCTACTTCATAACTGTAAGTTTGCTACTGTTATGAATCATAATTTAAATATCTGTGTTTTCCCATGTTTTTAGGCAGCCCCTGTGAAAGGATCATTTGACCCCACAAAGGAGTCATGACCCACAGGTTGAGAACCACTGCTTTAAGAGCCTGCCCATACAGGAGAGGGAACTGCACACACTAAAGGAGGGCTGCTCCCAAATGGATAATCATGTGGCACATTCAGCATTCTGGGAACAACAGCAGTGGAGGCTTTTGCAATTTAAAATATACACACAACACACACACACATCCCAGGCACAGTAAAGCATATCATGGCAGAAGAAAGCCCAGCTCACTCTAAGAGAAAGGAGCCCTGGCTTTGGAGGTAAAAGCCAGGGGTGGGACAGATCAGGCTGATATGGTGACAGTACTCTAAAGTCTACTCAGAGATTTAGGCTTTAGCCAGCTTTATCATCCTTCTGGCTCATCTTCCTCCAGGTCTAATATGGTAGCTGTACTGGCTGGTTTTGTGTGTCAACTTGACATAAGCTGGAGTTATCACAGAGAAAGGAGCTTCAGTTGAGAAAAATGCCTCTATGAGATCCAGGTGTAAGGCATTTTCTCAATTAGTGATCAAGGGGGGAGGACCCCTTGTGGGTGGTGCCATCCCTGGGCTGGTAGTCTTGGGTTCTATAAGAAAGCCAGCTGAGCAAGCCAGGGGAAGCAACTCAGTAAGAAACATCCATCCTGGTGTCTGCATCAGTTCCTGCTTCCTGACCTGCTTGAGTTCCAGTGCTGACTTCCTTTGGTGATGAACAGCAATGTGGAAGTGTAAGCTCAATAAACCCTTTCCTCCCCAACTTGCTTTTTGGTCATGCTGTTTGTGCAGGAATAGAAACCCTGACTAAGACAGTAGCTAAAGAAAGCCATTATAGGCAGAAGGCAGGAGAGAGATTAAAAAAAAAAAAGGCTATACTAGTTGACTTGTAAAAAAGGTTACTTAGGGTTCAGTAGTTAGGAATGTTCCTTGTTGTTGCCACTCATAGCTCACAACCACCTGTAGCTCCAGTTCCAGGGGACCTGATACCTTCTACTGGCCTATATGGGTACTGCACACATATCACACACACACTCATACCATATATATATATATACATATATATATATGTGTATATATATATATATATATATACACACACCTGATTTTAGTCAGGTGTGGTGACATATGCCCTAATTTCAGCATTTGGGAGACAGAGGCAAGTGGATCTCAGTAAGTTTGAGGCCATCCTCATCTACAGTCCTGGTCCCAGTGGGTTCTGGGCTACTGGGCTAGTCAGAGAGACCTTGTCTCAAAAGTAATAATGATGCTACTGCTACTGAATTTTGAGATTATAATATAATTACATTCTCCCTTCTCTTTCCTTCCTCCAGCCCCTTCCATGCATCCTTCTTGCCTTCAATCAAATCTGAGGCTTTTTTTTCTTTCATTTTCATTACATATATGTGTTTGTCTTAGGATTTTACTGCTGTGAGCAGACAGGGCGACCAAATGCAAGTCTTACAAAGGACAACATGTAATTGGGGCTGGCTTACAGGTTCAGAGGTTCAGTCCATTATCATCAAGGCGGGAACATGGCAGCATCCAGGCAGGTATTGTTAGGAGGAGCTGGCAGTTCTACATCTTCATTTGAAGGCTGTCAGTGGAAGACTGGTTTCCAGGCAGCTAGGAGGAGGATCTTAAAGTCCTCACCCACAGTGACACACCTACTCCAACAAGGCCACACCTCCAAATAGTGCCACTCCTTGGGCCAAGCATATACAAACCATCACAGTGTTTGTATATATTCCTAAATATATAAATACAACCTGCTCAATCCATAGAATGTTACTTGTATGTATATGTTTTCAGGGCTGACCGTTTGGTATTGGATAACCACTGGTCTCTTTCCTGGGAAGACTTTCTCCCTCTCTCAGCATTCCTTAGTTGCCTTTACTTGAAAGGCTGGAAAGATGGCCTAGTCATTGAGAACACATACTGCTCTTTCAGATGACCCAAGTTTGATTCCCAACATGAATGTCAGGCATCTCACAACTACCTGCAACTCCAGTTCCAGGGGATCCAATGCCTGTAATGTTTAGAGGCACCCAAACTCCCATGCAGAAACACACACACAGACACATATGATCAAAAATAAATCTTTAAAAGTAATAAAAAGGGGGGAAAAAGACTCCTGAAGCCAGACAGTGTGGCACATGCTTGTAATTTCAAAACTCAAGAGGAAGGGCCAAGAAGCTCACTAGTTTGGACTCCATGGTGTTTTCCAGTTGAGCCAGCTGCTTTCTGTTTCTTACCTTGAGGGTTGGAGTACATGTGAGAGTGGGTTCCTGAGACACTCTTACTTAAAATCATTGGCCAGAACTTAATTTCATGTGTTCTGCTTTGAGAGGGGAGAGTTAGTATAGCCTTCATTCTAGGTGATCATGTGGCCCTGAAAACCAAATATTTTTCTCCAGAAGAAGCAAACTGGATACAGAGACAACTACTGGTCACTGTGACCCCTCAAGAGGAAGGGAACACAGAGTGAAAGCTGATAGAGCCCCATGTCACAGTATACGATTGTGCAGACAGACACATGACAAAGTACGTAAGGAGGTCGATTCATTCCACATCACAGGGTAAGATGAGCCAAAAGCTTTCCTTGCACCTGACCTCAGTGACACAGTTAAGTAAGCCACATGTCCATTCCCTTCCTCCCGTCTCCTTCCAGGCCATGAGTGCTTACTAGTTTTCTACAGAACAGGTAACACGAAATGTGTCTCCACATTTTGTGGTTTGTTTAATAGACTTAATTTTCTTCTTTTGAGACAGGATTTCACTATGTAGCTAGGAACTCCATACACAGGTAAACCAGACAGGCCTTGAATTTACAAAGATTCATCTGCCTCTGCCTCCCAAGTGCTGGGACCACACCCAGCCTAGACTTAAATTCTTTAACATCAGCACTAGGATGTGAATGAGTCCTTCAAAGCTAAAATTTAGAGACTAAATGCAACATTATTTAGAGACGTGACTTTTAAGGGATGATAGGGATGATAGCTCAATTGGTACAGTGCTTGCCTAGCAAGCATGAAATCCTGGGTTCAATTCCTAGTACTGTATAAACCTTTTGACACATCCCTATAGTCCCAGCACTCAGGAGGTGGACGAAGGAAGATCAGAAGTTCAGGGTCATTATTAAGGAACACACAAATTCCTGCATACCCTGGGTTATGGGAACTCCTGTCTCAACAAAGAAGCCAAGAAATGCCCCTATGAATGGATTAACAGCCATTGTTGTGAGACCTGGGTCCCCGTGAGAGGATGGCTGTGGCCCTACCTTACCCACGCATTTCACAAGTGCCCTTCTCTTCTCAGTGGGATGATGCAACAGAAAAACCCTCAGCCTTGGATATCTCCATCTTTATTTTATGACGTGGAATTCACAGAGTTCCACCCGTCTCTGCTTCCCCAGTGCTGGGATTAAGGGCGTGCCTCACTGCACCTGGCTTCGGGTCCACTCTTTGCCCCATACTTTCAGTTGGTTTGACAGAGGCTTAATGGTAAGTGGTCACCACTATGGTATTGTCCAGAATAGTTCACTACCCTAGAGATTGCCTGTGTTGTATTTATTCATTCCTTGGTCCTTTTTCTCAGATTCTTAGCAACCATTGGTCTGGTTCTGTCTCCATGGTTTTTGTTTTTCATTATGTCATATAGCTGAGATCTATAGTGTGTAGCCTTTACAGACTGGTTCCCCCCAACCCAGGGTTGTGCTAGGGTTAGAACCCAGGACCAAAAGGGTTAGAATCAGGCAAAGCCTCAACCACTGAGATCTATCCCTAAAATCAGTTTGCTTTCTTTCTCCCAGGAGCTGCATCTAAGATTCCTCTCTGTCTATTTTGTGGATTAATACCTGATTTCTTTTTAGCCCTAACATTCCATTACGGAAGTTTCTTTATTCCCCATTGAAAGACCATCCACTTACTTTGAGTAATGAATGAAGCTGTTCTGTGTAGACTTTTGTCTGGACACACATCTTCAACTCATATGCCAAATACCAGGAGACCCAGTTGGTGGGTCATGCAGTTAAGAGATTTCTTAGTTTCATAAAAAGAAATGTTGGGTCATCTTCCCAAGTGTTTGTGGGGTCCTGAATTCCTGAAGTACTGAGCACCTGTGCCCTGCAGCAGAGTTTGGTGTTATCAGTGGGGCTTAGTCATTCCAAGTATGTTCTCGTCATTTCAGCTTGCATCTCCCCAGTGATGCTTGCTGTGGAACATCTTTCTAATGTTCATCTGATGTCTGTGTGCCTTTGGTGAGGTGCCCTCTTCAATCTTGCTCATCTTGAAATCAAGTTGCTTTCTTATGATTGAGTCATGAGAACTCTTTGTATATTTTAGATACTAATCCTCCATCAGATAATGTTTGGAAAGCACATTCTTCCAGCTTAGGATTTGTCTCTCGTCCTTCTTCACTTTAGCCCAGGCTACCTGAAACTTGCTATGCAGCCCCAGCTGGCCTGGAATTCATAGCAATCCTCCTGCCTCTGCTTTGAAGTTTTGGAGTTGCAGGAATTAGCGCATATTGCATTATAGACAAGGTCAATGAGTCCGTTTCTTCTTTCCTGTCATTTTATCTAACACTGGCTCATCCCTCTGACCACAGAAAATCCAGATGAAAGCATGGGAACAAGATACAACACCAAGAGCACAGTCCATGAAAGAAAACAATTATCTTGAGCAGGAGGATTGCTTGAGCCTGGGGACTTGAGATCAGCCTGAGCAATGCAGTGAGACCTTCCCCCCCTTTCCCCTACAAATGGGGGTGGGTTTGAGTAAAGTGCTTGTGCAAGCCTGATGGCCAGAGTTACTCTCAGTTCAGATTCCCAGAACCCACATAAAAGACGAGCATGAGCCAGGCATGGTGGGAAACAAAGGTAGGCAGATCTCTGAGTTTGAGGCCAGCCTGGTCTACATAGTGAGATTGTATTCCACACCTCCCCCCACCCCCAAAGCAGCTGGGTGCAAGTAATGCAAGCAGCAGTGATCCCAGTACACCCCTAGATAAAAGCAGAGACCAGAGAGCTTGTGGAAGCTTTCAGGGCTGCTAACCTGGCACACACAAATGCGAACACAAGGCACCCTGTCTTGGAGTCTAAGAGTGAGGACACACACGTGAGGTTGTCTTCTGACCTCCACATATGTTCTGCTGTGGTCTTCCTTCCCATACACACAATTTTAAAAAACATTTTATTTTATGTGTCATTCATTTTGGCTGTATGTAGGTACACCCTGTACATGCTGTTCTTGAGGAGGGCCAGAAGAGAACATTCGATCCCTCGGAAGTGGTTACAGACAGTTGTGACTGGGAACCTAAGTCAGGTCCTCCAAAAGAGCAGTAAGTGCTCTTAACCACTGAGCTTTCTGTCTAGTCCCCAACAAAATAGGTTTTGTTTTGTTTTGTTTTACAATTAAAAACTGGGATTGGCAAAATGGCTCAGCAGATAAAGGTGTTTGCCACCAAGCCTGAGTTTAACGCTGGAACCCACATGGTGGAAGGAAAGGACCAACTTCTCTACACATTGTCCTTTGACCTCCCCATGAGCGCTATGGTACATCCCACCCCTGCAAAATACATCATAAAGTTTAAAATGTAAAAACTGTCCAGTTGTGGTAGCATGCACCTATGCTCTTGGCCCTCGGGAGGCAGAGGCAGAAGAATCAGGAGTTTAAGACCAGCCTGGGCTACATAGTGAGACCCTGTCTCGAAAAACAATAATTTAAAAATTTACAAAGGACAAGTTGTTAAGAACATGAAGCCAGGCCTGCCTCTATCAGCCTTTACCACGAGATCCACACAACAAAACAACCCTAGAAAGCAAAAGTTTATGCTAATAAATTTTCTTTCACTTGTCTGAAAACTACCTGGCGTTTAACTAGCCATGGCTGGGCTGAGCTACATTTGGTGCCGACCTGAAGGCTGGTCCAGGTTTGCACCTCAAGTTGTTCATTTTCCTTGGGCCATTTCCTAATCAGGGAAGAAGGCTGGAGGGTAAGACCAGAAACAACATTCTAAGTTTCTGTTTCTTTCACTTTTGCTAATGTTCCATTGGCCAAAACCACATGGCTAAGCTCAACATCAGTAGGGCAAGGACAGGTGCACCTCCTGTGTATTACTGAACAGAAACAGAATAAATTTCTTTTTTTTTTTAAATTTTTTTAAAAAAATTATTTATTTATATTATGTACACGGTCGCTGTCTTCAGACACACCAGAAGAGAGCATCAGATTCTACTAGATGGTTGTGAGCCACCATGTAGTTGCTGGGAATTGAACTCAGGACCTCTGGAAGAGCAGTCAGTGCTCTTAACCGCTGAGCCATCTCTCCAGCCCCAGAATAAGTTTCTATTGCAAGGTTGTAAGTAAGACGCTGGGCTTTGCTTTCAGACTCCAAAGTATGTATTCCAAACGACAAAGTGAGAAAGTGATTAATTAGCTAACAAACCGGGTAAGTTGTGATGCGTGTGTACACAATTATAAATATGAGGTATACACATAAGCATATATATATATTATAGGTGATAGTGGTTTTAGATTTTGTTCGTGGTTCCTGTTTTATAACTTCCTCCTCAAGTCAGGTATAAAAGCTAAAATATGTCTTCTCTAAGTAGATCGTAGAAACTCCATTTTGATCCCCCTGCCTTTCTGACTGAGAAGCTGGCCATCAAGACCACTGTCATGCAGTATGTGATAAGGGTCTCCTCACTCCATCCTAACCCATAGCCTGAAGGTAGGGAAGCTACACAGAGAGGAAAAAAAATCTTTCTATGGCCTCGCTGGACTTCCCACCCAGTTTATTGGCAATCACACCTAGGCAATAAAGTCTCCATAAAACTCTGAAGGACAGGGTTCAGAGAGCTTCCAGACAGCTGGATATGTGGCGATTTCTGTCATGTGACAAGCATGAAGAGGACATGGAAGTGCCACGTGGTCCCTTTCCCACTGTGCATTTTGTCATCTTTTCCATTGCTGTATCCTTTATGATAAAACAATAAAATCCCATTCTCTTCTCGAGTTCCCTGAGCAGCTTGAACAGATTAAGGAACCTAAAGAGGGAGCCTTGGGGAGCCTGTGATAGGCAGCTGGTCAGGGCCCACATAAAACAACCTGTAGCTTTCATCTGTCCACCAAATGTGGAGTTACTGAGCCCCCAACCTGGGAATCTGACGGTACCTCCAAGTAGCTAGGTTAAGAACTGAGGTAGAAGAAAGGACACCTTACTCAGTGGGTGACGTGGCTGTGGGGTGCCTGTTAGGGAGTGATCTCTGTACCTTTTAGGGTCATAGAAATGTTGGTGGTACTGTGAAAACAGAACAGTCATCTTGTTTCTCTCCTTAGGATGGATTAAAACCCAGCCACCTTAGTCTTCACTGTTGTTAGACCCAGTTC
Organism: Rhynchomys soricoides; assembly: GCA_019843965.1. Lineage (NCBI taxonomy): Eukaryota > Metazoa > Chordata > Mammalia > Rodentia > Muridae > Rhynchomys > Rhynchomys soricoides. Next base: position 865,686 of record JADRCH010000019.1, read on the forward strand.
TTAAGGTTAGACTGAGGGATGCAGACGGAGTTCAGCAAGTTCAGGGTTCTAGGGGATGCTGTAATGTAGATCCTTTGGGAGATGCAGTAATACAGAAGTGTCATTGCACTGTCGCATTGTCACCGTTCCATCTCACCCCCATGACAAAAGCTTATTGCTAAGAATTTTTAGCTGAGGTGATATGCAGAAAGTGTCTACCACCTTTTTGTCCCCTCTACTTCCTATCAGGTCTCCACCCTGGCCACCAAGAGTGTCCCTTTCAAAGTACTAGGTCCTTCTCAGCAGTTTCCACCTTCAGACCCAACATCTCCTGCAGTGATGAAGACCATCTCAGCAGTCATGATGACTGTGTGGCCACAGGAAATGGCCATCATCCTGAGGGAAGTCTACATGTATCAATGTGGCTTAACAAGCGAGAAATAATAAGTAGTGTCTTGACATTCCCAGTGTCTGGGAGGCAAAACCATACAGCATCCAGACACCAGTGTGGTAGGCATAGTAATGGTCCCTCAAAGGTATGCATGTGAATCCCCAGAAGCTGAGAAAAATGCTGCTGCCTTGGCAAGGGGGACTTTGCAAATGTGATTAAGGATCGTGAAGTGAAAGGATTATTTTGGCTAATTTAGGTGAGTCCAGTGTAATCACTTTAAAGAGGATGCAGTAGATGAAGATCGGGGAGACCAGACAATGGAAGCAGAGCTTGGAGTGGTGTGCAGAAACATGAGCCAGGGGTGAGGGCCACAAGCCTCTGGAAGCCAGAAAAGGCAAGGAAGGAATCCCTGCCCTTGAGTCTCCAGGGCCAGCACAGCCCTCCCAGCCCATTTCAGAAACTCGCCCACCTTTCCCACTTTGAGATGATAACCACATGCTCTAGGAAGCCACCCAAGCTTGTGGGGACTTGTTACCAGAACAAAAGGAAGCCGACACAGCCAGCAAGTATTTGGGGACAGTTAGAAAACCCTCAGCATTACTTCTGCCCTTTCTCTTTCTTATGCATAGGTGTATGTGTGTATGCATGTTTGTGTGTATGCGGGTTTGTGTGCACATGTGTGTACATGTATGTACAGGTCAGAGGATAACTTCAAGTGTCATTCTCCAGAAGGCCACCCATCTTCTTTGAGATGAGTCTCTCATTGACTTGGACCTCACCAATTAGCTAGATTGGCTGGATAGTGAGCCCAGACATCCTCTGGTCTCCACTCCCCTCACAGGGATGACAAATGCTCACCAGCACACCTAGCATTTTTACACAGGTTCTGAAGATGAACTTGGATCCCTATGCTTGCAGGACAAGCATGTTACTGACAGAGCCATCTCCCCACCTGGAATCTAGCTTGTCTTCATACTTCCTGCCTCTGGGAAGGTCATTCTCCTTTCTGATATGCCACACAAAAGGAAAGCAAACACATTTGGGAACAGAGAAGCTGACCTTGGGGAAAGCCTTTGACATTCATATCTTTTATTTAAATACTATTTTAACAGTCTCCCACTTAGATCACAGCTATAGATTGAATTCAGTCATTCCAGGCAAATGAGAAATACCAACTTGGAGGCCCTGAGAATGGCGGATTGCATATGACTAGAGTCAAAAAGAGATTGTGACGTCCTCCCCACCCGTTTGACAGCTGGAGTGTGGGGGGTGGTGTCTGAGAGTGGGCCCAGCAGGTTGGGCATGTCAAGGCACTGATGAGGCTCTGCTCATGTCCTTCCTGCCCATCAAGGCTGCTGCTGATACTGGCTCTCCGTGGCTGTGTAGAAATCATCCAGCACACTCTGGATGTATTCGAAGGTGGGCCGTTCCTCTGGGCGGTTCTTCCAGCAGCGGATCATGATACTGTAGAGCTCTTCTGGACAGTTATCTGGTCGAGGCATACGGTAGCCATGCTCTAGTGCCCGGATCACCTCTGGATTTGACATACCTGAGAAAGAGGTGTGGAATTAAGTGTGTGTGTTGGGGAGGGGTGGCAAATGCAGCTGCAGTTATCATCTAACTATGTCAGAAAGATACAGAAACTAACTGTCTAATTGCTAAGTTTGTCCAGCCACCAAGGCATGCCAGATCTCTTTTGTTGTTGTTGTTGTTTGTTTTTGTTTTGTTGTTGTTGTTGTTGTTTTGAGACAAGGTTTCTCTGTGTAGCATTGGCTGTCCTGGAATTCAATCTGTAGACCAGGATGGCCTCAAATTCAAACTGAAGAGATTCTCTGGCCTTTGCCTTCTGGGTGCTGGGATTAAATGTGAGCACCACCAGTGTCTGGCAATGCCAGACCTCTTAAGGTAGCAGAACATTAACCAGCCTACTGTGTCTGCATTTCTTGGTCTGGGATTTATTTACCTATCTATCTATCTATCTATCTATCTATCTATCAATTTATTTATTTTTGAGACAGGGCCTTACTATGTAGCCCTGACTATCCTAAAGCTCACTCTGTAGACAAGCTGGCCTCAAACTCACTGAGATCCACCTGCCTTTGCCTATGGCAGGACTAAAAGTGTGGGCCACCATGCCTGGCTGTCCACTAGTTCTGTTAATTTCAGCCTCAGACATCCAAATGGATGTAGGTTGTATAATCTGCTGCCTGGATTTTACTAGTGTGCCCACAAAACAAATGGCCAGATGCAAGGTCACTCTGAACAGGATTGTTTCCATATTCTCAGCTCACATCTGTTATCTGTTATCTAAAGCAACCAGGAAATACCTATGATCACCAACTTTACTTTTAGTTTTAGGTTTTGTTTTTTTTTTTAAACTTGGGGGAGGAGGGCTGAAGAGATAATTCAGTGATTAAAAGCAAAAAAACAACAAAACAAAAAAGGTTAAACATTGTAGTTGGATGTCTATATATCCCCTCAAGTGAGTCAACCCAAGTTTCCACAGCTTCTTCACTGCCCGGTCAGCCCTCTTTGGCTCTCTTTGCTTCTTATGAAATGTGGCCAAGTTCGTCAGCTTATTTCTGTTGTCTATGCCAGCACCTGCCCCAGGTGCCCATGTGCCACCACCTGTCCCAGCTGCCCATGTGCCACCACCTGTCCCAGCTGCCCATGTGTCACCTTGATCACATACTCTCACCCATTCCCACTGGACAGAAGCCTGCCCCCTCAGATTTATTTATTTGTATTTTATGTGTATGAGTGTTTTTCCTCCATGTATATGTGTACATATATACACTACATGTATACTGGTGCCTTCATAGGCCAGAACAGGATATCAGATCCCCTGGAACTGGAGTGAGATGGTTGTGAGCTGCCACATGGGTGCTAGGAACTGGACCCCCATTCTCTGGAAGAGCAAGTATTCTCAACCTCTGCATACATCTCTTAAAAGTGGAGATTATCCAGGTATATGCTATATGCCTTTAGTCCCAGCACTTAGGCAGAGGCAGGAGGCAGGAGGCAGGAGGCAGGAGGCAGGAGGCAGGAGGCAGGAGGCAGGAGGCAGGAGGCAGGAGGCAGGAGGCAGGAGGCAG
>JADRCH010000019.1:869160-890958 GCA_019843965.1 Rhynchomys soricoides
GGCAGGAGGCAGGAGGCAGGAGGCAGGAGGCAGGAGGCAGGAGGCAGAGGCAGAGGCAGAGGCAGATGAGTTTCTGGGACTTCAAGGCCAGCCTGGTCTGCATATCAAGTTCCAGGCCAGCCGGAGCTATAGAATAAGAGTGTCTCAAAAAAAAAAAAAAAAAAAAAAAAAAAAAAAGAAAGTTGTCTTCCTCTCAGCCTCGTGCCACCTCATGGCTTCCTAGACACTTGAGCGAACACCCACAGCCATCCACATACCCAGGCCATGCCAGTTCTGTCCTCCCCAGATCTTCCCATCCACCTCCTGCTCAAACAGCTGAACTCTGATTGTGTGAGTGCAGTAAGGTGTGGGAAAGAAGAAACAGCCAGTAAACCCCTTATAGGAAGCCGAGGGATGGTGGAGGGCAGTACCTCTGATTGATATGAGAAAGGTGGAGAGGGACTGGGGGAAGATCAAGAGCTAAGTTTAATAGACATCCTGACAAGATGGGCCACTGCCAGGTTGGGCTCTAGACACACCCCTAAGTCCATGTCCCTTTTCCTACCAGGGTAAGGGATCCGGCCATAGGTGACAATTTCCATCAGCAGGATACCAAAGGACCAGACATCTGACTTGATAGTGAAGGAACCAAAGTTGATGGCTTCAGGAGCTGTCCACTTGATGGGGAACTTGGCTCCTGCAGGGTTGAACAGAGCAGAGTCAAGGTGAGTCTGGGGAGCAGTGAGGGCTGGGGCTCTCCTAGGTGAGAGGAATCAGGATGGGGCACCTGCTGCCCCCTACAAACAGTGATGTCCTTGCAACGTGCCCCCTCCCCCAGATCCCATGGTATCAGGGGACATTTGTCCTGAGGACACACAGCTGAAGCGAGGAGGAGCGGAGCTGTGGATATAATGTGGGAGATCACTCTGGGGGCTACATCCATCCTTGGCTCAGTTGATGCCTGTTAAACTGTAACTCTGAAACGTGGAGTCCTAGAGGTCTTTGGAGATGAAGACCTCCAGGGGGCTTGAGTCTAGGTCACAGCTGATAGCTCCACCCATCCACTCTCCAGCTATGGGGTGCAGGAGAGGACTTCAGCTGTCATCTGAGGTTTGCCCTAGTCACTGAGTGTCTCTTCCCTCCCTTCCTCTAGCATGATTTGATTAGCAGTTTGTCTTAATTACGGTATAATTGGTGACCATGGTCTACAGGATATATAAATGCCCCTTGATTCAAGATTATGATATACCCACTGTAAGGCAAAAACCAGAAGTAAAAAATGCCTCAAACACATAGTTGCTGAACATTGTGACTCAGCAACTGCATATTATGGCTATTTTTGTTTCTTCTGGTGATCGCTTGGCTCAATCAGAGCGGTAGCTCACTGCTCTGGTTCATCATGATGGAGGACAGCATATCACTAGACTTGGAAAGAGATCAAAATCCAAAGGGAGAGCACATTCATTATTCATTCATTCACTCACTCATTTTTATGAGACAGGCTCTCCCATAGCCTACCCTGGCCTCACTACATAGCCTAGATAGGATGGCCTTGAATTCCTGACCCTTCTTCATCCTCTTCCCTAGTATCCAGACTGGATGCATGTACCACCATGCCCACCTTTGCATCATTTATTCTTAACGCAACTACTTCTGTACCATCAAAATGTTGAAATTCACAATGTTGGAGATAAATGACTGGGCTCTCGATCACTCTCTGCTGCCACCTACTGTCCATGACCTATCATGGCTGGCAGAGAACACAGGCTGAGTGCTGAGGGGCAGGAACATCAGTTGCCAAACTGCAGGGCTGTAGGGCAGAAGGAGCTAGAAGGCTGCAAGCAGTTCCATCTCAAAGACTTCAGCAGGACAGTTGGTTTCATGGCTAGAATGGTCCTACAGGCTAAGTGGCTAGACCGCCATAGCCGATGGTTTAATGTCTGTAAGGTGCACATCACCCTAAACAGCCATAAGCCTGGGAGCCTTTCAGAGCCAGACATAAACCTGATTGGCTTCATCACAAAAGTAGCAGCATCAGGGGAAGACCAAGGCCTAGGGATGGAACTGAGGACATAGCCCTGGACCCTTGCTGTAGTACAAACTGCCACGTTGACTCTGTTGCCTCCACTTAGGGTTAGATCCAGTGTCACTGCCAACACCAGTAACTGAGGCCTTTCCCCTGTGCCACTCTTTACTTGAGGCCCCTGTCACATGATGCTAATTTGAATTAGTGCTCCTTGTCTTTTCAACACCATCTCAGTTGAGTCTGTTTTCTTCCCTAATTCACTTTCCATGCGGCTGTGATAGACGACGGTTAAAGTCCCACCACAGGCCCCAGTGCCACACCCCTTTATGTGATGAAAATGCTTGTGCTTTTAGGTGTCCCATAAAACTATCTTTCAAACCACATACTGAGCCACTGCTAAGTAAGAGGCCAGCTGTATGTTTTTTGGAATTTGGTGAGGCTTGTATTATGGCTGAGTAAGCAATTAAGTATTGAAAATTCTCAGCCTTAAAGGATATATCCACATCACACCTTCTCCTTCAGAGATCATCCAGGAAGAGGCAGTAGAAAGATCGTAAAGCCATAGACAGTGGAGGAATGCTGTAAGAGAGGATTTTCTGGATGACAGGGCCATAGCACTCAAGACCCCAAGCTGCTGTGACTGCCTGCACAAGACCAGCACAAGATCAAGCTGAACAAAATCTCAGCAGAGAGGAGAGGTCATCCTCTGAAATCCCACCCCTAGCTGATCAGCTATTAGCAGTTGCGGTTGCTGGAGGGTGGGTGGGTGGGAGAGTCAGTTTTTGTCAGGTTTTGAGGATGCCACTTGCAGGAGTCAGTTCTCTCCTTCCACTACATGGATCCTGGGGCTTGAACTCAGGTCCTCAAGCTTGGCAGCAGACACTTTTACTCAGCCAATTTGCCGCTCCTTTTCTTTTTAAAAACTGGTATTTTAAAACGACTTATTTTATGTGTAGGGGTATTTTGCCTGCATGTATGTTATGTGTACCACATGCATGTCTAGTACCCTTAGCATCCAAAAGAGAGTGCTGGATCTCATGAACTGGGGTTAGATGACTGGGAGCCACCATGTGGGTGCCAGGACCCAGGTCCTTTGCAAAAGCAGCAAGTGATCTTAACCACAGAGCCATCTCTCAAGCTTCTCCCTTCCTTTCAGAAGACAGGGTCTCCATATCCCAGGTTGGCTCCAATTCGTGGTAATCCTCATCCTCCTGAGTGCTGGGATTCACAGCCCAACTCTAAGTCAGCTATATTCTTTATGTCTTACGTTTGTGTGGTACTAAGCTCAAACCCAGATCTTGAGCATGCCTGGTCAGCACTCTGCCACCAAGCCACATCCTCAGCCACATTCTTAAACATCTAGAGAGTTTTCTCCATATTCCACTTATTCTTTATAGATTTAGATTATATATATCCAACTTTTCATTGTATTTTTGTACTTAGTTTAAACATCAAATCATAACACATCAAATGGTGTGCGTGTGTGTGAGTGCGTGCATGCGTGTGTGTTTTACTGAGCCTAGTACATACACATGCTAGGCAAGTGTTCTACCACAGAACTACAGCCCCTTTACTTTTCATTTTTAGACAGGGTCAGTAACTACCCTGGGAGGCCTTGAACTTGTGATCTCAGTCTCCAGAGTAGTCTGGATTATAAGATTGCACCTCTAGACCCAGCTAAAGTATACAGATACTTAAGCTCTAACTTTGATGGTCTGTAGCTAAGTAGCCCCTGGGATCATCATTTGATGATAAAGATGCAGCCTTCAGAAGGCTCCTTCCAGCTGCTCTGGAGCAGTACCTCCCTGCTTCAGCTAGCACTCCCCCCACCTCCCTTCACAGCTTTGTTGGTATAAGTGAATTTTACAGCTTTAATGATATATAATTCACAAGCCATAAAATCCACACATTTAAAGTATATATTCCAATGATTTTTTAAAGACAGGGTTTCTCTGTGTAGCCCTGTCCAGGCTGTCCTGGAACTCACCCTGTAGACCAGGCTGGCTTTGAATGCAGTGCTGGGATTAAAGGTACAGCCACCACCCCATCACATGTCATCCAGCCCCAATCCCTGGCACTCAGAACCCCTTTCTTGAGTCTCCCACCCAGCCCAAGGCAACCACTGCTCCATTCTGGGAATTTCATATCAAGGGTAACAGGTATCTATCTGTATTGGTGCCTGGCCTCTACTTGGCATGCTCCCGAGGCTTCCGACAGTTCTTTCCATTTGTCACAGACACTATGGTGGTATGGATACTCACATGTTCTCCATCTGTCCATCAGCTGATGGGCATCAGTTACGGTGTTTCAGTATGGGGCTACCATGAAGAATACTAGGAACTTCACACATAACTTTTGCCTGGTTTTGGAATCCATGTATGTTGGAGCCTCGTGGCATCTACTCTGTTTAGATACACTTCTTTCATTTGAACGTCACGCCTCCCCTTTAGTTGCATGTGGCATTGGTGTGTGGTGTGAAGGGGGTGAAGCCTATGGTCTTCCATGTTAGTGAGGCCTCCACCACTGAGTGCCATCCCCAGCACTTGGTGTGGGTTCTTAAATGCTGTGTGGGACTACATTATGTGTGTGACACAGCTGATATGCACACTCAATCTGTGGACATTTAGATGGTTCTGTTTTTGTTTCCTGGGCATAAAGTTACTCTCACCTCTCACTGCTACCTGCACTTGCTGAAGTCTTTATATCAATCTGCTCTGAAATGTCCCTTTTCAAGTCTTGTGTGATATTAACATTGCCAACCTGGCAGGATCTAGAATCGCCTAGGAGTCGACCCCCGGGGTGTATTTGTGAAAGACTTTCTACACAGGGCTAATTGAGGTGGGAAGACCCATCCTGAATGTGGGCAGTGCCTTCCATGGGTTGAACACCAGCATCTGTCTGCCTGCCTCCTGATTTGATGCAAGAGTTAGTCTAGGACAGATCTTTGCCCTTTCCAGAAGGGCAGCCTTCCCTACCTTCCCGAGCTGTGTACTCATTGTCCTCGATGATCCGTGCCAGTCCAAAGTCAGCAATCTTACACACCAGTGATGCAGAGACCAAGATGTTGGCAGCTCGGAGGTCTCGGTGAATGTAGTTCCTCTGCTCAATGAAGGCCATGCCCTCTGAAATCTGTACCCAGAAGAGACAGTGTGTCATCTTCACATATTAGAAACACACAGAATCTGCCCCTAGAGCTGGGAGACATCTGTATCAGCCCTGCATTTATTTATTTATTCATTTATTTATTTATTCATTTATTTATTTATTCATTTATTTATTGTCAGAAGGATCCTGGGTTCTTGACTGGCACTGCTCTGCCTGCCTGTCTAAGCTTAGGGGTAGTCTCAAGTTCTGGCTCTGCTTGTGGGCTTTTTAAAAGAACATCAAAACCTCTGGAGAGCCCTTTGAAACGTCTTCAAGGATTCCCCAGGACCCTCTGCCCCACGTGCATGAGCCAGTATACCAGGAAGAACTTCCATCCACAGCCCCCCTTCTGGGGACAACCCCGTCTCAATATTCTCTCCTCACTCTTGTGTCCTCCTTATCCTCAAGCCTAGAAAACTCATCTCTAACAAAACTCCCCAGATCGTCTTTGAGTGTCTACCTAGTCCTTTGAACAGGAGGTAGGCACAGCCATTGCAGGCATGACCACTATAGAGAAAAGGCAAGACAGGTCCAGACGGAAGTGCAGAAGGTTTCATTGGATGGTCGTAGAAACTGCTTGGGGGAGGTGACATTTTAGCAGAGAATGGAATGACCACAATGATAAGTGTGTTGAATAAGAACATTGCAGGTAGGGAGACCACCACATGCAAAGGCAGGTGGACCAGCGATCTTAGAGTAGCACAGGGCCAGGCATCTGAGCAGAGACGGGAAAGCTGAGCTTTGGAGGGCTGAGCATCCTCAAAGGCAGGAAAGGAATCTTACTCTAAGCATGATGAGTGATAATGGAGACTTCATGAAGCCCTTCAGTGTATCTGGATGCATATTTAAGGACCACCGTGGCTCCAAGACAGTGTGAAGAATTCTTATTCTTAAGAGCTTCTGGTAGAAAGACACATGGCTGTGACTTACAGCTTCTCTTACTTACAAATGTTAGGACAAAGGAGGTGGGAGATAAACCTCAGTTGCCCAGTAAGCTGCATGTACAGTTTACAGAACTACCTTGGAGCTCTGTGAAGGCAGACTCATCGTGACCTACTTTACAGAGATGCTTGTCTTGAACGTCAGCCTCAAGCCAGACTGGTTCCAGACAGTCCAGAACTGCAGAACTCTGGAGGTTAGCACCCGGGGAATATCAGATGAGGTTATCTGGGGAACCCGGAGTGGCAGAATCTGATCAGACAGCCCAAAACAGATCGGGCCAGTAAACTCAAAGCCTGAGGGAACCAGGTGGTGCAATTGCAAAGAATGAACAGGAGGGGGCATCAAAGGCAGTGGAAATAAGCCAGGCGGTCCTAATGAAATCCCAAGACTTGATTTTGTCTGGAATAGAGGTTTAGTGGAGTGAGGCAGGGTCTGGAGGTCTGGAGAGTGTGGGAAATTTAGAGGGCACCCTTAGAAGAACAGTTTGAGAAGTTCCTAGGAAGACATTGCAGCTTATTGAATATAAACTGATAAACATAGCAGGTTTAAAAAACAAAACAAAACCAACAACAACAACAAAAAAAACAAAACAAAATACAAAAAACTATGGGCTTGGGGAGAGTTAAGGTCCACAGGAGGGAAACTGAAAGCCCAGAGTCACAAATAGCCAACTCATAGCTGCATGGGATGTGACTCTTACCCAACTTTAGTGCCTAGTGCTTTCCCACTGGCTGACACTCTTATATCGCTGGTTGTTATGTGTGCTCAATGGGGAAGGTATGATGACTCCACTTGGGAGGCAATGGAGCCATCATGGCTAAGTGGCTCTGGAGTTGGACCAGCTCAACTTGATCCCCAAGCTCGTGACCTCAAGCCTGTCTCCCAGGTCTCACAGGGAGGCTAACCTCTAAGATTGTACCACAGACAAGGACAGTGTCTACCATTTAGTATCCACTTGAGAGGTGGCTAGTAATGTCATCGGAGTAGCCAAGTGCCTTGCTCAGAGCCTCACTGGCAGAGCTGGGACTAACACAAACACCCTATATGTCACTCAAATCCTGGGACTTGATGTAATAGGCTGATGTGGTTTCAAAACCACCAGGCAGATCCCCAGGTACTAGAACTTGGGTCTGCTTCCAAGAGCATCAGGGAATCACAGAACTGGTAAGCAGATTTCAGCACAGTGCTTGTATGTATGTGTGTATGTATGTATGTATGTATGTATGTGTGTGTGTGTGTATGTATGTGTGTGTGTGTGTATGTATGTGTGTATGTGTTAGTTTGTGTGTGTGTATGTGTGTGTGAGTGTGAATGTGAGTGTATATGCATTTTTAATGATTTAATGATATAATATCACTCTCTGCCAACTTCAATAAGAATAGTTCCCCCTCCCCCCTAGGAAAACCTTCTTCCTCCCTCTCTTTAAATAGAATTTACTTATTTTTAGTTTTTCAAGACAGGGTTTCTCTGTGTGGCCATAGCTGTTTTGGAATTTGTTTTGTGGACCTTGAACTCACAGAGATGAGTGCTGGGATCAAAGGTGTGCACCACCATTACCTAGCTATTTGTTTTATGTTCATTGGAGTTCTGCCTGCATGCATTTCTGTGTGACAGTGTTGGATCCCCTGGAACTGGAGTTACAGACAGCTGTGAACTGCCATGTGGTTGCTGGGAATTGAACTCCAGACCTCTGGAAGAGCCACCAGTGCTCTCAACCACTGAACCATCTCTCCAGCCCAGGAGTAGCTTTATTAAGTCATATTTTAAAATCTATTATATGAAATTCTATTTCACCAATAAAGTTGGGGCTAAAAACAGATATCAAACTCGAAAGCTACATTTGTGGTGAAGTTTCCCACTGAACTGGGAAACTGAGAACCAGAGTAGGTCTGAAGTCACAAAACCAGGTCCTCAGGTTAAGTATCCTGTTCTGCCCGGGCTCAGAGTCAACCTCTGCTTTTGGGTGTACCAAGACCAGAACGTCTCTCCGACCTTGTTTTGTTTTCTTCAGCTGTAAATCAGGGAAAGTGTGGTTCAATTTTGTGCTACAGGGTTTCATGTATCCCAGGCTGACCCAGAACTCACTATATAACAGACGATAACTTTGCACTTCTGATCCTCCTGCTTCCATTTTTCAAATGTTCAGACTAATTACAGATGTGTAATTAATTACATCTGGTTTATGTGGTGCTGGGGATCAAACCTGGGACTTCATGTGCGCTAGGCATGCACGCTACTGACTAAGCCATACTCCCCCGCTGCAGGAGCAGCTCTTGCTGTAGCTTTTGACTCTTGCTCACCAGCAAGGCTCCTGCTGGTTACATGCTTATACTTTAGTAACAGGCCAGACTATTGTTTCCCAGAAGATGGGGCACTGGGATGGTAGTGCCGGGCCTTGATTTCCATATGTCTCTGGCATTCAGGGCTCTGAAAGTAGAGCTGGCCAGGGTCTGAGCCCCTGGTGTTTGCATACTCAAATGAGCTCTGACCTGGGTCTCTCCACCAGGTTCAATCTTAGGTTCATAGGCAAGCTCCCTCAACTCCCACTGGGCTGTACTCACATCCCTTTCATCTGTGCCACACTCTGGCTCTGGCTGACCAGGCTCAGCCTCTTCGTTGCCTTTTTGCCTTTTGAACAGACTGTTTCTTTTTGTCTAGAACTCCTTCCCTACTCCTCTGCATGTGTGAAATTTCTAATCCCCAGGCTCCTTGAACTAGAGACCTCTTCCTCAGTGAAGTCTTCTCTGATGGCTCCTGGACCAGGCATTCCCACTGCACCACTGTCCACCAGGCTCCCCCCACCTCCAGATAACAGAGAGCAGAGAGCAGGACACAGAGCTGGAGGAAAACAGTTGTGTGTGGAATGTGGCCTCGGGCAGGTGAGAAAGAATGTTAGCTGGCTATAGAACCATGCTGGGAGTAGGACCCAGGGTGTGTGTGTACCCAGGAAAGCTCTGGACCACTGAAACATTTTTGTTTTGCTTATTTATTTTAAATTGGAGTCTTAAAATGTGTCCCTAAGGCTTCTTACATAGCCCCTTCTCTTTGCTGAATTCTTGCTCTTCAGACTGAGCCAGGGCCATGGGGGAGGTGGTGGGCCTTTAAGAGAGCCCATTGTTTAACCCCTGTGGTCTTATCTACAAGTGAACTGCAGGAAGCCTGCAGTGCTTGCTGTTGTCATTATTGTGGCAGCCACTCTCTCCCTCTAATCAGCCCTGCAGCTTAGGCCAGCTCCAGAACCTCCCTGGGCTTCAGTTTCCTCATCTGAACTTAACTTTTTTTAAAAAGATACACTTTACAGCTCAAGGCTAGCCTGGCCCTCCTGATCTTCCCTCTGCCTCCTGAGTGTTATGATTACAGTCATTCATCATTGTGCCCAGTTTGTACTTAAATGCTTCACACTTCAATTTTGGGTTTGTAAAATGGGATGACAATTACCTTCCTATCACCAGACTCCTACATTTGCCTGCCAGGACTCTGGACCTGGCTGCTGGTACTGGCTTTGGCCAATAAGGTATTGATAAGTCAGTGCAAACAGAGGCTTACCCACTGCCTGTACCTTGGACAGGTCCCTCTTGGAGTTCTGATACTGGACTGTAAAGAAATACTGAGGGAGGAGAGGCCACACAGGGAGAGATTGTAAGGATGAATGCCACCTTAGACATGCTCCTCACACCACCTCAGTTCATAGAGTGGTCCACCTAGCCTGCTATAGTCAGTCCAGAGACTCATGGGAAATATTCAGTGTTATCATTTTAAGCTACTAAGCCTTTATCTGTTACATAAGAATGGATGGCTTACATAGCTGGTGATGTGGCTCTAATGTAGAATCCTTCTCTGGCATGTACAAAGCCCAGTGTTCCATTCCTCACACCAAAAACCAACCAACAAAGTTATTCCAGGACCTGCAGAGATGGCTCAGTGGTTAAGAGCACTGGCTGCTCTTCCAGAGGTCCTGAGTTCAATTCCCAGCAACCACATGGTGGCTCACAACCATCTATAACTACAGTTCTAGAGAATCTGGTATCCTGACATCTGAGGGCACCAGACATTCAGGTAGCACACACTTATATGCAGGCAAAAGACCCATATAATAAATAATTAGTATTTTTTTAAAAAAAATCCATAGTTTTTATGTCAGCACTGTATGAGTTGGTTCATATGGAGAACAGTCTATATTTGTGAGTTCTGCATCTGCAGAGTCAATCAATGGCACACCAAGAATATCCTAAAAACAACTGCATCTATATTCAGTGTTTATAGACTTTGAACAATTATTGTCCCTTATACAATACAAAGTAATAACTATTTACACAGCATTTATGTTGGACTCCATATGCCACCTAGAGATGCTTTAAGTAGCATACAGGGGAATGTACCTAGACTATTTGCAAATATACTATTTTCCATAAGGGACCTTAGCATACATAAGCTTTTGAGTACTTGGAGTACTGTGACTAGTCCTTGTGTGGGTGGTGAGGAGAGTATCCACACAAAAGATACAGAGCACACAAATGACGTCACCTCTCCTGACTGTCGCTGGCACAGCTCACCTGGGCTGAGAAGTCAATGAGTTTTGGCAATGGCTGCTTGCTGCCTTCTTCACTCTTGAGAAAGTCCAGCAGGCTTCCTGCAGAGGGAAGCGAGAAGGAACATGGACTTCTACTCTTTAGGGAGAAATAAATAACATTTTTTCATAGCAGTAGAGGTTTTTCCTCTTTGCAGTACAGGGATTGAACCCAGAGCCTAACACATGCTCTACCACTGAGCTACATCTCCAGTCAACTTCTTCTTCCTCCTCCTCCTCCTCCTCCTCCTCCTCCTCCTCCTCCTTCTCCTCCTCCTCCTCCTCCCTTTGTGTTTAGAGGCATGGTTTCTCTATGTTGTCTTAGTTGTCCTGGAACTCAATTTGTATACCAGCCTGGCTGGTCTCCAACTCACAGAGATCTGCCTGCCTCCGCCTCCCAAATTCTGGAATTAAAGGCAAGTCGGATATGACTTTCTTCTTGAGATAGTGTCTTGCTATGTGGTTCAGGCTGGTCTCCAATTCCTGGGCTCCAGCTATTTTACCACTTCAGCTAGTAGAATAGTCTTGACTACCAGCATTCATCCCTGCCCAGATGTAGTGCTAGTTAAAGACATATCTACTTACTGCTTCTAGTATCTGAGTGCTAGAGCTTGAATTTTTCTGAAAGGACTTGTTAGTTGCTTACTAACTCTTTGGCTGATGCTGCCTCATGAACCTGGATGCCCAGGGCTCAGCTTTAGAAAGCTGGCTGGTTGTAGAGTTGTAGACTTGAAAAGTAGAAAAAGTTTTCAGTTTTCAAGTCACATTGGATGATGTTGTGAGAGATGTTTATCCAAAAAATGACTAGGGAATGGAAATGGCTGTAAGCCAGATGTCTTAAAACAAAGAAACAAACTCTGAGAAGCCAGGTGTGGAGACACACATCTGTAATCCTAGCACTTGAGAGGCTGAGGCAGGACAGCTGTGAGATTGAGGCTAGCCTGGGCTACATAATGAGTGCCAGGACAGCCTGGGCTACAGAGTAAAATCCTTTCTCAAACATTCCTGAGATATGCTGAATAATCACAGGGTAGGGTGGCCCAAAGCTAAGTAGCCTGAAGTGACAACATGAACAGTGTCATGGTTCAGTGGGTTGATCATAGCAGGCTAGGTGGACCACACTGTGAAGGGAGGTGACACAGGTGAAACATTCAAAATGATGTATCACCTTTGTGGTCTTTCTCCATGTGACTTCTTGTCCCCTTAGTACTCGAAGCAGGGCTTCTTTACAGCCCAGCACCAAGGTTCCCAGGAAGCCATGTGATTCCTCTGTCATCCAGAGACACTGCAGCCCCTGCCCCTCCTCTCCACAGAGCTCCTTTCACACAATTTCACTCTGCGAGCCAGGAAGCTGGAGTGTTTGGATGTGCCAGAAGAGCCACGCCAAGGTCATCCTCCAGTCTGAAAGAAGTCAGCCTGTACCACACTCCATCCTAGCCCACGCACCTTTGGCCATGAACTCCGTGACAATAAAGATGGGCTCCTGAGAGACCACAGCATGTAGCTTCACCAGCTTGTCATGCTGCAGCGTCTTCATCAGGTTGGCCTCTGCCAGGAAGGCCTCCACAGACATGCTCCCTGGCTTCATCGTCTTCACCGCCACTTTGGTGTGCTTGTTGTAGGTGGCTGGGGAAAGCATGGAGCATGGAGGGTGGTTAGGACCCAGCAGCCCTGGAGGAGCCCTCCCTGCCCATCTTAGGCCCTGAAGACAGAGAGGAGGCAGAAACAGCTGTGGGCTGGAGCCCTGTTCCCCTGCCTAGCTGAGTAGAACTGAAACACCTAAGTTCTCTAGGCTGTTTTTCTCACCCGCTAAGTGGAAGTGATAAGCACTCACTCTGAAGGGCTGTTTGCAAGAGTGCAAAAACCTCCTGTCTGGGCTTGGGGCACATGCCTATCATAATAGACCTTTCAAGCCAGTGAAGTAGAAGGACTGGAGGCTCTGGGCCAGCCTGTGACTCAAAAGACAAGGGTTGGAGACTGGAGCTCGGTGGCACAGCACTTGCTTAGCACACACAGGATACTGAGTTTGACCCTGGGTACTATAACAGTAATAACAGTAGTAACCCTTAAGCCCCCAGTTAGACTGTGACATGAGCCTGCACAGAGGCAAGCTTAACACTGCCTTGAAATAAATACCAGGTGCACTATGTCCGATAGGTTCTGCTTGGCCTGATCATGCCTACTTTTTTGTCCTTGTCATTCACCAAGGTCACCTCCAACACATGTTCAAACTAGAGACTGATCCAGGGTCTCATACTAGGAAAGTGCTCTACCACTGAGCTGTATCCCCAGCCCCGGTTCACATTTTATTTTGAAACAGGGTCTTACTAAGTTGTTCAGGTTGGCCTTGAACTTGATTCCTCCTGTTTCAATATAGTAACTGGGATGTTAGGCATATATCACTAGGCCTGGATCAATAAATTCACTCTTTAAAAAATATAAAATTAAAGGGGTGGAGACATTCTCTTGGAGACGGGGGGGGGGGATGTGATGAGGGAAAATGGGGGGGGGGGGGGGGGGGGGGGGTAATGACTGGACTGTAAAAAATAAAAGTAAAAATGAAAAACAACTGAAAAAATAAAATTAAATATCTCTCTCTCTCTCTCTCTCTCTCTCTCTTTCTCTCTCTGTAGGTCAGATGATGATCTTTGCCAGCAATTCCCTCTTTTCAGTGTGGGTTCCTGGGTTTGAACTCAGATCATCAGGTTTTTGCAGCAAGCCCTTTTACCCAGTGAGCCATCTCATTGGCCTCACTCTGGCTTTTACACATTAACCACCCTGCATACACCTGTCCCTCAAGTACTCAGCTGCGGGGACTTGCCACACACTGTTTTCTTGCTCCATCCCACCCTGCTTCATTGGTGGCTCTTGTCTTATACATGCTTTTCTTTCCATGTGTGCTTTGGATGCTAAGAAGCTCAAACCCATAGGGTGAGAGCACAAGGTCTCATGGGACAGTTCTCTCTCTGTGTGTCTCTCTTTCTTTTATTTGCCCCAGCTCTGCCCCTCAGATTTGTCTTTCCTCCTTGCACTTCGTTATGTCTTCATTCACTCAGCACCTGGCATATCGCAGGCTCTTGGTAAATGGGGCTGAGTCACATTCTTTTAAAGCTTACTTTATCGGGCTGAATGTTTGCATCTCCACAAGCTGCCTCCTTTCCATCTTCCACACAGAGGAGTGTTAACAGAGTGGGCCAGGCATTGTGACCATCTACCTCTCCATGAAACAGGAATTGCTGTTCTTAAGGTACTGGAGCAAGGACCACAGGGGTGTGCCAGGCCTTTCTGGTGTCTCATCATGTCTGGAATGTCACTGGGCATTGTGGCTCATGATCTGAACAGCTTAGTTTTTAGTTGCCAGCATTGGACTCACCTGAAAACCCAAGCCCTTTCTCCTCACTATGAATTTTCACCATCACAACAGGCCCTGAGTATGCCGGCCCCACAAGGTAGGCTGTTCCCAACTCCACACAACAGAGGGACTTCCCCACCCAGGACTCCAGCAGTTCTTTGACCTTTAGGCCTGGCCACAAAACAAAATAATGATTTCCCAGTAGACAATTTGGTTTGCTATCTAAGGAGTGGCCTTCTGTGGTTATTATTTAAATTCCTCACTGCTGGGTGATATCCCTGTACTCCCAGGACCCACTTTGTGGACTCTGGCCCCAGCTCCTTACCCATCCATACTTCTCCAAACTGCCCAGCTCCGAGTTTCTTCTCCATCTGGAGGGATTCTCGAGGAATCTCCCAGGCATCTTTCTCCCATGGCTTCTGGGGTTTGGGAGACACACAGGGCACTGATAGCTTCTGGCAGAGCCCATCCTTCCCCTCTGAAACAGAGTGCCCAATCAGGAGGTATACATTCCCAGAGCACGATGAAATGATGCTTGTATACCTCCACCCTCATGTCCAACCGGCCTAAACCTTCAGGAGTGCCCAGAGTGACTGCCTGGCAAGGCCAGGAAATCTGAGTGCAGAATTGCATGCCACTGGGATTCTGAGAGACAGGCCCCTCTCAGTGGGGGCTAGTGGTATGATATAGTACTTGCCTAGCAAGCACTAGACTCTGGTTCCTTCTCTGGAACCAAAACAGCCATTGAAAAGCAAAGCCAAGGTGCTGAGGAATAAAAGCTGTGGCTAGTGACTGCATCACAGCCAGGCTACACTGTGCAATGATGACCAGTTTAGGTTCTGTAGTCAAATGTGGAAGCATGGCCTTGAGCAAGACTCACTCTTGTAGTGAACCACAAGTTCCTGCAGGCTGCTGAAGGTGCTCCTCGGAGAGATGTAGAAGCCTCCACTGTCCAGTGTCCGGATCTTATAATGCTTCACCGTGTCTCCGTGCTGGGGGTCATAGTCTCGAACAGACAATGAGTAGCTCCCTGCATTGGTCCAAGAGAAAGCTCTCAGAATGGCACCTCAGAGGCCTGGCTACCTGATGTCAGTACCTTGACATCCTTATGATGCCCTGTGAGGCTTCTGCTGGCAGCCTCTGGGCATGTGGGCACCTGGGCAGAAGCTCATTTCATTAAGAGTAGGCTGAGGCATTGGGCTGCCTGGGTTCACATCCCAGCTCTGCAATTCTCAGCCATGAGCCCTTGGGAAAATGAATACTTAGCCTTTTATGCCTCAGTTTCCTTGCCTGTAAAATAAGAGTTGTTATGTCTTTCCATCTCATCAGTTTGCTCTGTGATTAGCAGAAGTAATACTTGTAAGTGACTTGGGACAGTAAACTGGCTGTCACTATTGCTTCATTATTTCTGATCTACCACACATTATCTATCTATCTATCTATCTATCTATCTATCATCTATATCATCTATCTGTCTGTATCTGTTTAATTAAGAAAAAACCAAGAGGCTACACTAGTTTAAGAGAGAGAGAAAGAGAGAGGGGGGGAGGGGAGAGATTGAGATAGATTCAAATAAATAAAAAGAAAGAACAAAGAAGATCTGGTCTGATTACTAAAATGTGAAGAAAGACCCTGCAGTCAGCTGCATAGTATCCATGATGTTCATATATGAACACCTGCAGCTGGGAATATGTGACTTTACAGAACACAGAGTATCCAGGGGGTTCCCAGGGAATTCAGAGGGGTCTTTAACAGAGGGAGACAGTTTTTAGTGAATGTCTGGTAGAAATAGAAATAGCCATGAGCCAAGCAATACCTATGGCCTTTAAAAGCCCAAAAGGACAGAAAATGAAATGGAGCCCTCCCCCGGATCCTGCAAGCCTCCAAAATGAGCCAGCCCCACAGACGCCTTGACCAGAGCCCAGCAAAGCCAGATTCTTGGCTTCCAGAACTGAGAGGTAATATGGATGTGTGGCTCGAAACAGTCCAGCTTGCAGTAAGCTGTGACTTCGATTGTCACACAGAGCAGAGATACACACGTCTTCCAATGTGTGACCGAAGTTCACCATGTACGAACTGTGCTAACTAGCTTCTTCTCTGGCTTTCATTTTTCCTTCTTTTTATAATAGCACAGTGTCATAGGATTGGAGGGAAGTTTAAATTGTTGAATGACAGCTGACAACATGCCAAGCTGTTCTAAGCATGCTGGCCAAATGAACAGTGAGTGACTGGGAACAGTGTGCATTTTAATCAATTAAAATTACATGGACCATATTATTCATCATAGTGAATAGTCTCATGAGGTAGAGGTTTTATAGAATCATGGGCCTCATTTTATAGGTGATAAAACTCACTTGGAGTCACACAGCTGGCAAGTGGCACATTTGGGTTCCAAGCCTGTCCAGTTGGCTCCAGGGCCCGTTCTTAGCCACCCTATCCCAGTCAAAGGGATCCTGGTGTACCTGGTGCTAGACAGGGTGTGCAGGATCTGGAAAGCAGCCAAGTGCTTAGGACCTGGTTCTAAATCAGTCAGATCCCCAGCATACTCTCACCTCCATGGGGCTGTGCAAGCAAGTCCAGCCCACTTTCCTGTCCACAGCTCTGCAATGGGGCTTTTGGTTTCTATGCTTCTCTTGTGGAACTGGACAGGCCAATCTCTAAGCACAGCAGGAGACAAGAAGCTGGGCCTCCCTGCAGCCTAAATACTTACAGACCTCAGACAGAGACCAAATGACTGGTCCGGGACTCACTGATGCCTTTGATGTCCCCCAAACTAGTACCAACCCTCATAGTCCCTCATAGTACCAACCAAGTCATACTTTATACAGCTGGCTTGACCTGTTCAAATCAAGTGGCTCTGAATGTGAATAGCCGAAGGCTCACTGTGCATGTGGAATCTGAACTCAAGTACACAGCATGTGGCACAGCTACCCCAGGGAAACTCACCCAGGGGAGTGCCAGTCAGAACCAGTCTATGTGTTTAGAGGTTATTTTGTTTCAAGATAGGGTTTCTCTGTGTAGCCCTGGTTTTCCTGGAACTCACTCTATAGAGCAGGCTGGCCCTGAACTTAGAGATCTCCCTGCCTCTGCTGTTTTTATTTTATTTTAAAACTCTGGTCACCTACTCCAGATGACTCCTTTCCAACATGGAAATTTCAGGACAAGACTCCTGACACCAATGACAACTCCCTACCCACATGCCCACAAAAGAGCTTCCTCCCTTACATCTTATGGGGTAGGGGACATGCATGTCATTGTCATGCTTGTAGAGGTCAGAGGACAATCTTCAGCTGTTGGTGCTTCCCTTTTACTGTGTAGGTGCTGGGGATGGAACTCAGCTTGTCAGACGACCTCGGCATCTCCCGCTAAGCCATCTCACTACCCCTCCCCCACCAAGAGAGAATTTTAATCGAGTCCCAGTGGCACAGGGACAGGCCCTGTTTTAGGTCAAGTTCTATCTCACCCAGCACTGTTTCCTCTCCTGGGAGGAATGGGACTTGTGGACAGGACAAAGTAGTACGGCCATTTAAAAACTTAGACCAGGATCTAGTGGGGACCAAGTTTCAGTATGATGTTTGCTTTTGGGGCTCAAGCCACTTCTGTTGATCTAAGCCTGTATTTTCTAGAACTGAGAAGAAGCCACCTAGTGCAGACCCTTAATCCTCTTCTTGCTCAGAGCAGCAAATGACAGATGAAAACTTGGCAGTATGGCCACTTGACTGAGCTGCTCAACCCTCCTCAGAGAATTTCCCTAGGGTTGGAGAGGCACCTTGCCTGGGCACAGGAGGAGGGAGGGCTGGCATCACCTTTGGTGGTCTCACTGTCCCGGATCATGAAGGAGCCCAGCATGTTGCCGGGAGCCAGGAGGTGGCGCTCTGCATCCTTCCGGCTGATACCCTTGAAGAACCACCTGTAAGGAATAAATGACAGTGTGAGGCCTGCCCTGCTCACGTGTTCCCCCCAGCCCCCACCAACTTTTGGGGGATAGGTGGGTCAGTGGGAAAGAGCTATTCTTTTTTTTTCTTTGTCATTTTGAGTACTTATGGAAAAGTTCATGTCGTAGCAGCTGAAGTTCTTTTCATTCTCACGAGAATAAGGAGTTCATGTACTAGAGTGGGGAGAGAGCCCTGAACAGATACCAGCATGCCTGGCACTGCCGCAAGCCTGCCAGGTGACTTTCTTTCCATGGGTCTCTGTTGCCTCAGTGATCAACAAGGAAGAAAGATAGCTAATGTTCATCATTTCTCCCACTCTGATACAGTGTCTCGTTATATAGCTCTGCCATCCGGGAACTCACTATGTAGACTAGGCTAGTCTTGAACTCACAGAGATCCATCTGCCTCTGCCCTCAAAATGTTGGGATTAAAGAAGTGTGCCACTAAGCTCAGCTCATTTGTCAATTTAAAAATATTTATTAATTATTCCTCTCCCCCCCCCCAAGTGTGTGTGTCCTCACATGTGCATGTGTGAGCTGGTACCCATGGAGTCCAGAAGGGTGTCAGATTCCCTACAGCTGGAGTTACAGGCAGCTGTGAATCTCCATGTTCCTGATGGGAACTGAACTCGAGTGTTCCAGAAGGGCAGCCAGTGTTCCTAACTACCGAGCTTCCAGCCCCAACTCAGCAAGAGCTTATTATGCACCTAGCTGTATGTGCCTGTCACCTTTACTATTCTTATTTTATAGTACTCAAAGCAAGGAACCAAGAGAGCAAGAGGCTTGTCTGAGGCTACACAGCTTGGAAGAAGAAGAGTCAGGATTAGTACCTAGGCAGTCTAACCCCGGAGCCCAGGTTTGAGAGCTCAGTACTTGAGAGGAAGGCAGACAGTACATATGCAGACAATCAAAAAAAAAAAAAAAGGATACGTTCAGAAGGAAGTAAAAACACCTCTCTGAGAGAGTCACAAAAGGGACCATTTTGGACAGGGTGTTAGGACAGGTCTATAAGACCTGAAGCATGGAATGCACAGCCAAGCCAAGAGCCCCAGGAAGAGGGTGCCAGACAGGGGAAAGAGTGTGTGCAGAGATGCTGAGGTGGTAGCAGGCCAGTTTTGCTCAGGTTGCCTTCTGGAAGACAGAGCTGAACACTTACTCCTCGGTCTCCAAAGAGTTAACTCGAGCCACATAGTTGCTTGGGATGTAGCCTTCCTTCTGGGTAGCCAGGGACCGTGCCTTCCACCACTCCCCAGACCTAAGGAAAAGGAGGGAGAGAAGGGTCAACGGGCACAAGAACCTTCTTCAGTCTGCTGTGGCACCTACTTGGGCCTAAATGCTCCCCTTCCCACACTCAGGAAGCCAGGAAGGTGAGGGGCAGGGTACCTAGCATGTGCCGAGGACTAGGGTAAGGGTCTGATAGTTTCCACAGGAGTCTGGAGTGAAGCCTGTGTCTGAGTCACAGACAGCCTGGGTCTTTGGACACATTTGTTTTTCCTGGACTTGTGTCCTTGGCTGGACTACCTTGACCTAATCCAGGACCTGTGTCCTGAAAGCACTCATATTGGTTCAGCTGCAGCCCAGAGGAGAAGGCTGTGGGCTCAAAGGGTTGGCTACACATGTCCAGGTCTCATTCCCAGATCTCAGTACAATCTGAACTCTTGTAAGAGCCCCTGATGGTGAAGACTGTGCCTATCACAGGTGGGGAGCTTAGGGACCCTGAGATTTCTGGAGGGGCCAGGCCTGCAGGGTAGCCTGGAGCCCAGACACTTAGGCCTCCATCCCTTAGGAAGGCTTTGTGGAGAGCCTGCTGGGGAGGACATAGTTTCCACCTCTGACTTTGTTTGGTAGGTCCTCTATGGTGTGTAGTCAGATTCTCATCATTTACTCCCAGAATTAGGCTGTCAGGCTCTTTAAGGATGCAGAACAGAAGTGTAGCTAAAGCCTGCAGGTGGGTATGTCTCAGGGACCAGGCTAGAACTCACTCCTCCAGAACCAGCATCTGGTCTCCCTTCTGGAAGCTGAGGTCTTCACGGTGGATGGCCTCATAGTCGTACAGAGCGACCACAATGGTGTCCTCAGAGCCTGTCAGGAAGGGAGATGCCAGGATGGGTCCCCATGCCATCCCCCAGTACCTGACTCCTTTGCAGCAGAGCAGCCTCCTGTGCTGTGCCCTGTGCTGGTTAAAGCCTTCAAGGCTTTGTTCACATCACTGGACAACATTCTAGAAAGACAAGAGCCCGGGCGAGGAACTCGGGTAATTCAGAAGCCATTCAAGGATGCTGATTAGTGACTGTCACCTCGACAAAAGCTAGAGTCACCCAGGAAGAGAGAACCTCAAAGATGGAGTGTGCCAATCACATTGGCGGGTGGGCAAGTCTGCAGGGAATGTTTTCCCTAGATTGATGGTTGTGGAGGGATTGGCAGTTGGCTGGCCCACTAGGGACAGTGCTTCCCCTAAACAGCTACTTTTGGGTTGTATAAGAAAGCAGGTTGAGCAAGCCAGTAAGCACCTCTTCTCTGCTTCAGTTCCCGTCTCTAGCTTCCTGTTGAGTTCTCCTTTCGGACACTCTAATCTCCCTCAGTGATGGACTGTGACCCACAAACTGTAAGATGAAATTAAACCCTTTCCTCCCCCAAGATGCTTTTGGTCATGGTGTTTTACCACAGCATCACAAAAAACAAATACAGATTTTTTTTGACTTTTCTCCACCAGTTACAACTCAGAACCTAAGCTAATAGATGTACCTGATGACGAGACCCCTGCTTCCAGATACTCACCCTCCATAAACCCTGGGGGCATGCCTTTGCTGTTGTTTGTTCCCTGCAGAAAGAAACAGGAAAAGGACATGGGTCTGAAAGTGTGAGGAGCCCGTGTTGAAAAGGTCACCCTTGGCTGGAGAGATGGCTCAGTGGTTAAGAGCACTGTCTGCTCTTCCAGAGGTCCTGAGTTCAGTTCCCAGCAACCACATGGTAGCTCACAACTATCTATTATGAGATCTGGTGCCCTCTTCTGGCCTGCAGGCATACATGCAGGTAGAATGCTGTATCTATAATAAATAAATAAATAAATAAATCTTAAAAAAAAAGAAAAGAAAAAGATGCTTGTTTGTTGTTTTGTTTTGAAAGATTCTCAAAGGTTTCTAGATGTCCTGTAAGATGCCTGTGTCATCCTGGGTT
This sequence comes from Rhynchomys soricoides, assembly GCA_019843965.1. NCBI lineage: Eukaryota > Metazoa > Chordata > Mammalia > Rodentia > Muridae > Rhynchomys > Rhynchomys soricoides. The sequence goes on from JADRCH010000019.1 coordinate 890,282, forward strand.
TCTCAAACGAATATGGCCTGGGAACACCTTCTCCTGAGAAATGATTTCTTAACTTACTGCCACCTCTGGGCTAGCACCACACAGGAGGAGTAACTTAAGCTGACAACTGCACCCCTTCATCTCCTGTCAGGAAGGATGCCCCAAAGCTGTCCTCAGAATCAGGCTGTACACATTAGGAGAAGACCCAGGAATGGCTTAGGGCAACAGTCTGTACCCAGATCAGGATAGCAGCAGTGTGAGAAGTTTGTGTAGCCACAGGTTGTGCTAACAGAGGCCAAGTGCAAAGAGAGGTGACCATTGTATTCTCCTCCCTTTCCCAGGCAGAGTCCTGTTCTGAGCCTCACAATTAGAGACTAAGGACTTGTAGGGCAGGAGTCTAGAAGGGCTGGACCTGGGTAGGATTTTGTCTTCAGTCTGTGGGCTGCCATTGGGTGAAGGAACTGCATGTGTCTGGGGCAGGCTTGGGGTAAGGAAAGGAGAGCTATGTGCAACTGACCTCCTTTTAACGTGAGGAAAAACTTAAAGTATCATGTGTATTCTGAGTGTGCAAATGTATACGTGTGGATGCAACGCAAGCGCCTTTACCCCTGACCCATTTCACTGACCTAGGAAGAACTAAGTAACTAAATTTCTTTCTTTCTTTCTTTCTTTCTTTCTTTCTTTCTTTCTTTCTTTCT